>ML789895.1:24954-81827 GCA_009831015.1 Picea engelmannii | reverse complement strand
GGAATGGGGTGGTTTCGCGTGGGTCCCCCTAAAACCACTCTCACTTCTCGCTGATGTATTTAAGGTGGGTGCACCTTACCTGGGTCTAACGACTGTTGATTCATGCACTTTGCGCATCCGACGGTCACGAATTAATATGGTTGTTTGACCAATCATCCAACATTCCTTCTACTTGAAAATGATTCGACTGCTCAACCATAACTTGGGTTTGATCCCATGTTCGACGGGTATATGGATAGTCAAACTCTCATCCTTTTCAATGGTCATGATCCTCCCACGACCCTTAATCCCACGGTCATCTTCTGATCGAATGGTAGTTGTTCTTTTCATAGTGATCAGATGATTGTTGAGTCTTCTCACCATTTCTGTGTATTTGATTAACTGTGAAATCCTTCCACTGATCCCGAAGACATCTTCTACACTCTGTTCTTCCTTCAAAGATTTCTTCATGCAATAGCCTTTCTTAACATCATAGGATTGTTGATCCTATCGTGATCAACAGTTCTTTCTTCTTCCTGAGCTTTGGACTTCTGGTTATTTAATTCTCTCGTTGACATCAATGACAATTATTTCCAACAAAGAAATCCAAGCAGTTTTTGAAAACATTACAAGTAACTCTTACAGTCTCCCTTGAACATGACACTTTGTCTTTGCACACATTTTAATCTGCTGAACCTCTACACTGAACCAATCCTTTGAGTTTTCTTACTCCTTTGGGCGACCCAACGAAATTCACTATATCCATTGCATTATCATTTTTTGTTCCATGTCATGTTTATGCTATTGTGCCTCAATGTTCAAGGGAAGTATCTGCCTTGAGAGTCAACCATCCCAAATTTCATGTTTCAATGCTTGTGTCATTCCATGTTCATTTGATCCACCAATTTACATCTATGTGTTAGTGTCATGTCATTAATGGGGGATACATCAAGGCCCTCCTTCAATGAGTTTGTTCTTGTCGACTTCAACGCATTATCCGGGAACTAGACTTAGAAACCAGTTAGTAACTTGGGATCTACATGCCTCAATGGCAAGCCTCCTCACATATGACAGTGGGTTTACATCATTTAAATCTGATTGGATGATTCCACGGATGTTCAACTTCAGCTCATCCATTCACATTCATTGGAATGTAGTATAGTACCTTGGGAATCATTGACATCAATGGTGATTTCCCTCGCACTTGTTAACGATTTACCTCATTGACCGGTAATCAAGTGGTTTATGCCATGTTCGACATCAAGAAATGTATTCACATGGTTAGATTTGTACTACATTGAGATCATTAAGAAGACCCTAGGTTGATTCATCACTCTTATGTGTACTTTTCCTAGGTTGTGACGGAGTTTCTTTTGAACATTGACACATATATTGTCACATAGATCCACTTTTTATTGGTCGTGGCTATGTCTTGTCATCTCGTAGATACACTGTGTATTCTTCATGGATACAATCAGTTCAGGTCATAGGAGTATAGATCCACATTGTATCTTCAGTGGCTATACCTTTTTTTCAATATAATTATGGATCCACAGTGTATTTTATGGCGGTTATACCTTGAAAGTCTTTATCACTCAAGCATAAGTATGCCTGCCTTGGGTTTGAAACATCTCATAATATTTGTTTGATGGTTTTCTATAGCTTCTTATAGGTTATTTGAGTCCATACCCTTGCTCGAAAAATTATAGAAAGTACTTCAATCATCAGTTCCCGTTTTCTAACTTTGCACTTTGGGGGGCAATCTATTACACATCAAAATTACTCATTACGATGATGGCCTAATGTCGTCATTACCAATGTTGCAAGTGTCGCATTTTGGCCACAAGTGTCACAAATATCATACTGTCATGTTGCCTATGTCATGTCTCAGACAACATTATCAAGATCACTTAAAAGACACCTCTGATTAGATGATTCCATAGATGTTCAAATTCATATCATCCATTCACATTCATTGGAATGTACTAGAGTACCTTGGGAATCATTGACATCAATGGTGATTTCCCTCGCACTTGTTAACGATTTACCTCATTGACCGGTAATCAAGTGGTTTCTACCATGTTAGACATCAAGACATCTATTCACATGGTTAGATTCATACTAAATCGGGATCGGTAGAAAGACCCTGGGTTGAGTCATCACTCTTATGTGTACTTTGCCCAGGTTGCGACGAAGTTTCTTTTGAACATTGACACATATATTGTCACATAGATCCACTTTGTATTGGTCATGGTTATGTCTTGATGTCTTATAGATCCACTATGTATTCTTCGTGTCTACGATCATTTCAGGTCATAGGAGTATAGATCCACATTGTATCTTCAGTGGCTATACCTTTTTGTCAATATAATTATGGATCTGCAGTGTATTTTATGGTGTCCATACCTTGAAAGTATTTATCACTCAAGCATAGGTATGCCTGCCTTGGGTTTGAAACATGTCATAATATTTGTTTGATGGTTGTTTGCAGCTTCTTCCAGGTTCTCTGAGTCCATACCCTTGCTCGATAAATTTTACAAAGTACTTCAGTCATCAGTTCCTGTCTTCTAACTTCGCACATTGGGGGGCAATCTATTACACATCAAAATTACTCATTATGGTGATGGCCTAATGTCGTCATTACCAATGTCGCAAGTGTTGCATTTTGGCCACAAGTGTCACAAATATCATATTGTCATCTTGCCTATGTCGTGTCTTGGACAACATTATCAATATCACTTAAAAGACACCTCAAAAGACTGGTTTTGAAGAGGAGAAATCATTTGACAAAGAGTACAAGTCTTTTGCCATGGAAAAAACCACTCAAAAATCAATTTTGGAAGGCAATGCTCCCCTATACACTATCAGGGAGTGTCAGTGATCTGTACCCTCTTTTGGGGGAGCGTTGCAACACTCTATGCCCCATTCTAAGGGAGTGTTTTCCCTTTTTGAGAGAATTTGGACTGTTGAGGAAAATCAGGGAAGAATTCCCCTCATCTCTAGAGTTCATTGGATTCGGATCTGAGGTTAAAGCTCGATATTAGAGAATATCCACAACTGGAGGAGAAGGATCCTCAACCTATCCCAAGAATCCCTTAAATGGTTAGGCCTCTACAAGCCTATATAAGGAGGCCTCCTCATGGTGAAAGGAGGATACATTGAAGGCATCAAACTTATGATATCATAAGGGAGATTTATCATTGAAGAATCATCATTTTGTGTGGATTATTTGAGAAAAGGGTTGGACAAGGAGAGATGGGAGAGGTTTTTGCACCTTCATCAAAGGTCTGTAAGTATTCTCTATTGTTATCATTAATATACATATGTTCTTGGACTATTTCTTTCAAGGTTGTGTTTATTCTACATGAACTTGTCTCTATTAGATAGATCTGGTTTCAAGATAATCTTAGTAGAATAGGAATCTTTTCCTTTGTTTGTTTTTTTTGCAGAACTTATCAAGGAGCTTGGGGATCAAAGCTCAACTTGGACTGTGCAAGGATGAACATCGTTAAAAATTTCCACCTTTCTTCCTCTTCTCTATACATTGGTTTATCTAGGTTTAAAAGGATGTCAGTGACCAACGTTAGCACCCTTTCTGTCTTGGTATTAGGAGTCTAGAGCCCAAGAGGGAATACAATTGTCTGCAGGGGGATTCTCCAATAACATAAGCCTTGTTCCAAGATAGTAATTTGTCCTGAAGACAAGAGGAAAGATCTTGAAAGAGGTAAAACTTTACACTTTAATAGAGTAAGATAAGTAGAAATTTTTGTTTCGAAAACATGAATTAGGTATGTCTGATAGATTCTGTCCTAGTTTGAAATCTAGGGTATAGTTAGAAGAAAGAGTTGATCTAAATAAATTTGATAGCAATAGAGAAAGATATGTTATTCTGATGCATAGAAATATTTTTTGGACTAACAAGTGGATGTAGGAACCCAGGAAGAATTTATGCAGATTGCAGGTCTAGCACTGTGATCCTAGTACGCAGTACAGGAGAAGTTGGGGAAATTACAGGAGAAAGAGAGGATTAACCCTATGTTATAACTGCAGAAGACTAGGACATCTTGCTAAGGAATTCCCTGGTGCGGGTCCTATTTGTCTTTGTCGTAAATTTGTTGGTCATGAAGTTGAGCATTGTCCAAGAATGATTGCTAAAGTAGAAAAAATGAGCATGAGACAAGAAAATAAGAGCATGTTAAAGAATCATCAAGGGAAAGAATCAAAGAAAGTTCAGACTCCATTAGAACAGTTTAAAAAAGTAATGGATGATCACAAATATGTTAGTTTACCAAAGATCATGAAAGAAAAATAACACATAGATACAAGAATAGGAGACTTCGACATAGACTATGTCTTGGATGAAGAAACACAAGTGAATATTATGACAAAAATCACTTGGGAAATTTTGGGAAAGCCTACTATAGTACCTTCATTGGGAAGGATAGGTTTATTCAAGGGAAAGATGATAAACCTATGTAGAAGAGTTACTAACATACCTGTTATTATCCATGAAACATCGACTAAAGAGGAATTTGAAGTCATTAAGTTTGTTGAGAAGAAAACCCCTTTCCCCCTTTTACTAGGTAAGATTTGGATTGAGAAAGATCATATCAGAAGGAGAGTAAAAGAAAAAGCTACAGAAAATAAAAAGTAAGAACTAAGGGATTTCGTCGCTAGAAAGATAGATCGACTGATAGAAGAACGAGAAGTTGAGTCGAATCAATAGAAGGAAAGAGAATTAGTTGTCAAAGTTAAAAGAACGCAAGAAGTTTTGAAGGAACTATCCATGCAAGAAGAAAGTATATCCATCTAGGAAGTGGTAAGGGAAGGGATATTAATTTCGAACCCTTTGAGAAGATAGGGATATTATTACTATGCTAGGAGAAGATAGGAATAAGAATGGAAAGAGAAATCCAGAAATAGTTAGAGAGACTCATATCACAGGAAAGAAGGCAAGGAAGCTCAGTTATAAGAAAGCCAAGTTGGAAGAAATATAGGAATTTACAGAGAAAACTTCGTAGGAGGTAGGCTTGCAGGCCCTGAACCTCACCAGAACAACAGAATCGCATAGAATGGGACTTCAACCTGGCGAAGCTATATGACCATTGGAGGTGCCCAACCATTAGAAAGACACTCTGGAATGGCTAGGAAGTTCATTTATGGGTGAATATACCATGTTTGGGACGTTGAGACCATGCCATAACGAATTGATTCACATTAATGGAAGCATTCCTTCTCGTTAGAAGAATTTTTTATGGCGCTCGGTTATTTAACCCGTTGGTCGCTGCGTTGGGACCACTTTTTCACCATTCGTGATTAAATAAGATATCAGAGATTTGATTGTGTCTCAAACTATGATTTCAGAACCTAGACCTCGCCATCTATTGTTTACTCAATCTCTTTGTTTGCCTACCCTGACCTATCCATTTAAAGAAAGAATGTCGGGTGAATAGACTAAGTTAGAGAAGTCCTTCGAAGAGGTCCTTAAGAAGTTTATGGCTGATAGAGCTATGTCTAAATATGTTTAGGCATCATCGAATAAGGGACTGCAGGCTTCCCCTTCGACTGCATGACGTTCTAGCTGCGCTAACCCCGCGACTGAGAAGCAAAGTAAGCATCGCGACGATCTGGCTAATGCGAAGCATATCCTGTCGGTCTTACCAGATTATATATCACCTTTGACTGGCACGATTAAACATGACATCATCCCACGGGACTACCAATATGCTTTGATCACCACGTACATCCCGAAGGGGATACACATAGTCAAAATCCAGTTGTGACAAATCCCATCCTTGAAGAACAATGATTTTAATATCGATGATAGAAAGAACTATGCCATGCTCGCACCTCATAGATATTTTATGAAGACAACTGGGAAGAAGCCTCACATAGTCTCCCATCCTTGGATTAAAGAGTTGGCACAGTCCACGACACTAAACGTCATGAAGATTCCTCATTTTGGCTGACATCAGGAGGTTTACGATTGCGTCAAACTCCTCTTTTCATGCTATCATGGTGGATATTTATGGCTTGACAGGAGGATTACTGTGGATCCAACACTGATCCACTTGATCAAAGGATTGAGCATACAGGGAACTGACCCTAAGCAGTTCTACCCAAGGAAGACCTCAGATTTCTCCCTGGCACAATGCATCAAGGATGCATACGGAGAAGTTGAGAATGGAAAGCAAGGCTCCAAGGTAGCCTCTATCCAGGATGGTGCAATGTGCCTCTCTTGCCAACCCATAGCTGGAAAACTTGTAAGAAAGAATCACCCCACGCAGGTCATCGATTTCGTGGTGCACCTCGCAGGAAAATGTGTGCAGGGAATTCAAATGAATTGGGTGAGTTAGCTCGTCAATGAACTTGAGAAGGATTTTCGCGAAGCGCATGATCAAGGATACGAGTTCCACTTCAACTGGCTACTTGTGATGACTTCATTTGTCACTTGGAAAATGTCGAAGGGAGCAACTTTTCTAGAAATTGAACCATCAGAGTCATTGGCAACTAGATTTTCCACCTTATTGTACATGAATGACATGTCAAAGAAATGGAAGTCAAACACATTGTTCCATGCCTACTATCAACAATTGAAGGTTTCCATTGAGTCATTTCCATGCATGACTCCATGCACCTTGCACCAGTATAGACCACTAGCTAAGTTCCACGCAGATCTGCATTTTATTTATATCACTACGCGCAGGGATGAGAGCAAGGAAGAATTACAGTCTTACTATAAGATGACCAATGAAGAGATGGCGCAGATCACGATGGAGTGGCCAAAGGATTTCCTTGCACCGGTTCATGATGCAAAAATCTTCAACCCTGACATCATAGGAAGCCCCTTAGTCACCCAGTTTGAGAATGGAGGATAGTCAAGTGCGAAGAAGAAAAAGAAGAAGGAGGAAGTTCATAACATAGAGACTGATGAGGAGGATAGTGCCTTGGAGGGAAGTGCACCTGGATCTCCCGCAAGAGGAGGAGGAGATGAAGTAAATCAAGAAGTAGGTGGGAAAGAAGGAGAAAAGAAAGGTGAAGGAAAAGCTACACTGTTGAAGGATCCTCCTACCCAGAAAAAAACACCAAAGAAAAGGAAGGTTTCTCCACAAAATCCCTCAGTAAGAAAGAAGACCCGTACCATTAATCCCTAAATAGAGGCTATTCTCACAAAGGATGATATCAATCTAATCCATGGATTGATGGATTACGTGTTTGAAGATCTCTTGCAGAGATACGGAGCAAAGAAGGAATATTTGTATGTAAAGGTTGAGAAGGAGTTGAAGGAAATACAGGAAACTATTTTCTTGGTCTATAAAATATCTAATGTTCCTTCCTTGCCAGAGACTACAGAAGTGGGGGATGAGCCTGCCCAACTTCGAAGACTTGCAGATGCAATAGAGGCTCGACTTCAGCGAGTCCAAGAAGAGAAGGACAAGGCTAAAGAATCCTTGAAACAAGAAAAATAGGAGATCTTGGAGAAACTAGAAGTTGTGCGATACTATGTGACCACTTATGAGAATGAGAAGGATGAGTTTTGGGCGATGCTCAAGGAGGAAAAAGCGAAGACATAGATGGAAAAGGACCAGCTTCTCACAGAGAAGCCTGTAGTTAAAGAAGTGGTGGGCAAAGCACTTCGCTCGGTGCTAGGATTGGCATAGAAGGAACATGAGGCAGTTGAGGTTCAAGTGATGAAGCTCGCAGAAGCTATCCAGTAGCTTCAAACAATGGTAATGGAGTTGGAGATCCAAGAAGTACCAAGTACTCCGCAGGGAATGTGCGACCAAAGGGAGGAAGTTTCTAAGAGTGCAGTTGAAAATATCAAATCCATCGCCTCATAATGAAAATAGTTGAGCGACAGAAGCATGCAAACCTATGAACTCCTCACGTAAGATCCAGAGCTTAGGAAGTTGGAAGCGCAGTTACAGGGGGTGCAACAACAGGCACTAACAATTCAGGCATAGATGAAGTCACTACTGTAGTCGAGAAAATGAAGATATCACAAGAACAACTCATGGCCTAGAAGCAGATTACTACCATCCAGGGAAAAGTAATGGAAGTCACACAGAGGCTACAACCAGTTTAGGAGGAAGCATGCATGGTATTTGAAGAGACTGAAGGACAAGGTTCACAACTAGACCAAGTGGTTGCGACAGTGAAACAATGCCTGGAAGGGCCTGTTATAGATCAAATGATCCAGGAGTTCATTGAGTAGGAAGCTTAGGTGAAGCAACAAGTTAAGGCAATTGGAGCCAAGATCAAGGCCTTTGAAGCAGCACTGCCTAGATCTAAGTGACTCGGGATGAGTCAAAAGTGAGTGTTGGGGGCCAGTTGGCCCTCGACCAAGTTTTGAGGAAAAATTGGTCAGGTTTGACCACCTTTTTGGACTTCGACAGGCTGATCGAGGATGGAGCGCCCAGGAAGAGATGATATCGTGAGGTCTCACTTTATTTGTGGACCCAACAAGGGTTTCATTAGGATTTTGTAATAGGTTTTATGGGATGTTGGCCCATGGGTTTACCCATGATTAGGCCTTTTTGTAAATGTATAAATAAGGAAGAATGTAATGTAGTGAGGGGGGCATAATTAGCTAAGTGCAAGAGGAAAGAAGTTTTGGGGTTGCTTAATGCAACAGACTATGTATGTAAGGATCTGTGCTTAGTAGAGGAGTTGGATTTGTTCCTTGAACTGATTTTGGGAAGGTGGATCTGCGCAGATCACCTGTCCGGTGCGAATCTTGGCTCGGTGGCTTGGTGCATAGGAGCAGAAGAATGCAAGAGATTGAATACTAATAAAGAATAAGAAGTCGTTGGTGGAAGTATCCCCACACTGGGGTGAACCACGTATATCATGCGTTGATGGTTTACTTGGTGTTATGATATTTATGTTATGAATATGCTTAGTGAACTTATGGTTATGCGTGATATATAGATCTATGAATGCTTAGTGCTTTATTTATGTTGAATGTGCTAGATCTACTTTATGTTGCTAAGTGCGATGTGTATTTTGTCAGTATTAATGCGATGATCTATTCTTAGGTTTTGTTCTGCGATGTGAATAATGATGATAAACTAATACATGTTGTTCTTAAGTACTCTGTGAAGTAATTGTAATCACATAACTGTGTCCCAGCTTGGTTACAAACACGTGTGCCCTGTCACCCCCCTGCCTCTACCTCAGGTGAAACTTCGCCTACTTCGCAGGTGTTTTCGAAACGAATGGTAGTTAGGGTTTTTTTGGTGCGTTGTTGAAGCGTTGAACCTTGGGTCTGCCCTTGTGCCAACAAGAAGACCATTTGAAAACTACCTTCTGAACCAAGTGGGGAACCTTCGCTTATAAACACATGCCCTTTGGTTTAATCAATACAGGAGATAACTTCCAAAGGGACATGGATGTAGCGTTTTGGGGACTAATAAACAAGTGTGTAGTATTCTATTTGGACGACGTGACTGTGTATTCAAAAAGCAGAGAATATCACATCCAACATGATGTAGCCCCCCTCCCCTCCTAGGGGTTATGTGACCTCCCAGTCTAGGATCTTTTATTCTGCTGAGTCGGATAGACTCTTTGGACTCCTTCTTGAACCCTAAGAAAATTATAAAGACCCCTTATTTCTCCCAAGACGCAAGTCTTGTGGAACCCGCGGGCCCTTTCACTACTTTCTTGGCACTTTCCAATTTGCGGGTGCTAGCTCCTTCTGCTAGGCCCCTCCCTACATGTGACCTTGAGCTATGACTTCACGTAAACACGTGATCACAAAGCGATAAAAAGTGGTTTGGGAACACACCACGTTTCTCCCCGCAATTCATTATCAATCGCCACGTGTCCCTTTGACAATACCATGGTTTCAATTGTGGCCCACTCTAATAATTTTAAGTCCAAGAATTTTTTGGCCCCGCAATTAAGCATGATCGTTGATCTTCAATCTTGGTGATGCCTCTTGATCAATGACTACAATATTTCCTTTATATTCCTTGGTTAAATTTTAGTCATGGATCCTTTTCCTCTTTCCACACACACTCCAAAATCTCAAGATCTATCGACACATGCACTCCTCTCAAATCAACGGCTATGATTGATTTCACCCTTCGGACTTTAGGAGTTTCAACTCTCAACTCTTGCTTCCTCCTAGAGCTCATGATTCATCGACATGTGTCCTTCTGGATTTGACAATCCAGATTCACTTCGGCTCTTCAGGCTTTGGGAGTTTCAACTCCTACACACTTGTTCTTCCCGGAGTGCTTTCACTTTCACCCTAAATACACGATCTCTTGACAAATGTCTCCCCCTTGATCTAATGAACTCTATCCTCTTCGACTCTTCGGGATTTGGTAGTTTCAACTCCTGTGCACTCATTCCTCCCAGAGTGCTTTCACCCGAAGACTCGGATCCTCCGCCACCTATCCCCCTGGATGATGGACAATCCCTGTTTTCTTCGACTATCTCATTCTTCTATGCACTTTCAAAGGATTTAAGGCTTGTGCACCTTACCTTGATCATACGATAGTCGATCCTTTGTGCATCCAACAGATGGGATATGTCCTTCTCCTCACATGTTCTTCCTTCATCCTGGACCCTGATATGATGGTTCAGACTTCTTCCCATAGTTGATCTAATGTTTGTTTTCTCTCCTCCTCCTGAGATTTGGATTTATTCCGACTTGGAATAATTTGTAAATATTCAAAGGATGCAGACTTTGTTCCTTCTACGAGCCTGACTACTTGGATCCCGACTTTGTCGGTGCACACCTCATGCTATCCCTTATGATATTTGGCTAGTGTAACTTGACTTTGGCTCTGGAGAACACTTGCACTTTTTCTATGAAAAATTTCACTACTCCTCCTGAGCTTTCAACTTTCTTGGTCTCCTAAGGGTCTTGGCCCTTCTGCTCCCTTCAAAGGGTTTTGGTGCCCTCATGGCAACCTCTTGCTCAAAGCACACCTTGTTAAGAGCTTTCTACAGAGTGTTCAACAAATCTATGAGTATCTTCTATGATACTCTTCTCCCTAAACTCGACAAAGAGTTTTCTTTGTGCACACTTGCACCTGCTCGATGCCCACCGGGAAGAGCTCTGCAGAGTTCTCAATGACTCTATTTTTTTGTGCGTTCTTTGTACAGTTTCTCCTTTAAGGTAGTTCAGCAACCTAGAAGTTTCTCCTAAGTTATTATCACTCTGGTGTGCCCTCCTGGCATGTTCTTTTCTGACTCCATAGAGTTCAGATGCGCACTCCTTGTGTTGGCTACAGAACCTCCAATGTTCCGTTGTGCACTCCTTGCATAGCCCAAAGAATCTAGAACGATATTATAAACTCAATTCAAAGATAGAGAAATATTTCTTCCTACTGCAGATGAAACCTATCATACATCTACATCATACATTCATAAACACGTAACCACATAAACAACCATGTGCACGAAAAATTATTGTCTTTTCATTAATATGAAAATCTGATTACAATATGTGTAGGCTGGACTCCAATAGAGTCTCAGATATCTCAAGTTCTCTCAAAGAACTATTCTACCTCCTATTTATGAGCTTCTGAGCTTATGAGGCTCTTCTCTCATAATCCTAACCCCTAACTCTCATCTCTCAGAATCCTCTTCTTCCAAGAGGGCTCCTCGAGCTTATCCTCTTCATCACATTAGTGCCATCTCTGTCTTCGTTAAGACACCTTATCCCTATGGATTCTTACAATGAATGAATATCCAGACCTAAATAAGATCTAGACCTACTTATATTCAAACATTAAGGAAAACCTATACACTACCTATACAAAGGCATGGCTTGGCTTTACTCAGCCTTACAACATAAATCTGTATAGGATTATATTTCAAATTTAAAAATGGGAGGGTATGTGCCTCTCCCTTTCCCCAATGCATGCCTATGTGTTGGCTTGTTGGTGCATCTGCTGATGTGGAAGGATGCTCTTGGATCATACTCCACTGCTACGAAAAATTTATGAGCTTCTGCTCATGAGCTCTCCAGCTCTGTTGAAATCCTCCTAGATCCCAAACTTCTACTTGGAGTTGTCCATATTCTCCTCCATTATCTTGTTTATGTTGCTTATGTTGCTTCCTTTATTCTCTTGCAGTTCCTCCTCTGTTTAGCTTCCTCATGCTAACATCTTCTTGTGCTGACCTCAACATCAACTCCCTTATCTCTTCTATCACCCTGTCTAGTTGTTCTGTTGGTTGGCTCTCCTTATGCAATCTTCTCGGCTGCAACTCTTCCTCCTCATACACATCAAAGGGAAGATCATCCCGATCCCCTGTGTTTTTTTCTTCTTCTGTGGCATTATCTTTCCACCTTGCTGTAGACTTCAGTTCTGCAGTCTTATCAATGAGCTTCTACTCAGCTTCCTCCTCTGACAAATTAGCTTATGTCATCTCCTCTTGCATTGGTTCAACTCCAACTTCCTCCAACTTCTCCTCAGGTTGGTATGTTCCTTCACCTGTTTCCAACTTGACCTATTGGATATGCCTACTCTGCATATCTACACTTCTCTCCAGGGCTTCCAATTCTTCATACAGCTCGACAAAATCCATGATGTATACTTCCTCTTATGTTGCAGGCTCCAGTGTTGCGGTCATCTCCTACTCGACTTCTTGGATGAAAATTTTGAGCAATTATGTTGAATGATCTTCTCCTTCCACTGGGGAAAACATCAGTGTCTACTCCTTCTACTCCTCTTATTTGACAGTTTCTTCTAGTTGTCTTTCTTTTGTTGCACCTACAACATTTATGCTAGTCTCTGCTTGGCTTCTTGGCAAGAATATTTTGATTCCCCCGATGATCAGAATGCACCTATAATCTTCCTCTTTGATTGTGGAAGTATTTAACTTCTCATCATATTCATTCACATGGTTTGAAAACCCACATGAATATTCATCTATCATCACTCTGTGTTGATCTGAACTCACTTTTGAGCTCCTGAGATTTTCAGACAGTCTCATTATAATTCCCTTGTCCCCCTGGCAATCTAGGATTTCTCTTCTACCCACTTGGTAGTCTATGAGACCAACTTATCCCATCTCATTGCCCACATGGAAGTATGAATTTCCACTGCTTCCCTCCTGACAGTCTATGATATCCTCAATTTATCTCATCTCATTTCCCACCTGGAAATTTGAAAATTCATCTATGCCCACCTGACAGTTTATGAGATCCTCTAATGATCTCTCTTCCTCATCAGTGAGGGTTCTTCCAACTTCTGGTTCACAGATGTAAAACATCTCCTCTTCTGTTTCACTGAGGTTTTCAACATGCCTCAACTACCTCCTTACTACATGTTGTTTCTTTCTAGATAACAACTTCTGAACATGACATTTTTCCTTCCTTTTCAAAGGCCATTCGTATCTCCAGTGTACTTTTCCTCCTACTGCATCTTCAATGTCAGTTGTTTCATTCTTGATATTATCTCTATGAGCTCCATATCCATCTATGTATTTATTTTCTATTTGTGGCCTTCTCTTCGACCATGTTCATGGTCATCAATAGACATTTTCACCCTCTTCTTTCCCTCCTGGAAAGTCTATGGATTACTCTACATCTAAGAGCATCTCCAACTTCTCCTACAACTCACCTGGTTGTTCAATTTGTTGTTGCACACTTCCAACAATCCTTCACACATAAATTTAGTATTATTTCTTCATCTTTACCTGTTTTCTACAGACAAACTTAAGTTTTTGATACTACTTGATGTAGCCAAACTATCTCCTTCACCTGAAATCTACAGACGAAAATTGTTCTCTGATACCACCTGATGGCAGCCCCCCTCCCCTCTTGGGGGTTCTAAAACCTCTTGGTCTAGGATATTTTATTCTACTGAGTCAGATCGACTCTTCAAGCTCCTTCTCAAATCCCAATCAACTTATACAGGCCCCCTTTTTCTCCTAAGGTCCAGGTCCTGTGGAACCCGCGGGCCCTTTTGCTACATTCTTGGAAGTTTCCAATTCGTGGGCACTAGCTCCTTCTGCTAGGCCCCTCCCTACGTGTGACCTTAGGCTATGACTTCACATAAACATGTGATTTCGGAGCGACCAAAATTGGTTTGGGACCACACCGCTTTTCTCCTCGTAATTCACTATCAATTTCCAAGTGTCCCTTTGGAAATATCGTGGTTTCCATTGCATCCCGCTCTAAGAATTTTAAAGTCCGATCATTTTTTGGCCCCGCAATTAAGAGTGATCATTGATCTTCAATATATGTGATGCCTCTTGATCACTGGCTACAATATTTCCTCTATCTTCCTTGGTCAAATTTCAGTCAGTGACCCTTTTACTCCTTCCGCACACACTCCCAGATCTCATGATCTATCGACGCGTGCCCTCCTCTCAAATCGATTACTATGACTGATTTTTCCCTTCAGGCTTCGAGATTTTCAACTCTCAACTTTTTATTCCTCTTGGAGCTCACGATCATTGAAATGTGTCCTTCTGGATATAACAGTCCAGATTCATTTCGTCTCTTCAGGTTTCGAGAGTTTCAACTTCTGCACACTCGTTCTTCCCAGATTTCTTTCACCCAAAATACATGATCTCTTGATGCGTGTCTCCCCCTTTATCTGACGGCCTCTATCTGCTTCAGCTCTTCGAGCTTCAAGAGTTTCAACTTCTACACACTCGTTCCTCTCGGAGTGCTTTCACCCGAAGACTCGAATTCTCCACCACCTATCCCCCTGGACGATGGACGGTGTTTGTCTGCTTCAGCTATCCCATTCTCATTTTCACTTTCAAAGGATTTAAGGCTCATGCACCTTACCTTGATTGGATGAATTTCAATCCTTTGTGCTCAGATCCAACGGTTGGGATCTATCCTTCTCCTCGTGCATTCCTCCTTCATCCTAGACCCTGATTTGATGGTCTAGACTTCTTCCCACAAATGATGTAACGGTTGTTGTCACTCCTCCTCCTGAGCTTTGGATTTCTTCTGATTTGGAATAATTTGTAAATATTCAAAGGTTGTGGCTTTTTTTCATTCTATGATCCTGGCTACTTGGATCTTGACTTAGCTCCTCCTCTTGAGCTTTGGGACTTGAAACAAGTTTGTCGGTGCATACCTCGCGCTATCCCTTCTGATATTTGGCCAGTGTAAGTTGACTTCGGCTTTGGCACACATTTGCACTTTCGCCGTGCAAACTTTCACTACTCCTCTTGATCTTTCAACTTTCTCGGTCTCCTAAGGGTCTTGTCCCTTCTACTCCCTTCAAATGGTTCTGGTGCTCTCCTAGAAACCTCTCTCTCAAACCACACCTTGCTAAGCATTTTCTACAGATTTTTCAACAACTCTACGAGTATCTTCTCTGATACTCTTCTCCCTGAACTCGACAAAGAGTTCTCTTTATGCACACTTGCACCTGCTCGATGCCCACCGGGTAGAGCTCTACAGAGTTCTTAGTGACTCTGTCTTTATGTGCTTTCTATGCAGATTTTCTCCTCTAAGGTATTCAACAACCTAGAGGTTTCTCCTGAGTTATTATCACTCTGGTGCACCCTCCTGGCACATTCTTTTCTGACTCCATAGAGTTCATATGCCCACTCCTTGCGTTAGCTACAGAACCTCCAATGTTATGTTGTGCACTCCTTGCACAGCCTAAAGAATCCAAAACGATCTTATAAACTCAATTCAAATATAGAGAAATATATCTTCCTACTGTAGATGGAACATATCATACATCTTCAGCATACATTCATAAACACATAAACAACCATGTGCAGGAAAAAAATTTGTCTTTTCATTAATATGAAAATTTGATTACAATATGTGCAGGCTAGACTCAAGTAGAGTCTCAGCTCTCTCAAGCTCTCTCAAATAACTATTGTACCTCTTATTTCTGATCTTTCGAGCTTCTGAGGCTCTTCTCTCATAATCCTAACCCCTAACTCTCATCTCTCAAAATCCTCTTCTTCCAAGAGGGCTCCTCGAACTTATCATCTTCACCACCTTAGTGCCATCATTGTCTCCGTTAAGACACCTTATCCCTACGACTCCTTATGAAGAATGAATATCCAAACCTGAATAAGATCTAGACCTACTTATAGTCAACCATTAAGGTGACCCTATCAACTACCTGTAGAAAGGCATGGCTTGGCTTTACTCATCCATACAACATAAATCTGTATAGGATTATATTTCAAATTTAAAAATGAGAGGGTTTTTGCCTCTCCCTTTCCCCAATGCACGCCTATGTGTTGGCTTGTTGGCACATTTGTTGATGTGGAAGGATTCTCCTGCATCACAACACTTAACCCAGATTTTTGAAAGGTGTAGGAAATACGGTATCTCTTTAAACCCTAAGAAAACTATCTTTGGTGTCAAGGAAGGTAAATTTCTAGGTCATATTATATCTCAAGAAGGGATTTGCATAGACCCATAAAGGATTAAGGCTATATCTCAGCTTCCATTACCCCACAACAAAAAGGTTGTGCAATCCTTCTTTGGGAAAATCAATTTTATAAGAAAATTCACCCCCGATTTCGTTGAGACTATCAAACCCTTACAAAAAATGATCCGTAAAGATGTTGAATTTAAGTGGGATGATGAACGGAAACTTTCTTTCAGCGATATTAATACTACAATATCTCAAGCCCCAGTGTTGTGAAGTCTCGATTTTAGCAAATATTTATTCCTCTATACTTTTTCCTATAACCAATCATTAGTTTCAGTACTAACTCAAAAGGATGATGACAACAATGAGGCCCCAGTATCATTCATGAGGACTAACCTCCAAGGGGCCGAACTGAATTACCCTGCTATAACAAGCAGGCATATGTAGTATACAAGGCAGTGAAACACTTTTGATATTACATCCTTAAGAACCATACCAAAGTCAGCATGCCTCACCCTGCAGTCTAATCCCTATTCACTCAACAGGATATGGGGGAAAGAAGAGGAAACTGGATGGCAGTAGTCCAAGAATTTGATCTAGATATAAAAACTGCTAAACTGGTTAAAGGAAAAGGGTTATGCAAACTAGAAGTTGAAGCCCAAGATCAAGTAAATGAAGACCCCGGATGAGAGAATGAATTTGCCTTATGGTGTGGAGAAGCTTCATACATCTCCCTAGGGAAAAAATCTTGGTATGAGAAAATGACTTATCTTCTGCATCATGGAAATTTCCTAGAAAACCTAAACCCTAGAGAAAGGAGAGCCCTCGGGTTAAAATCAGTACAATATCACCTCATAAATCCAGTACTCTTCTGTGTAAATTATGATGGGGCACTTTTAAGATGTCTCGAACGTGAAGATGTAGACAAGGTTCTGAAGGAACTCCTTGATCGTCCCATAGGTGGACATTTCGCGGGAAACACCACCGCTCACAAAATACTCAAAGTTAGCTATTATTTGCCTACTCTGTTCAAGTACACTCACACATATGCTAGAAACTATAAAGCTTGTCAAATAAGCACGGGGAGGGAAAAGAGAGCGATTGTCCCACTCCAACCCGGGGTCATTTCCAAGCCATTCGAGCAATGGGGATTAGACATCATAGGAGAAATTACACCAAGTTCTTTGAAGCAACATAGATACATACTGACCGCCATGGACTATTTCAAAAAATGGGTCGAGGCCATCGCTCTGACTCATGTAAACGAAAAGGTGGTGATCCAATTCATATAGAAACAACTGATCACAAGGTTTAGTATGTCTTTCGTCCTTGTTTTTCATAATTCAACTTACTTTTCTTCCACCTTATTAACAAATTTTTCTCTAGACAAAGGAATCACAATTAGATACTCTGCAAACTATTATCCATAGGGGAACAAAGTGGCAGAATCAACCAATAAGAACCTAGTGAGGATATTAAAGAAAACAATTGCAGACAACCAAAGGAATTGGCACATTTCACTCCATAACACCTTATGGGTAATAGAGTAACACCCAAGGAAGCCATAGGAAATTCCCCATACTTTCTAGTATATGAATAGGGAGCCATTCTCCTGAATAGGCTATATCTTCCATCTCTTCAACTTGCTCAGGATTCGAGAGGACAACCCCCATCAATCATACAACAAAGAAATGATACCCTCCTCATGCTGGAAGAAGAAAGGGAGAAAGAAAAATCAAAATTCATAGCTCATCAACAGATAATTAAAAGGTGGTTTGATAAGCATAAGGCTAAAGAGAAGAATTTTGAAGTGGGGGACTTAGTCCTAAAATGGGATAGAGAAAATGAGTCGAAGGGAAAACATTCTAAGTTTTAGAATCTATGGCTCGGACCTTTTCAGGTAATCGAGAAAATTGGGGTAGGCACGTATCGGTTGTAGAATATCCGGGGGGGACCTAACACCCTCCCGGTGAATGGCCAAGCCCTAAAACAATATTTCCATTAAAAAAAAAGTGTGTATGTGTTTTCATGATGTTTTGTTTTTAGTACGGCTAATTGTCGAGTGCATTTTTTGGTTTCCGTTTCTTGCTATAGTAATTCTGCGCTTTTGAAGATTGTGTTTAGCAAAATGGTGGTTGACCTCAATTCATGCGATATGACGAACTTTTTTCCTATCTCATCGCTCACATACAACACAAGAAGCGCTAGGGGACCTGAGGTTGTTTTAAGGGGTTCTCTATCTAACCTGTGCAGATGAACAACCTTGGAAAAGTGATGAAGTGTCTTCCTAGTGGCCTCGTAAAACCTTAAGGGAAAGATGGTAAGATGGAAAGGACTACATGTACGTCAGAGATAGAGCTAGAAAAATTTCACCTTAACCATCTCATTTTGCAAATAATAGACATCCTCCTCTCCCACTCGCTCAGGGCGTTTTGCCGAAGTAAAATAAAATATATAAAATGAGTGCACACTAGGAAAGGGTATGCAAATAACTCTGTCGGGGCTATGGACGCTCGTTGGAAGTGGAGCAAGGTTTGTGACGTCGGGGTGACTCTGTCAGGGCTATGGATGCTCATTGGCAGTGGAGAAACACCATAGCAAGTGAATAAGTGTAACTAAAGGGACTAGTGCCAATGAATGTCTTACTAGACTCTTGTAAAAGGGGGTGTGAGTCAGAGTTACAGGAAATGAAGGTGGAATAAAGGTTGAAAACCCCACAGGCAGGACCAAATGCACCAACCAGGGAATTTCAAATGCAAGAATAAATGAGGCTCTGATAAAAACCAGTTAAGCTCTTAATCATATTTTGCATCACCTTCACCTGAGCTCAAGGTAGGAACAAAGATTTTTCTTTCGCCCAATAAGTCACCATTTTTTGAGCACTCAACACACCATAAAAATCCTCTGTCATTTGTTTTCTTTTTTGGGTACCACTTGATATTTTGCACTATCTTATTCGACTTCATTTTGACAAATGTTTTGTCTTTTCTTATTCTCATGATTATCATCACCTATTCATGTTTGTTTGAACTTATGAAACCCCATGACTTAAAATGCCTTAACACTTGAATAAAGAATTGACAGCCAAAACACTTCACCCGATGTGCTCAGATTCAGCATCGGAAGGAATTCAAAGAAGTAAAAGAACCAATTGGGAAACTTCAGTCGCTAAGTGTCAATCTCCATCGGCATCGACAAAAGGAAGTTTTTGTTTTGCGTCAAGTCTTGCATAAGGATATCATTGATAGCCAATTCCCCTTCAACATCGGTAAAAGATGAGGGGGATAGACGTTAACGAAGAGAGAAAATATATCATTGATAGTCGATGTCCGAAGCACTTATCGGAATCGGGGAAAACCTAAAAGGATCACAACAAACATACTGATCGCGATAAAGGCTATTCCCAATCACCAATCCCTGATGCATTTTCGACATCGAGACTTTTTTGAGGAAGCTAATCTGAATAAATCACTTCATAGGTTTATCCTCAATCGCTGACCCTTGATACTTTTTCAGCATTGGTGTTATAACCCTAAATTGCACTATACATGCATACCTAGAATTAGGCCATCTTACTTACTATTTTTTCCAAGCCAATATCGAACAACTCTTATTAAAAACACTATTTTTTAAGATGTACATACCTTGCACCACTAATTCCCGCGTATGTACGCTAGTTGCACCACTATTGCCTACGCACATACGCTAGTTGCACCATTACATCCCGTGTATGCCCACAAAAGTTGCAAGGAATTCGTTGAGATTACGAGCTATTGGGTGGTTTCCCAACCAATTGACCGCCTATAGCCCGTCACCCAACTGAATAACCATCTTTTTGTCATATAAAAAGAGGTGTTGGAGTCTCATTCCAAGAGAAAGATAGCAATAGTGAAACTTTGCCCATTTTATTTTCCCCCCTTGCCCCAAGAATTTGTAGCCATATTGTGAGTTTTCAGCCAGAATTCCTTATTCTTGCCTTTTTCATCATCCATAAGCCTATGCCCATTCTCTAGAGAGAAGTGTGAGAGAAGAAGGATACATGGAATCAGTTGGAGCTTGGTGAAGAGGAGCCTAGGACCGAATTTGAGGAGCAGTCGTCGATCTCATTTTGTAAGTAACTTTGTGAGATTAATATAAAGAAGTACTTTTTCCATCCCGCCATATGATGTGTTCAATATTTATGTTTGATTTACATTTTGTTATGACATCTAACCCATTAATTCATATATAGAATGCATCTTCGTAGTTTCTTGTTTGTCTTTTGGTGAATGTAGGTCAACATTGGGAGTAGATTTGCAGTAGAGGAACAACTGAACGCGAAGGGATCGGCATCGGACATGGAGTTTAAGGTAAGACTACTGGATCCCTATACTTTTTACTTTATGCATGAATGTGGGGTACTGTCGGGATAGTTGTTAAAAGTACGGGCTCTTTAGAACCCTAGTGTAGTACGTAGGGGGGTTTTCCCACTATAGAAAAATTGGCGACCATACTAGGGAGCCTCTAGGGTTTTTAGGGGATTTGTTTTGGGTGTTTTAATGTGTTTAATTACGTCTTTGAGTTCTCTGTAAATTTCCTAAGTCTTTAATGGATTCTGGTCTTCCATACCAGTACTCCCTGCCTTGTCATCTTTGACTATTGGTTTCTTTTTTTAGAAGTTACAGAGGTGTACGCGGCCTACAGTGGGTCTGCATGCATACATACATGCCCTACCTTTGGACAAACCACGTACATATGCAAGTTGCTTAAGTGTCAATAGTGTTCCTGTGTTAGGAATTTTTTTTATTTTTTTGAAAAAAAAAAGAGGTAGTCATCCCCTTCCCTGATCGAAGTATGACTTCTCAGGGGTTTCTTGATTTATCCCTAGTCTCTATAGTTACAGTATTTGAGCCTAGGTTTGACATCAGTTTCTTTATCTTTCAAGATTGCTTGTGTTTTCATTGAAAGGATTTTTATTTTTTACGAATCTATGAGTCTTTTCTTTTTAGCCTTTGTGGTTCTTTCAGTGGCTCTCTACGATCCACAGTAGTCCAAAAGTCAGTTTCTTGGGTCTTGTATTGTCTTTACTTTTCCCTTTTGATTTAGAAGAAAATAAAAGAATTCATTTTCAAGTTTCTTATTTTGAAGCATATAAAAAAAAAGTTTTATTTTTTCTTGTTTGGTTAAGTAGTTAGGTTAGTTGTCTTTACTTGTCAGGAAGAAGATTGATTTCTTAAGTTCTTTATTGAATAATTAGGACTTTAAGTAGCTTGTGGTCGAGGGAAGTTTAGTTTTGATTTTTTATTTTAAAAGATCATAGAAGGAAAAGTTAGTTATAAAAGTTGGTTAAAGAGTTTTTAATTTGCAAATCTTTATTTGTTGAAAAAGAAGTAATTTTGTTTCCATCATTTGTTCTTCTCTTTCGTCTCTTTAAAAACACCACCAGTTTCATTTTTGTTCCTTTCACTTAATACAAACCACTTAAAATTAACGCTTAATTAAAATTAATCAGGCTTTCATGTTTGTAGGGTCCATCAACAAGACTAGGCTAGAGCCTTGATTTAGGTTGGATAGGAAACTCTTCAAGGATATAAAACAAACATATGAGTCTGTTTCAGGGAGTGTAGAATTCTAGTAAAGTGGAAATTATTTGAGGCCCCCCTCTAACACATGGGCTAAACACGAGGTCGTGTGAAGAAAGGTAGCGTAGATAACCCCTCCAAATCTGGACCAAGCATAGTGGGGAACGCATATAGAGGACTTATCTTGGGATTGCATTGATCACATTTTCAACAGAGATTTATGGGTTCTGAATCCGTTCGAGGTCCTCAGTCATATTCCAAAACACTTTCTTTTGATTCCCTCGATAGGTTTTGGGCTTGATACCTTTCTCATTGTGGTTCACCTGACTGTCAACTGTACCCGCCTGGTAGTTGTTCACGAGTTGGCAACCTAGTTTCCTTTATTTTAGGGACTTACACAAGTGATCATGGGGGTATACCACAGTACCTAGGATAGACATCGGGACATTCTTTGCAAAGTATAATCGGATGGTGCTTCCGTGTTCAGGTTTCACTTGCACCAGTAAGTTTCTCTAGTGTTGGCTGGTGTAACTGTTCTTCCAACTAATTATAGTGGTTTTCTTGCTATATCTCATAGGAAATTTTTCTAGTGTGTGTTTGGTCTTCAGCATTAGAAAATCCTTAGTGTGTCATTGATATTCTCACACAATGGAATATCAAGAGATCCATCAGTCGCAAAGGCTTTTAGGTCTGTCGCTAGTTAGCTTGGAGCCACCATTGCCACCGCGAAGGCAAAGAATAGACCAGCAAGGGTCTTTTGAGGTGACTGGGCCACAGGAAACTATACCCGAGACATCTCCAAGAGGAGAACAATCATTTTCGGAGGAACTGACCATTTCTAACCTTGGAGCAAAATCTCTCGGTCTGTATAACCCTCTGATCACTAACTTGTCAGTGCCACTCTTGATACAGGTCACCCCCCCGTGGGTAACACATCATGAGTGCCAAATAGTCCTGCAATCAGTGATGGAAGAAAATGTTACTACTTCATCAGGGAGTCACCATACTCCCTCTATGGCTACCACAACTGGGGGTGTTCTTCCTCTTAACTCACCTTCGCAAGTCCGGGCCACTATGGTCTCGATCGCCTCTACCTCGGCTAGTGGTCTAATTCCATATATGGTGGCGATCACTGAACCGTTTACACAGAGTGTGACGGGTCCTCTATTTTCATACGAAATTCCCAGTTATGACTCGAACTCGGTCCTCACCTACTCCACCCTACAGACCATGGGTCTTGGGGTAGGAAGCTCAAACGCTCCTCTACAAGGATCAATGGGGGGAACCTCATCCCCCTATAACACTTTACCTTATGATGGGGGTCATATACCTCCATCGTCCCACTCGCTTAGCGGTGCTTCTCAGTAGCCCGCATGGGCGAACATGAACTACAACTTGTTCGGAGCAGGTAGTCAAGGACCTTCTTCCAGTGACACACTGGTGAATTCATTGTCATTCTCTTTGTTCGGCGTGTTTGGTAACAACACATTCTCATTAGTTGTTGTCTCGATCGGGGGCAACCTTGGTTTTGGATCACAAAATCCTGTGTAGGGTACTATTCCTGCATAAGGGGCACACACTTCTCAAGGACCTTGGAATCTGTGGCAGGGATCAGTTCCCTCGTAAGGGATGTCGACCATGGACAACCCCTTCCATGGTCAATGGAACCTCGGGAAAGGCTCGGTTCCTATGCCCATCGGATCGACAGGGGACAACCCTTTCCAAAACCTTTGGAAAACAACATCAGGAGCAATCCCTTCCCAGCCCTCAACGTCCTATTACAGGAGTCATTTGATGACATCTCAACAAGCGCAACATCTGAATGTCAGCCTAGGCCATGGTTTTTACCAGAACCCTGGCTAGCAGCCTAAATTTTCCTAGAAAACTAGTGCCAACCAAAACCCAAGCCCCTTTCCTCCTGTACATATTCAATAACCTAAACTATTGTTTCTAACAACCTTGCATTTGCAAAAATTGTCAAGATTATTGAATGACCCAATCTGTCATGATCCACATTGGCTTGTTATGCCGACCAAGTTGCCCTCAGAAATTCCAAAATTTGAAGGCAATCCTAACGAAGATCTAGGTGATCATGCGACTACCTTTCATCTATGGTGTTCATCCAACTCTTTGAGAGATGACTCCATCCATTTGCATCTATTTCAACGCACTCTTATTGAGAGTGTCACGAAATGGTACATCAAGATTGACCGCTCAAGATACTCTACTTTTGGTGAATTGGCAATGGTTTTCTTAAACCATTTTCAATTACCTGTGAGATATGATGTCGTCATCGAACTATTTTCCAACTTTGAGCAAAAAACGACTGACCATATCTCTAACCACATTTGAGAATGGAGACGCCATAAGAGTTTGATTAAAGTACCAGTTCCACCAGCATTCCTGCTGGAGTGGTTCCTTAAGTCTTTGGTACCACAGTTATCCAAAGACGTTGCAACGTCTGGGGTATTTTCATAGGAATAAGCGATAAGGAGAGCTCAACAACTAGAGATGATTTACCCTCAGTCTAGTTTACTATACGAAGTTTTTCCAGACGCACCAAGGTCTATACTTGACAAGACTAGATAGAAGTTTGGACCACATGTTGATGGAATTGTTGGTTCAACATAAGCGAATCCCAATGATCAACTGTCAAACCAATTGTATCAATTGCCGATACAACAGATAGCGGCCAGCCAAACCTCTAGTTCGGTTGCTCCTCCTACTCAGATGTCATATGTACATAGTGTGCCATCGATGAACTTGAAACCCAACTAGCAGGCTGAAGGGAAGAAAAAAAAGAGAAAGAAGGGTTAGGGGGGATAAGAAACCCACCAATAATGATGGCGGGGGCAACACAAAAAGAAAGAAGTCGAAGTATCCAAGTAATCTTTGCATGAATACCACCTGACTCACCTGTTCCCTCGACTCGCAGAGGCCCAAACGTTATTGGTGCAGCAGCAACCTGCAGTGTTAAGGAACCCATTTCCTCATGGGAAAAATTTAACTCAAGCCTCTATGAACGCGGATGGGGTCAGTCAGGGACCCCCTTCATCGCCTGGTAATCCCTCGAACTCCAATGTCTATATGTTTAAAGGTGAAGCTCACATATATACTAGGGCACATGATTACGGAACGCCAAGTACCACTGAAAAGGGTTAAGAAGTTGAAAACCCGTCTATTCCTCTCCAGATCGAGAGAATGATGGGTGAAACAATGACACGCATCCTGAAAGGGGTGTTCAAGAAGGCTTCACATAATCCAAATGTGAGGGTCACCCAGAACTATTTTGTGGTGGAGGATTTGTCACAAACCCGTTGCGTTATGTCTGCTTTGGAGGTCCTCCAGAGCTGCCCTTCACAGAAAAAGGCTCTGCTAGCTACCTTAGGATCTGTTGAGACATGTATTCTAGGAACTATCATGCTTGATACAACCAACTTGAAGCCTCATCTCCCATACCACATCACATTTCAGATAGCAGTGACTCAACCCACAAAATCTTCTACCTGGAATATTTTATGTACGGTGGTTGATGAGGGTGCCTCGACATGCGTGATGTCATTGGCGTGTTGGAAGGCCATTGGCCAACCAATTTTTTATCCTTAACCTACTCTTATTATGACTTTCGACAGTCATTCTTTCAGACCACATGAAATCATTTCTTGTTTCCCCGTGCAGTTAGGAGGGAAGACCATGTGCATCAAAGTTGAAGTGGTCGATGCACCTCTTGACTAGAACCTCCTATTAGGAAGGAGTTGGAATATTCCATGCACGTAGTGGTTGCCACAGTTTTTTGGGTCTTGTTGTTTCCGCATGAGGGCTGAATCATGGCCATTGATCAATTATCCTTCTCCAGGCTTGACCCTTCATCGGGGGCATCCATGGTCCCGATGATTGATAACCCATATCCCGGTCTCATCAACATGGGCGTTGGTTTGTGCCCACCTCTCATGGGTACTTTCGACTACTTTCCTCCTTCTGACGATCTCAGGATGATATCGGTTGTCCCTGATGAGCCTAAGGCTGAAATCTTTTCAGTATCATCATTCCGCACGAATTACTTTATTGATTCATGGACTCTTCCTTCCCCATCAGCCACAATGGAAGGGACAGGGAACCATGGCATGTCCATGCCTGTTGTGCCTCTTTTTTCACCTAAATGAGCAAAACGGAGGTGCTTACAAGCTTAGTTGGGTTATCTAAGCAAGACAACAGTAAAGGAAAGGGTTAGAAGAATAAACATAAAATACTAAGCTAAGAATTAAACTAGGAAAGGAAAAAACAACTAAACTATTGTGAATAAGGACATAAGAACAAGAAACAAACAAGACTCATGTCACCAATAGAAAGGATTGTATTAGTGAAAAGAAAACACCAAAGAGAAATGGGACTTTGGGTCCCTTCTTCCTCCAAGGGAGGGATCTTGGACCCCCAAGATTGAGATCTTATTACAACTTGAAAACTTAAAAGAAATGGTGAAAGAATCCCAAGATAACCCACTCAAAAGGTGATGTGGATTGCCCAAATGGAATGGTGCTAGTATGCTCTTGATAAGAAAAGAGGTTTCCCCAAGAGAATAGAAGAAACATGACCTTGCAAATGAATTCCTTAAAAATGTAGTGCACCCATGGCCTTGTTTTATAGCACCACTTTGAGGTATTGTGCACCCAGCTTTTAGTGTGAAAAGGGGTTGTTTAGGGCACCTTTAGGTCTTTTACTAGCCACCCAGCCGGATCCAGCCGAGATTTGGATGTCAAATCGACTTGGAAGATGAACCAAAAGTGGGTGGGAGGCCGGCCAACATCATAAATGCGTTGTTCTCAGGTGTGCATGACTTTTAGCATCCACAGTGTCACATCGTGCGCATGTGCACTTTTCCTGTGTTTATTGATGGTGCATGTGCATGCGCGCCCTAAGTAGTCATAGCGCATCTTGATTTTATAACTAGTTGTATAGTTTTGGACCTTTTGGAAATGATTTTTTGGTAATTTTAGTCTATGGGTGAACTCATAGTTGTTTGAAGATGCTAGATTCATGTAACCATTTGCGGATGAAATTTCAGTGATAACAAATGCCCCCTGATGGATGAGGTTAGGAGCATACGGATAGTCGAAATTCATCAATGTTTCTTCTACTGAGAGGATCGTTATAAGAAAGAGCGATAGTGAGAGTATCAAGAGTGACCTGTTGGAGGGAGAAGGGAACCTGTAGGACCCAACCTTTCGCAAGGTGTGGAAAATAAATTGTGTACAAACGAGGCGGGCATGCCCCATGCTCATGTCATGTAACTCAAAAAAAGGTGTGGTACAGTGACTGAAATTGTGTGTTGATGTAAACAACTGCAGTGCCCTCGGGGGCGGTTTTGATAAAGGTAGAGGACAATTCTGATTAGGAACAATATTCTGAAATGTAGGCAATGATACCTGTAATAAATATCATGGATTTTGTGGGCATTGATAGCCCAACAAAGTTCAGAGGTCTTCGGAAAATATAAAAAACAACTGCAATAGTTGCAAAGTAAGACCCAACATAACATGAGAGAGTGTTGAAGTCGAATGTTATGGGGGTCAATGACAGCAGAGAGTAATGATGGTTCTCCCTATGTTGTCTGAGACTCCTCATTGTAAAGGGAATGAGAGTCAAGATACTGTCGCCCTTCTGGAAACTGTGTTGATGTCGACAAAAAGGGAGACGCAACTCCAAGAAGCAAAGGGCTTCATGAAATCCACTAGGTGAGCTCAGGAACTGAGGAGTTACATGGATGAAGTCAAGATGCATGGAGACTCAAGACTTCCCTTGGTTGGGGATATATGCGAAGTATAAGTGGCCGCAACCATTCAACTAGGTCGAGTGTTAGGGGGACAATGAGACGTGGGATAAGTTGTGTCAGAGGCGAGACAAAGTGAACAAACTCAAAGAGCAGAGGTAGGTTGCTTGTGGGATACTCGGATTTTATGGATGATGTCAACAGGAGTAGGTGAAAAGGAATGCCCCAACCAAGGGTGACATGGGTTGCGTTTGCCAAGAAGGTCGCCAAAGGTGACGACAAAATGTTATGTAAAATGTTGGAAACAATGGCTTAATTACAAAAAGAATTTAAAAAATCAATGGGGATAATAATGTAGATATAGAAACAAGTGCCCCAATGTAAGATGGATTGGCCTGAGCATGGCACAAGTTGGTGTAAAAAACAAGTGGAGGGTTGGGGCCCCATAGGCGGGTTCCTGTAGTAGGGAAATGTATGGAGGGCAATCTGAAGATGGGCAAACTGGCGGTGGATGAAATGGATGGTAAATGGTGTTGTGGGAGTGCAGTCAAAATAAAAACCATGAGGAAGTGCCCTGGGAGTCCATTGGGTAGGCTAGAAAAATGAGGATAAGGATTATGTGGCTGATTCGCGACATGATGTAAGACTATCGGGACTCCCATCCCTAAAGGTTGAAAACATTATGAGTGTCAAAGTGTGAAGGGGGGCTATGAATGGGACAACTCATGTGGGGGAGAGTGTTATCAGGTGACAGTACCCAAAATGCAGTGGAGGTGATAGTACTGTAGAGCCGGATATAGGGACCCAAAAGGAAAATTTTAGAAGGTGTGACTGGAGATGCAATTGAGATTCAGAGGGAATGAGTACATGCCAGTGTTGATTATATACCTGAAGGGGTCACGCTGGTGTGTGATGACCAAGTACCTGCACTCATGACAACCAAATACCCAACGTGAACAATATCTGAAGATAATAAAAAATATAATCATTAATTTGATCATTTTGAACATGAGCATGCGTACCTGAACGGGGTATGGAAAAATGGCTCCCCGAGGGCTAAGGATGAAAAATGGCCCAGGGAAAATGTCTGTGTAAGTGGTCGAAGATGGTTTGGAAAACGGAGCTTATGGGCTCCTGTACCAAAAAATGAAAGTGGGGAAAAGGGATTATATATGGACAGTGGGTCCATAATGCCATCCCAGTTTCACTGACACTATGGGCAATCGGGTGGTAGTTTGGTGGGAGGACATGTACATCCCCTTTTCTCAAGGATTGATGAAGAAGTATAATGAGTCACTTTCACAGGAGCATTGGTATGGAGTGTCGGAGGAAGTGCAAGCGGATATGTGTGGTGTTCCGCGGCTAATGTGTGGTGGACATATGGGATAGATGGGAAATGATGAGTGTAATGCCCATATTATGTGCATATGCCACATGTGAAATTGGTTTGTATATGTTGTTTGTGTGTGGTTGATGAATCCATAGTAGCGTGGGACGTCCTTGGTGGAGTGGTAAGAAAAAGGTGTTCTTGAGGAAGCTGGATAAAACTGCGTAGCTCGGGAAGAGAAGGACATTTGTGAGTGGGGTGTCTTTCGTCTGCCCCCAGCCGCAGTGATGGTGCTAGTGATTGGTGGTGAGGGTGGTGTGGTAGGAACAAGTATTGGAATATGCACCAATATTGCCTCTGACTGAGGAGGGAGGGATGGTTGACGAACCATATTGGTTGGATGTAGATACCATACCGGGATTTTCCCCTGGAGGGGGGGGAGATCTGTGATAAGTGGTGCGGTGGTGCTCTCAGGGAACTCCTGAAGTAGTATTTCTTCCACTGGTGGAACTTTGATATGGGGAGGGGACTTCGTGATAGGAGTCTTGTCTCTGATGTATGTTCCTTTAGAGGAAACTACACACACTTGTGCTGAAAAAGATAGGTTTAGGAACGGTGGTGCTCCCTGACAAGTGCCCAACATGGATGGGTCTTGGAATAATCCAGGGCCAATGTTGGCAACCGGAAAATCATTCAACATGAACAAGGGGGAGGATGCTATCGATGTTGGTGGAATGGTTAGGCTCGTAATGTGTAAGTTGGTTGATGGTGATGATCTTCCCATTATGGGGGAACATCATCGTATGAAACACAGAAGAGGCGATTGCCTTCATAGAATACATGTAGTTGCGTCCGAACAAGATATTGTAATCAAGTCGAGCATCGATAAATTCAATGTCAATGAGGATGGTTTTTCCCCCAAGTTCTATGGGAACATTTTGACAAAGCCCTGTGGAAGATGTTGGTCGACCGTCATAAGCTCGAAGGGTGATGGTAGAGGGTACTAGCTCAGGGGAGCCAATTTTCTGCCATACGTGTTTAGACATGATGCAAGTGGATGCACCTTCATCGATGATACACCGATAAACTGTGGTGTTCCAGATCTTAACTGGTATCTGGAAGGCTACTTGGGAGGGAAGATGTGGTTCTCCATTATCTGAATCAAATGTGATCAGTTGTGTGTCAGCCGTGTCGATTACCCCCAAGGAAGAAAGCAAGGATTTTCTCTGTGATGGACAGGTTTGGAGGACCTCCAACATAGATATGGTTGTGGGAGACTGGGCTAAGTCATAAACTAGACTATAATTATGGGCAGCCCTTGCATGAGAGTTATGTACATTATGTCGTAAAGGCATACGTGATATGTGAGGAATGGGTTTCGCGTTAGGACGTGGAATCATCAATGGTTGTCCTGTAGTAGCTGGCAGTGTTTATGAGGTGGTTGGGATAGAGTCGGGAGGCATACCATATTGACGGTTGTAGGTTTGCAGAAGAATTTCTTCACTGGTGAGGAGGACACTGCGATCAACTGAATTCCTGGGTTGAGTGGCACTCGGGGCTAGATATTGCCCCATTTGTGGTGGGGTAGGTTTGATCACTTATTGGGTGTTCATCACACCTTGGTATGGAATGGGGTTTTGAAATTTTTTTGGATGCAGCGGTCACAAATACTGTTGTGGGGCCTGTTGAGGGGCAGATGGTGTTGGAGGGCCCTGTGAGTTCATGGATGCCCTCATCCATTGGAGGTCAAGAATTTGGGGGAAATGATGTGTATAATGTCCATACTCCTTACATATAGTGCAAGGAAAGTTGGTTCGAAGATTGTTTTTCTTCCCTTGTCGTGGTATATTGTTATTGGTGCCCCCTTGGGGGTCTTGGTATTGGTTTCCCCCAATGGGATGGTTGTGGGGGTCATTCTTGCCTGGCCCTAGATTGTCATTGTTTCAGTTTCTTCCTGTCTACTTATGAGTCAGATTGGCCCTATTCAAATTTTCAATGTATGAAGTTGTTGAATGGGGAATGGATGAATAAAGTTGATGTCGGCATGTGGTTGTCTCGGTCGAGGATTAACCGGCTGGGGAGGACTAGGAAGTGGAAAATATAGATTGTTATGTGGATAGGATCCATATGGCGTAAAGGAAGTAGAGGCACTTCCACTACTGCTAGGGTTATATCCAGGGGTTGGGGGTGGACCCGTACTGCATTAAGAGACCGGATACAACATGGGTACTAGTTTGGGTACCCCCAATGACTGAGGGGGAACAACAGAGTATGATTGCTGGTAAAGGGGAGGGGGGTAGTAATGATTTAATCCATATGCCATTGGATATGGAGGTGTACCATACATAGTGGGTTGTTGAGGCAGTGGGTTGTGGTGTGTAATGTTACCAATCAATCTGTCTATTGAGTGAGACATCCCAGGTTTGTCTTGGCCAAATGGCATCGGTCTTGGGGTGTCCGAGAGTACCGTGTATAGGTATAGGGAATTCAAATTGTTGGGTATTTCTAATGGCTTCTTCTTTGGTATGGAGGAAGATTGCGACCACATATTTGGCAAGGAGGAACACAAGTGATTTGAGAAACCAATTGAGACACTATTGGGGGGTAGCGTCAGCTTTGTAGAGGCTACGTCGCCGATGCCATTCGTGGATGTGTTCGGAAATATGTGTAGAGGGGATTTGTTTGAAATATGAGAGTAGTTCAAGGCCATTCTCATGACGAATGGGTAATTGAAAGAAGGTCAAAAATTCTTTGGCCAAGGATTCAAAAGTTGCGTGGGACCCAGATTTTTCTTCGACATACCATTTGGCGGATGGGCCAATGAGTGTACATTGAAATAAACTTAATCGGATGGAATCGTCCATGATGTTGTTCGAAGAACACCATAGGTGAAATGTCATGATATGGTTGGCATGATCATCTCCTGATTTTCCTTCAAACTTGGGGATGTCTGAAGGGAGTTTGGTAGGCATTCTAGGCCATGCAGGGTTGTGCAATATGGGATCATTAGTGAGTTTAGTCAGATATGGTATGTTGAGGGAGGCTAAATATGGCATCTGGAGTGGTGGTGGAGGATTAGTTCCAGCCATGGTGTGAGTGTTTTGTGAACCTGACCCTTGAGGGGGACTAGGTGGGTTTGTACTTCCCCCTTGAGGAGAAGGTGGCCCCCTGCTTCCGTGTAAAGGAGAGAGGGTGAGTTTTTGACCTTGGGAAGTGGACCCAAGTAAGGTGGAACCAAGAAAAGCTGATCCCAAGACAGTGGCACTCACAGGAGTGTGAGAAGGTGGGGCTAGTGAGTTGGAAAGACTATGAACTCCTCCTAAAATAGGAGGGAGATTTAGCAAGCGTCAAGAACGACGGGGGTTTTGTGGGTCCCCTATGATGTCTGACTAGCTAAGTGGATATGTGCAAATGGTGATGAGAGAAAATAAATGAACAAGAGATTTTTTTGTAATTTCTAGACCTTCACAATATATTTCACAATTAGATATAATCACAAGGGTGTCATACATAAAGCAATTGATAAAGAAACATATATGTGGGTAGGTGGAATTTGTCTGCCTGGGAGAAAAAAGAAAACAAATTCTCGTGTCTTAAAAGACGTAACATCCTTCCTCTCAAATAGCACTGGACCTTCCAATAGTACTCGACAGTGGGGTCTGAAGCCATTGGAAGAGAAACTAGTGAAGGATGAAGTAATCAATTATAATGAGGGGTAGAGGGGGCATATCCCAAAAGAGATGGTGATATTTCCCAATAGCCACAAAAAATCCAATCAAGGTGAAATTGCAGCCCACAATTGCCACCTGGGTAGATGTCCTAAAATTTGGTCACTAGGTACCTCGTTCAAAGGGCAACATTTATATTTTCGGCCTAAGAAATGGGTCATGGGCTGGATCACGTCCAAGAGGTGGGTGCCTCAAGGGGGGACGTACAGAACAACCGGACCTTGGCCTTCAACCTTTCAAGGGTATCTCCCTGCCTTATGGTGTTAGGAACACTTGACTTGGAGGATTTAAAGTTCCCTATTTGACAACTTCTATTGTTTTGAAAATTTGAGAACCAGATAACAGGGAGTTATTTGGATGCCTATCCTTGAGGAGGAAAACTTAGTGAGTTTTTAGAAAAAATTTAGATGTGGTTTCTTGAGAGGTTGGGGTGTGAGCCAATCTCATTGAAATTAAGTGGGAGTGAATAGTTTAATCAAGAAAAGAGTGGGGTGTTTCGGAATCCCTTTGGAGGAAACTTACTTCAACCTCCACATTTCAAGATGAAAACTATGTGAGTGATTGGTGAACTTTGTGTGTGAACAAGTGAAAGTGTGCCAATTTTTAATAATTTAGGTGTCTCCTTATTGCATGTGGACTTCGCTTGGTCCTTACAAGTGTTGATTACCTAAGTTACTATGTGTCATTGGTACAGCCTTGCAGAATTTTAAAGTCCTTAGGAAACTAGCATGTGGACATGTGGGTCCTTGTTATTCCTTTAACTCCCTAATGTGATTTAATCTAAGAAAGCTTTGAAACTATCCTAGATTGTGATCATGTGGGCATGTATGGGCCCGTTACAAAACCTTTAAACTTCCCTAGTGATTTAATCTAAGAAAGTAAATTTCAACACTATCATATCTTTGTAGCATGTGGGCATGTATGGGCCCATTACAATCTTGAGATGTTCTTGAAAAATAAACTAAGAGGAGTCCTGAGGGGGTTGTTGTCCTCTCCTAAAGGTTTTATCTTTTTTAAGGGAGATGAAATTTTCCCTCAACCTCTTTTTGATTCTCAAGATCGCTTTGGAGTGCGAGAGAAGAGCATACTCAAGGATTGATATCCAATTTATGGTCCCAATGCAAGTTTTATATGTGATTACAAATGATTCCAACTTATACTTTTAGTCAAAGCAAGCCATCCATGTGGAAAAATGAAAGCAAAAGAGGAGGAAATAATGATTTTAAACCCCCTAAGTGCCTATGTTTTGACTAATCCCTTTATATGGAGAGGGAACTAAGTGTGGTGATGGTTACAATGTGCATGAAATCAATTTTAAGAAGGCTAGGGGCCTTCCACAAATCACAAAAAGGATTACAATGTGTATTTTTCTGCACATATGTGTGGGTCTCAGACTAGACAGAGGTTCTCTGAGCACCAATGCGCAAACTAAAAAAGAATTTTGGGTGCAGGTGCACAGAAGGCACTGAGTAATATAGTGGTTTTGGCACACGTGCGCACGATGCACGACTGTGGGCCAATAAACCCATGCACAACTGTCACACGGCCGTAAAGAAATTTTCGGATGGAATTCTCTCAACTCAACTTTGAATTGGATGTGTTGCAGGTCAGCTTGGGCCGGTTATGGCACCTGTAGGTTAAATAAACAGAAAGAAGAGCTAAAATAACCCAAATGGGGTAGGAAATTGATACCTTTCCCTAGTGGAGTCGTCAATCTGTTGCGCCTCTTTTTCCACCTAAATGAGAAAAACGGAGGTGCTTACAAGCTTAGTTGGGTTATCTAAGAAAGACAACAGTAAAGGAAAGGGTTAGAAGAATAAACATAAAAGACTAAGATAAGAATTAAACTAGGAAAGGAAAAAATAACTAAACTATTGTGCATAAGGACATAAGAGCAAGAAATAAACAAGACTCGTGTCACCAATGGAAAGGATTGTATTAGTGAAAATAAAACACCAAAGAGAAAGGGAACTTTGGGTCCCTTTTTCCTCCAAGGGAGGGCTCTTGGACCCCCAATATTGAGCTCTTTTTACAACTTGGAAACTTGAAAGAAATAGTGAAAGAATCCCAAGCCAACCCACTCAAAAGGTGATGTGGATTGCCCAAATGGAATGGTGCAAGTATGCTCTTGATATGAAAAGAGATTTCCCCAAGACAATAGCAGCAGCATAACCTTGCAAATGAATTCCTTAAAAATGTAGTGCACCCATGGCCTTGTTTTATAGCACCACTTTGAGGTATTGTGCAACTAGCTTTTAGTGTGAAAAGTGGTTCTTTAGGGCACCTTTAGATCTTTGACCAACCACCCAGCCGGATCCAACCGAGATTTGGATGTCAAATCGACTTGGAAGATGAACCAGAAGTGGGTGGGAGGCCGACCAACATCATAAATGTGTTGTTCTCAGGTGTGCGTGGATTTTAGCATCCACAGTCACGCATCTTTCTCATGTGCGCATTTACTACATTTCTTGATGGTGCATGTGCATGCGCACCTTGTGTAGTCATAGCACATCTTGATTTTATAACTGGTTGTATAGTTTTGGACCTTTTGGAAATGTGTTTTTGGTAATTTTGGTCCATGGGTGAACTCATAGCTGTTTGAAGATGTTGAATTCCTGTAACCATTTGCAGATGAAATTTCAGTGATAACAATGCCCTTGTCTATGACAGAAGTTGCATACCCTATAGTCCAGTAATCTTTCACCGACCCCGATCTGACTCCCACACAGGATTTAGATCCATTTCTTGAGTCTATTTGGGCTCAAAGTTCCCCTGCCACTACTGATTCCTTAGACTTGGTATTTCCCTCTGACAAGGAAATTATAGAGGCATTGACTAGTCCAGAAATACCCTGGGATGATCTCCATCACAGATCTTATTTCCTCCTAGATTTAGGAAGAATAAAGACAAGAGAATTTGTGTTGACTATGACTGGAGATAGGTATTTTCCTATTAATCTTCTGGCTACGCATGCAGTTTACGCCAAGGTTAATATGGAAACCATCACTAAAATGATACCTATCGACATCTCTAGAACCCCTGGCGTCGTGGAGAATGTCTTCGTCGGAGCAGACTTCTCCTCGAAGAGATTCAGATCTATACAGATTTATTTAAATAATTATGTGACATTTTTTCCTGGTCTTACGAGGAAATTCTAGGCATTGATCCAAGAATCATCAAACATGAAATTACAACTTACCCTAACGCCAAGACGGTCCGTCAGAAGCTTCATCTGGTTAATCCTCGGAAAGCAACAACTATTAAGGCTGAAGTAGAGAAACTACTCAAAGTTGGTTTCATCTACCCCGTTCAATTGACTCAATGGGTGTCAAATCCTTTTCTAGTCAATAAAAATCAGGGAACAATTCACATATGTACGAACTTTCATGATTTGAACAAGGCCTGTCCAAAGGACAATTTCCCCACCCCATTCATTCACCAGATTGTTGATGAATGCACAGGTTGTGAGGTGTTCTCTTTCATGGATGGTTTTTTAGGATACAATCAGATACATATTAAGCCCGAAGACCAGCATAAAACAACTTTTATCTCTCCATGGGGTACATTTTCTTATCGAAAGATGCCTTTTGGCCTCAAAAATGTTGGAGCCACCTTTTAGCGGGCCACGTCTTTTGCTTTCCACGATCTCAAACACATAGTCGAGGATTATCTCAATGATTTAGCATCATGACCTCGTAAGAGAGTTGATCATCCCACTCACCTATGACTTATCTTTGAGTGATGTCTTTACTATCAGATTCGCTTGAATCCAAACGGTTAGTGCATAATCTTGTATGAGGGGTGTTTTCCTATTAAGTGCCCTCTTTGGCGAAAAAGTGGCAAAGAATGGGTCAAAAACACACTTATCCTAAGTTGGGGGTGCATAAGTGCTCTGGATTATGCAACATGCAGATCTGGGTGATCAGAATATGCACGCCTAGATCTTCGGTCCAGATTCAATTCTGGACCCCCATCCTCGTTCTACCTTTAATGGGTGGGGGGGGGTCTGGTATGACAGTTTTCCAGTGTGCTCATCTGGAGGGTCAGGCGATCCACACCTAGATCTACGGTTGAGGTCCCATTCTAGACCCCCCCATCGTTCTACCTTTAATGGGTGGGGGGGGAATTTGATATGACAATTTTCCAATGCATGAATATGGAGGGTCAAGTGATCCGTGCCCAGATCTACGGTTGAGGTCCCATTTTGGACCCCCCCCCCCATAGTTATACCTTTAATAGGGGGGGGGTCTGATATGTGCAGTTTTCTAGTGTGGGCCCCTTTTCTATCGTGGTGCCTCCCCCTTGTGTCTCCCCCCTTCCTCTTGCCACCTGTGTTCCACTAGGCCTCCTATCCACCAGTCACATCACTCGCTTCCCCCTTGTCTCGTTATGCCACGCTTGCCTTCCACTCACCCCCATGGAATATCATTTTCCATTTCTCTTCCTCTTGTATTCCCACACCTATCCCTCTACCCACCACATCATCCCATTATAAGAGACGTGTTCTCCCTCAAAACATCACATCTCACCACCGTATCTCCATGGCCCCCACAAGATCTGCCACATCCGTCCACTGGCCTCCCCTCATCTCACTTCCACAACTAGTATGCCAAATCACCCCTACCTTGTCACTTCTCATCCGTCGCTTCCTTTCAGGTGCCACAACATTCACATCTACCTCCAGGTCTTACCATGAAGTCGTTTAGCAGATCAAGGTGGCAGCATGAGAAGACCTCCACATCCCAAAGGTGCAGAGTTGACCGGGGCCATTTTCGATCCCAAGAAAGAAGTTATTGAAGCAGTTGGTGGTGGGTGGACATCGTTTCCACCATAAATGGAAGGTCTAGGAGAGGAATGTCAATTTGTCAACTCCTCACAGGCCCATTCTGGAACACGGTGGCGTCTGGCCGAAATGCACGATGGTCTAGAGACTGCATGTACAGTCTTCCAGTAAACATGCAGACATAATGCCTTCAATGCAGTAACTTGAAGCTTATGCTGGGTTTTTTCTCCAAGTATATGAAGGAAATTTTTCCATTTTTGTATTCATCGTTGGTAGAGCTAAGCTCCATATTGTATAGTTTTAATGAAGCATTGATTTTCCCTAGTTATGTATCTATATGTGAAATTTCTAGTCTAATGATAGTCATATTCTTATTCCATCTGGCTTCCATCTTTTGTTGAAAGAGTTTATGATTGACTGAGTCACATGAAGCATTGTGATAGTGTTATATAAAGGTTTTATTGTAACATTGTCACGATTTATTTCAATGTTTTTGTGTTTAAATTCTTCCTCTTTGGGTTGTTGTAAGCTTGATTTTCACAGCAGACCTTTGCACTTTCTCACAGATGTATTCCTTCCTCTCACCTTTACTACAACCTACTGACTGAAGTTAGATTAAGACCTCACCTGTCCATGCATAATCTCAGTCCAGAATTCTGAGTTAAAATGATATTAATTTGAGTTTACTCCCATTCAGTCACCCTTTTATAAACCAATCATGACATAAAACTAATGGGAATCAGGCTCTACTCCTGCCGCAATCCAGGAGTGAATTTTGACGCTAACATTTCTAGCGTCGTTACCGGGGACGAAGTTGAAGATTTTCCCTAGAACTGAACGACATTGAGCCTTTGATTCTGAAGGTGCATCAAGCATCAAAGCCCTTGAAGATTGCTACTGTGCACCTGGTGACTCCATTGTGATGACTTCACTGAGGCGAACCTGTTGGTTCAGTTGTGGCTTCTAGAGGCAGACACATGAGGTCTACCCCGCAGCTACCCTTGGTGACACCTGAAGCAAATCAAAAAAATATTATCAGAAAGGGAAAGGCCCTCGGAGAAGGAGCTTCTGCTGCTGAACCAGGTATTTCTAATAGTTCTCATCTTCCTCTGTTAGAAACTCCATTACCTGCTTATCAGTTTCCTAGCAGACCTTTTACTAAAGTTTCCCGTTTTCTAAAATTTGGGAGTGTTCTTGCTGAGATTTCTTCTCCTGGTCTAGGACCAGAGGGAGAAACTCTTGTCACTCCTATATCCCTTGATGTTGCAGCCTAGTCTAGACCGAGGAATTCATAATATTTTCATACCCCAGGATTTACCACCCCTCCTCCTATTACTGTTTCTACTGCTGTGATAATGCATCCCTCTGTCTTACTAAAACCAACATCTTTGTTTTTAAATCCTTCGTTGTTTCTCTTTCCTCCTGCAAGCTCAGTTCTAGTCTCCCCTATTCAAACCCCTTCTCCTCCTAGTTCTCCTCCACCTAATATTCCTATGGCAGAAGAAAATCCCTCCATGTCCAAAATGGAGGCTACAATAGTTGTTAGGTATGCTCCCCTTGTATTCCCTCAGCCACTCAATGCCCTTCTAGAAGATAGCTACCTCAAGTAGTTGCCCAAGTTTACAGGAAAAGGAGATATAACCGCAGAAGAACACCTTGAAGCCTTTTACAGTTTTACAGATCATCATGTCATCATGCATGCAGACATATGGATGAGAAGTTTTGTTCATAGCCTTGAAGGCGAGGCTAGGAAATGGTTTAGGGCCTTGCCTCCTGGATCTTTTAATGGGATAGAGGCTTTGGATAATTCCTTTTTGAGACAGTGGGGATATAATAAGGACTTCATGTATTACATGATAGAGTTTGGGTCTTTGAAGAGAAAGGAAGGAGAGTCTGTCTCCAGCTTCTCCAAGAGGTTCAATAAGATGTACCATAAGATTCCTGTTGAGATAAATCCCTCCGAAGCTTCAGCCAAAATTACTTATGTCAGCACCTTTGACCTTGATTTCTTCTTTTTTTTGAGGGAAAGGTGAACCACTTCCCTGGCTCACATGCAGGATGCGGTTGTGGAAGTTGAGTCGAATATTTTAGCTGTCGATTGACTTAGAAATAAAGATGATAGATACATACCTAGAAGGAGAGTTGAAGCCTCCACATCTAGTTCCTCTACCCTTCCCCCTCATATGGATGAAGTAACTAAGATGCTACAAACACTTTTGGCTAGAATGGAAAGGTTGGAGTTAGAAGGGAATCCCATGTACAGAAATCCCCAAAATATTGATAACAGAGGTTTCAAGAGGCATAATAAAATTGTGCCATGGGTTATGCCAAGGGAACAAAGGAAAAGAGATAGGGATTATCAAATGATTCAAGCCCCTCTCCAAAATAACCTGGTTAACAATGAGGAGAGGGAAGAGGAGGAGCTTGACCCTGAAATTCACTGTATTGAAGACACCTCCCCTTTTCCCCATTTGACTCAATATGCATATGAAGAATCTCTCATTAACAGTCAAATCAATGAACTGAGTAAAGGGGAGAAATCCAAAGACAATAGTCCTAACAGGTATAGCCTCAGATCAAAGAAGAAAGAAGGGAAGTTTGATATCTCTAATCAGCCTCTTCTAGCAGAAAGGCCTACTAAGCCTACAACAAACACTGCCAAGGAAAATAAAGCTCAGAATATCTCGCCAATAGACAAATCCCCTGTCCCAAAGGTGAGGGAAATTCCTAAGCATCCTTCCTCCTTTAGTTTTGAGCATGAAATTCAAAAGATCAAAATTCCTGTACCCCTCTCGAAACTGTTAAAAATGAAGATTTCAAAAGATCCCTCTCCAAACTGTTGCTATCCAAGCCACCTCAACTTGCCACAGACTCAATAAATATCTAAGATGAAAATCTAATAGTCATCCTAGGTCCCATGGTGAAAGACAAAGATGATTCATCCCCTCCCTTCTACACATCCCTGAACATACATGATAAGGTCTTGCATAACTGCTTGATGGATTCAGGGGCTTCCCATAACCTCATGCCCAAAATAGTCATGGAAGAATTGGGACTGGAAGTAACAATGGCCTATCATGATTTGTATTCTTTTGATTCAAGGAGGGTGCAATGTCTTGGAGTCATCAAAGACCTAGTGGTGTCCTTATTTTAGCTGCCAATGAAGAGTGTGTTCATGGACATTCTGGTAGTTGATGTTCCTCCCAAGTTTGGCATGCTACTGTCAAGATCTTGGATTAAAAATCTTGGAGGAACATTACAGATGGACCTTACATATTCCACCATCCTAGTCTTTGGAGGGGAACACAGGATATTTTATAGAGAAGCTCAGTTGGCCTACATTGTTAGTGACGAAGCAGATCCCACTAATCACCCTATCTTTGCACTTGACATTGATTTAAGGTCTAGTTTGTTGCATCTCACTGATACACCTGAAGATCCTCTTGAAGTCAAAAAGAAGCCCATTTCCTATCCTGAGATCCATCCTCTAACTACCTATGTGTGGAAGATGTTCTTTGACGGATCCTCTTCTAGTGAGGGTGTTGGTGCCAGAGTGGTTTTTGTGTCACCTTGTCAGGAAACCATATCCCTGTCATACAAGCTAGAGTTTGAAACCACCAATAATGTGGCAGAATATGACGCTCTTTTTTTAGGTTTAATGGCTGAAAAAGAGATGGAAATTAAAAAGGTAGCAGCATTTGGAGATGCTGAGTTGATAGTCCAGTAAGTCAGAAATTATTATCAGGCTAAACATCCTTGACTCAAAAATTACAAAAATGAGGTGTGGGACCTAATTGATAATTTCTTCTCAACTTTCAACATTTCTTTTATTCCAAGAGAAGAAAATACTTTGGATGATTCCCTAGTTGTCTCGGCTAGCAAGTTTAGGATACCTCTACCACCTAGGATCAAATATGACGTTTAGATAAGATATAGGCCATCTGTACCAGACAATAACAGGAATTGGAAGGTGTTCGAGGATGATCTTGAAATCAGAAAATTCCTCGAGTCTGTTGATGAGTTCTCTGCATTTCACATTGATCAGGATCCTAATCCTAAAGGTGATCTTCACCCTGAGGTATTTTTTAATAAATTGCTAATCATCGTATTGTTCAGTTGCCCAGCAATCACATTCCAAAGGGACTAGTTCCTTTAGAAATATTGTTCGAAGGGAATGATGTGGCAGTGAAGGGTGAGGTTTCAAATGGGGATGTTGATGTAACTAAATTCAATATTGGAATAGAGGAGGATCCTAAGTTCGTCAAGTTGTCAAGGAACCTGTCAAAGGGGTAGAGAGCCGAGTATGCTGAGTTGTTAAAATAATTTTTTGATGTATTCGTCTGGACCTATGAAGACCTCAAGACATATGACATAGTTGTGATTGAACATAAGATCCCACTGAAAGAAGAGACTAAGCCATTTAGGAAGAAGCTAAGACAGATTAATCCTATGGTGTTACCTGACATGGAGAAAGAAGTAAAGAAGTTGTTGGATGCTCAATTCATAGTCCCTTTGAGATATTTCGAGTGGGTGGCTAATCCGGTGCCAATAAGAAAGAAGAGTGGAGAAATCAGACTTTGTGTTGATTTCAGAAACCTGAACAGAATCTCCAGAAAGGATAATTACCCCTTACCTAAGATGGAACACATATTGCAGAAGGTAACTGGTGCATCCAGGATATCCATGATTGATGGTTTTTCTGTCTATAATCAGATATCAGTCTTGCTTGAGGATAGAGAAAAAACAGCCTTCACCACTCCTTGGGGCACATTCATGTATGCTAAAATTTCTTTTGGATTAATGAATGCAGGGGCAACATTTCAGCAAGCCATGAACATAGCCTTCATTAGGGAAAAAGATCAATTTGTGGTGATATATCTGGATGACATCATTGTCTTCTCCAGATCTGATAAAGAGCATTGTTGTCACTTAAGGAAGGTTTTCTTGAAATGCATAAGGTTTGGCCTTTCCTTAAACCCCAAGAAATCTTTGTTTACTATGGAGGAGGGAAAGTTGTTAAGCCATATAGTATCAACAGAGAGAGTGAGAATTGATCCCAGCAGGGTGGAGGCAATTCAAACCCTGTCACTTCCCAGATCCAAGAAGGAAGTCCATGATTTCCTGGGCAAGGTTAACTTTCTGAGGAGGTTTGTCTCAAATTTTGTTGAGTTAGTGAAGCACATCACAACCATTCTCAGAAAGGGAAATGAACTTAAATGGATTGTAAAACCTAGGGAATTCTTTGCCCAAATAAAAAAGGCTTTGACTAAAGCACTTGTGTTGATCAGTCCTGATTATTCCAAGGACTTCCTATTTTTTATTTTTCTTCTTTTGATACAGTAACAGTCATTCTATTACAAAAGAATGTTGAAGGGCTGGAGCAGCCCATTTCATTTTTCAGCCAGGCATTAAGAGATGCAGAAATCAAGTATGACATCATGGAGAAACAGGCCTATGCATTGGTGAAAGATCTAAAAGATTTCAGAGTTTATGTCTTTTACTCAAAGGTAATTGCATACGTTCCTTCAGCCTCTGTAAAGGACATCCTTGTACAGCCTGACATAGATAGGAGAAGGGGTAAATGGATTGCCAAGGTCCTTGAGTTTGACCTGGATATTAAGCAAACCAAGTTGGTTAAAGGGCAGGGCTTTGCCAAGTTGTTGATTGAATCAAACTGCAAAGACTTGGGGGTTAAATTCATCGATGGTTTCTCAGGAAATCAACAGGTTGAATTTTCTGATGACAATCCTCAAGACATTCCTCCACTAGCAAAGTTCACCTGGTATAGAGATATCATATATTTTTTGCTAGAATTAAATCCCCCTGATGAAACGGGGAAGAGTAAGGCAAGAGATTTAAAGCTCAAAGTAGTCAAATATTGTCTTATTGACCAAGTCTTGTACTGGAGAGACCCTCTAGGGGTGTTTTTGAGGTCTCTGAACCCACAAGAGGCCCAGAAAGTGACATTTGATTTCCATAGAAACCTCTATGGGGGACACCACTTTTGGAAGATCACAACCCACAAGATTCTTAGGGTTGGGTACTACTGGCCCACCTTATTCATTGATCTTTGTAGAGAGGTGAGAGCCTGCATCAAATGCCAAAGGTTATCAGGAAAGGAGCAGCTCAAATCTTTGCCACTAAAACCTATAGTAGATGCAACACCCTTTCAACTATGGGGGTTGGACTTCATTGGAGAGATTCATCCTTCCTCAAGCAGCCAACACAGATGGATCTTGACTGCAACTGACTATTTTACCAAGTGGATAGAAGCTATCCCCGCCAAGAGTGCTTCACCCAAAGTTATCATCAGCTTCCTGGAGGATGTCATAGCAAGGTTTGGATGCCCCAGTAGAATTTTCACTGATAATGTTGCATCTTTCAGGTCTGAGCCTATGGTGAGGTTCTATGAGAAGTTTGAGATTTCATTGGTTCATTCCACTCCCTATTATACACAAGGAAATGGATTGGCAGAGTCTTCCAATAAAAGCCTTATTAAGCTCATTAAAATATTGTTGGAAGATAATAAGAAGGCCTGGGACTCAAAACTCAAATTTTCTTTGTGTGCTGACCAAGTGAAAACAAAGAAATCCCTGGGCACCTCCCTTTTTCAACTTGTTTATGGGACAGAAGTTGTTTTTCCCACTCAGATGGCTCTACCTATAGAAAAATTCTTTCAAGATTATGAAGGAGAGCCAAACCATATGGTCAGAAGGATCCATCAAATGGTGGAAATGCAGCAAACCAGGTAGCAGGTAATGAATAGAGCTCACAATCATCAGCAGAAGATCAAGCAGGTCTTTGACAGGAGGGTCAAGAAAGAGGATTTCCAACTGGGAGATCTGGTATTTAAATGGGATGCTCCCAAGAAGGACAAGGGAAAACATGGCAAATTCGAAGCCCTATGGATCGGGCCCTTCAAAATATCTGAAGTGTTTTTGAATAACACCTACTGGCTGCAGGATTTGGAGGGTGAGGAATTTTTCAATGGCCCTGTGAATGGGCATTTTTTGAATAAATGTTTCTTTTGAGCCGCACATGGCTCCTCTATCTTTGTAAATATTGTTTTTTTGTTATATTTCATTTTTAATAATGACTCCATAGCCCAACATCAAGGCACTAAATCTGAAAAATAGTTCTTGGCGTCTCACAGTGAGCAAGACATCCCCCATGGAGCCTAATGTTAGCACATAATCTTGTATGAGGTGTGTTTTCCTATGAAGTGTCATCTTTGGAGAAAAAGTGGCAAAGAATGGGTAAAAAAACCACTTATCCTAAGTCGGGGGTAAATGAGTGCTCTAGATTATGCAGCACGCAGATCTGGGTGGTCAAAATATGTGTGCCCAGATCTTTGGTCCAAATTCAATTTCGGACCCCCCTCATCGTTCTACATTTAATGGGGGGGGGGGATCCGATATGGGTGGTTTTTCAGTGTAGGCCCCTTTACTATCGTGGCACCTCCCCATTACATCGCCCCCCTTCCTCTTTCCACCTGTGTTCCACTAGGCCTCTTGTCCACCAGTCACATCACTCGCTTCCCCCTTGTCTCATTATGCCACGCTTGCCTTCCACTCACCACCGTGGCATATTATTTTCTATTTCGCTCCCTCTCATCTTCCCACACCTGTCCCTCTCCCCACCACGTATTCCCATTATAAGAGATGTGTTCTCCCTCAACAAATCACATCTCACCACCGTATCTTCGTGGCCCCCAAAAGATCTACCCCATCCATCCACTGGCCTCCCCTTGTCTCACTTCCACACCTAGTATGCCAAATCACCCCTGCCTAGTCACCGCTCATCCGTCGCTTCCCATCAGGTTCCTTGGTCTTCATGTCTACCTCCAGGTCTTACTGTGAATCTGTTTAGTAGATCAAGGTGGCAGCATGAGGAGACCTCCACATCCCAAAAGTGTAGAGTTGACCGGGGCTATTTCTGATCCCAAGAAAGCAGTTATTGAAGCAGTTGGTGGTGGGTGGACATTGTTTCCACCATAAATGGAAGGTTCAGGAGAGGAATTTCATCTTGTCAACTCCTCGCAAGCCCGTTCTAGAACACAGTGGCATCTGACCAAAATTCATGACGGTCTAGAGACTGCATGCACACTCTGCCAGTAAACATGTAGATGTAATGCCTTCAATGCAGTAACTCAAAGCTTTTGTTGGGTTTTTGCTCCAAGTATATGAAGGAAATTTTTCCATTTTTGTATCCATTGTTTGATGAGATAATCTCCCTGTTGTATATTTTTAATGAAGCACTAGTTTTCCCTGGTTATGTGTCTATATGTAAAATTTCTAGTCTAATGACAGTCATCTTCTTATTCCATCTGGCTTCCATCTAGTGTTGAAAGAGTTTATGATTGACTGAGTCACATGAAGCATTGTGACAGTGTTATATAAAGGTTTTACTGTAACTTTGTCACGATTTCTTTCAATGTTCTTGTGTTTAAACTCTTCCTCTTTGGGTTGTTGTAAGCTTGATTCTCACAGCAGACCTTTGCACTTTCTCACAGATGTCTTCCTTCCACTCACCTTTAATGCAACTTACTGACTATAGTTATATTAAGACCTCACCTATCCATGCATAGCCTCAGTCCAAAATTCTAAGTTAAAACGATATTGTATTGAGTTTACTCCCACTCGTTCACCCTTTTATAAACCAATTGTGACATAAAACGGATGGGCATCAAGCTCTCCTCCTGCCACAATCCAGGAGTGACTTATGACGCTAACACAAACAAGTTCAGTTTTTGCATAATGTCAGGTCATATTTTATTTTTTATAGTTTTGACAACAAGGATCATAGTCGATCCTCTAAAGGTTGAGGCAATAGTTCAATTGCCTCCCCCGTGCATAGTCACTCAGCTTCAGATTTTACAGGGAAAAGCTAATTTTCTTCGGCGTTTTATCACAAACTATACTGAGATCACTAAAGGGTTTATGTGTTTATTGAAGAAGGGAGTTCCTTTCCATTGGGACGAAGCCACTCAACGCTCTTTTGAAGTATTGAAATGTGCCCTCACATCTGCCCCTCTCCTTCGGCCACCCAACTATAATAAACATTTCTTATTGTATTTGGCCGCAACAGAGTCGACCATCGGTATGGTATTGGTTTAGGAGGATGATTTGCTTGAAGAACACGTCATTTATTACTTGATCCAAGTCCTGGTTGGACCAGAACTCAATTACTCCCACATTGAGAAACTTGTGTTGGCGGAAGTACATGTTGTCCAGCGGTTTCGTCACTATATCTCGTTTCGAAAGACCACTGTCATTGTCATTGTGAATCTGTTCCAATACATGTTTACACGATGTGTAATTGGCAGAAATATAAGTAGATGGATTGTTATCCTCCAGGAATTTGACTTGGATTTTGTGTCTACGAAATCTAAAAAGTCGTTGGTCTTTGCGGAACTTATCTCAAAACTTCTGGTCGAGTCAAGTGATGTTACGCCCGAAGAATCACCGATCAAAGGAGATATTTTTATGATTTCATCTTTGGACCCTTGGTATGGAGATATACTAGTCTATCTCCAGAATTTGAAGTTCCCCGCCTCTGCTTCTCATGATGAGCGTTGACGTATACACCATCAGTCAAAAACTATCTCATACTCGAAGACACTTTGTATCATCGAGGTATAGATTACATCCTTCATTGATGCCTTACTCATGAAGAAGCAGAACTCATTCTTAACGATTGCCACACTGGAGCATGTGGTGTTCATTTGTTTGGATTGGAAACAACCCAAAATATTATACGATTTGGTTACTATTGGCTGACGTTAATCAAGGATTGCGTTGAATCGGTCAAGAAGTGATACATGTGTCAGATCTTCTCTTGGAAGATGAGGGCACACCTCGCTTCTATGTTTCTCATCATTACTTTTGGCCCCTTCGCCAAGTGGGGGATCGATTATACTACATGCCACCCCCCTTCATTCAGGGGGCATCATTATATCATTGTAGCAGTAGACTAATTTACAAAGTGGGTCGAAGCTATGCCAACGTTCAAAGATGATGGAGAAACAACAACTCTCTTCTTGTTCAACCAGATAATAGCTAGGTTTGGAATCCCGAAGGAGATAGTCACTGACCATGGCAGTCACTTTCAAAACAAAATGATGTCTAAATTAACGTCAAATCTTGGGTTGATGCAATAACACTCATCACCTTATTACCAACAAGAGAATGGTTAGGTGGAAGCTATGAATAAGTCTCTCAAGACCATTCTACAGTGAACGATCAATCCGGTCAAGTCAAATTGGCATTTGATGTTGTACTCGGCATTGTGGGCCTATCGAATGTCTATAAAGACTGCCACTGGTTTCTCGCCTTTTCAACTCATTTACGGGTTGGAAGTAGTCTTTCCTATAGAATTCCAGATCCCATCTCTTAAGTTGGTAGTACAGTTATTGCCAGACACTTCACTGCCTGAGGAACGCTTATTATATATTGAGCATCTCGATGAGAAATGACATGATGCAGCCTTGGCTGACAAGGATCACAAGAAAAAAGTCAAGTGTCAGTATGATCGGTCTGTTCATCCTCATATTTTCTCTGAAGGCGACCTTGTCTTGGTCTATGACCAAGATAAGGATCCCTTGGGGGCAGGCATGTTCAAACCCATGTGGTTCGGACCGTTCATTGTGAAGGAGTTATTAAATAAGGGTGCTTATCATCTAGTTGATTTTGAAGGGAACACTTTAGCGGAGCCTAGAAATGGGCTCTATCTCAAGAAGTATTACTCGTAGGTGGGTCGCCTTGGGTGAATTCTTATATATATGTATAGTTTTTATACATTTTAGTTTTTTGTCTTTTTGTTTTATGGACGTGTCATTTTTTATGTCATATTTTTCACTGTGGCAGATGTCAAGTGAATCAGACATGTTCATTGGATTTGCGAACGATGCTAGCCGACACACTCGGAGGATTTCTTCCACAACTTGGGTGATCTTAAAACCTTAAGGCCAGTTACTATCTTTTGGAGGTATTTTTTTAGGTGACACCACAAACAATGTCGTCAAATACAGTGCAGTAATAGATTTTCTTCGTGACACTTTGTCGCATGGTATATCTTACCTTTGAGTCTACTTATATGCGCAATTGATTGTGTCCCAGTTAAATGGGGTTTACCACGTTTATGATCCTACTCTACATCAACGATTCCTTAGGGTACGTCTCTTAGAACGTTGTTTCAATTACATTACGTATATCCATGATTCCTAGGAGATTGAATCAAATGACAGATACTCTAGCTAATCAAGTATTAGATTGGCATATTGCACACATGTAAGAAAAAGCACACACATACACATGTAAATACATTTGTAAATAAATGTAACCCATAAGACATAAAATATGTAAATACACACATATATATATCAAAAGTTTTAGAGTACATATATGTGTGTGTGCACCTCAAAAAATAATAAGTCTGGTATGCAACGTGGGGCTTATGCCCTAAAAAATATACAAAAGAGTGCCCTCAGCATGTAAGTGGTCCATCCTAAGCTAAGGGCGGGGATTTTTGGCCCTTCCATAGTGAACCACGATGTTTTCCGAATGCTGAAAGAGTTGGACCTAGGTCCATGGCACCCCAACAACATGAATCTGCATAGATGGCGGGAGATCCTCGATCTCGACCATAAGCCCAGTACAGGTGAGTGCGGTCAAGTTCCACTCCACTCGTATCAATACTCTCTCAACCTCACTGGCTGGAGGTCCCCCTATTGTTGTTGTTGGTCCGGCGGTCGCTACTAGTACTACCTCTGGTTGAGGACGGTGCTTGCTCCGTGCAAAATCAGCTGGACACACTGGTCCCACATCTGTACATAACATATACATAGTTGTCAAGTACTATGGTGCACAAAAAAATGGTATATATAAAAAAGAAACAAAAAATTAAATAATATTAAAAAACAAACGTACCTATCTCTCCTCGCTTTGCTCCGAGCGGTACGGGCATGTCAGGATCCCTAGAGATGTTGATCCCAGCATAGGGGTAGTCCTCTATAGTCGGAATCTGTCGAGACCACCAGTCAAAGAAAGTATCATCGAAGGTCTCGATGGTCCTCCCTCCCCCCTGTCGTGGAAACAAAGTTGTCCATCTTCACACTGTTGGGAAGGAGGCCACGTGCCCCCGTACTATCTCTTGCAGACTAAGAATGGGTACCCTCTCAAAGAAGAAAGAGCATACAATAGTCCCAAACCCAAAATTCTTGTTGTTCCACCGACGACACTCTGTGAGTTGTCTCTTCATGCACTCTGGCATGGTTGTTCTCTAGTCGAACACTCGTGCATTTAAGCATTGTAATGCACAATACATGTGCACCCGGGAGGCCTGATGTAAGGTCGTGGTTCTAGTGATCCACCCAATAAGTAGAACTATCACTTTCAGTGATAGGTTGGTAATTTTTTGGATCGGTACCTGGGAACCCACTTTATATATTTCAGCCTCATAATGTTGCCCAATCAACTCGAAAATGTTGTGAAGCCCAGGGGGGAAAGCATGAAGGTTGATTGGTTCCCCTCTCCTCGAGAGGCCAGTCAGAAAATAAATATCCTCAGTCGTTGGAGTCAACGGCTACCCCTTGAGCATAAATGCCTCTGCATCTAGGTGCCAGTAATCCGCCAAGGCGTTCATCATCCTAGGATGTGCCCTCATGAGCGGACATCGGAAAAATTTCCATGACCCGCATCATTTTAATGCGGTGACATCAGCAGGGTATTCCTCAACCAAAGAATCAATGTCCTCATGCTCTCTCTCTCTCTCCAATGGACGTACATTCTACAAAATAACAAGTTCAAAAGAGAGTTAATTATTGCATTTTTATTTTTTTCCATATATTTGAGGGTGTAAACAGGTTGTATTGGACACAGTCATGTATGCACGCAGGCATATTTTTTTCTGCTCGTAAGCATATGCAGTTTGTCTTAGGACAACCCGCATACATGTAGGGTCGACCCTTTTTAAAGGTGCATGCCCCCCAAAAAACCTAAAACTAATGAAAAGGGAAAGTATGGAAATGCAAGAGGAGCTAGTTGTACTTACTTGGTCCAAGCGGAAGTTCGTTTCGTCCACTGAAGCTCCCATAATCAACTTATTTAACAAAGGGGTGTTTTTGACTTCTCAATTTGCAATGGTGATAATGAGCTGCCAACTTCTATTTATAGACGTGTTTTGCCCTTTTTGTCATTTTTTGACCCTCTTTGTCATTTTTTTTGGCTTGAAAATCATTTAACGTGGTTCTTGAGTTTCTCTTTGGATGTTACGATGCACTTTACTTTTGGTTTGGAAAAAAATTTGGGAGATGGGACACTTTTTAGGTCCTTTGGTAAAAAGTCATTTTTCCAACTTTGTGCATTTAAGTTAGGATTCCACCTCCACTTGTTGCAGCTCATTGTCTTTTTCTCTTTTCCATAGGATCGATCCCACTAAATTATAACACAAAACCGTCATTTCTTCTCTAGAAGTGTCGTAATTTAGTGGTAGAGCCTACCTCCACATGGATTCCCTAGGTAGATCATGGTTGCATTTCAGTGTCCATGTGGTCATTAAGGCCTTTAGGCTTAGGAGTACTTTTATTCTTGTCCTAATTATGAGTTTGAGCCTTCACATGTCTGATATGTCATCACTCTTGGCCTCACCCTCGGGACTCCCAAAAAATGGGTCTTATTTTAAACCCTTTTCAGACCCTCTAAACATGAAAAGATTTTTGAGTGATCTTGTTTCCCTTTACGCTCGTCAAACTCAAATTCGAAGGCACACCTGTCCAACAGTAGTTTACTTGTTTTTCGTTCCATAAGGTCATTTGTATGAACAAAGGAATACTCTAGGAACTTCGGTTCACTAGAAGAATATTCTTAGGTATAAGTTTAACCCTTTTTCGGGCCTGAAGGACTAAATTTATGAAAAAGGAACCCCCACAAAGTCCATAATTAAACTCTTTTCAGACTCCCTAAAATTAAAAAGATCGTTGAGTGAGTTTGTTTCTTCACACTCGTTAAACTAGTCCAGAAGAAAATTCCCTATAGATTCCATAGTTAAGCTCTTTTCAGACTCCTTAAAAGTGAAAATATCGTCGAGTGACATTGTTCTTTCACACTCGTTAAATGGCCCAGAAAAACATCTATTGGCATGAGTTTACCCCTTTTTCTGGCCTGTAGATTAAGGAGGAAAAAGGTACACCTCGGGAGATTTGTCTCGTCGGGAGAGTTCTCTTCAGTAAATTTTACTTTTTTGGGATAAAGAGACTAAATCTAGAAAAAGGCAGTGAGTCCATAGTCAAGCTCTTTTCAGACTCCTTAAAATTGAAAAGATTGGCGAGTGATCTTTTCTTTGTCACAGTCATTAAAATGGTTTTGAACGGATGTCTTTTAGGTGTTATTTTACCCCTTTTTTTAATCGACTAGACTACCTTTCGAAAAAGATAACCCAGTGGAGTCTTCTTTTATGATTTTTCAGACTCTCTAAAAATGAAAAACCACTGAGCTTACCTTCTTTGGGATCGTAAAAAACACATTGAAGGGGGTTTCATCGTGTCTTGCTAATCATAGTTGCATTCATGTGTTTCTGGCCTAATGTCGGCTCCATTTTTCTCTCAACTGAACCTTTGAAGCATGCCTTATATGCAAGCCTTGTAGCATTTTGCCTCTACGATCTGACACCTTGACCCATGGAGGAATTTTCCCGAGTGTCCTTTTCCTGCACAGGTCCCCTTGCTATGAGAATTAGTGTGTTCCTTGCGCTTGGAACTAGTATGCTTGTGACACTTGTTCCTCCTTTGTAACGTAGCATTCTTTTATTCTTTTTCAAGCTCTTCAAAATATTGAAAAGACAAAAAAAATCAAATATACCCCAAAAAGAGGATGGGAGAAGTATTTTCTTTTTATGGCAACACAATGAGTTGCCCTTGGACAAAGCACATCCTTCCATTTGTTTCTCAAGCTTTGGGATTTAATATGACCTTAGGAAGTTGTTCTCATAACATAGAGTTGTGTCCTCCTCCATTTGGTTATCCTTCCAAACACATGGAGATTTTGTGTTGCCTCATGCATCATGAACTTATGTCAATGCCATGTTGCCTGAGTCATTCTATTGTCTAAGGGAAGTTTTACCCAACTTGATTCAGCCTTTATGCAGTTTGTCTCTTGACCTCATGCTCGACCATCCCTAAAAGTCCAATCAAGTCCCTGGTCGAAACCAATGAAGTTCTCTACCTGATCACCAAGATCCTCTTGTATGTTCCCCGACGAGCCATCGAAGACCTCTGGGTAGTGGATTCATACACTCACATTACACTCCTACCTGAGTTTTGAATATCTTGAAGTTGTTTCTCGAGCTCTGAAGACATCATCTCCAGCCATCAGGCATCGTTGGCTTCTTGAATATGGATACTATAGATGTATATCTTTGATTGTGAGATGTAGATCTATTGTGTATTGCTCGCGGATACACTTTCTATAGTTATATGACATGGATATGCAATATATTTGATTGGTAGCCATGATTTATTTCATCCCGAGCATGGGTATGCCCGCCTCGGTGAGACAATTGTTATTTTGAAGATGACACCTCCCGAACTCTAGTACTGGGTTCACTCGCTTCATACGTTGGTGAATATTTGTAATGTATTTCGGCCATCAGATTCTCTTCTAACCTCACACATTAGGGGGCATTTTTTATAACCCTAAATTTCACTATACATGCATACCTTGCATCAGGCCATCTTACTTATTATTTTTTCCAAGCCAATACTGAACAACTCTTCTTAAAAACACTATTTTTGAAGATGTGCATGCCCTTAACCACTACTACCCACGTATGTACGCTAGATTCACCATTATTGCCCACGTATGTACGCTAGATGCAATATTACAACCTGCATATGCCCATAAAAGTTGCAAGGAATTCATTGAGATTACAGGCTATTGGGTGGTTTCTCAACCAATTGACCACATATAGCCCATCACCCAACCGAATAACCATATTTTTGTCATATAAAAAAAGGTTTTGGGGTCTCATTCCAAGAGAAATATAGCAACAGTGAAATTCTACCCATTTCATTTTCCCCCCTTGCCCCAAGAATTTGCAGCCACATTGTGACTTTTGAGCTAGAATTCCTTATTCTTGCCTTTTTCCTCATCCATAAGTCTATGCCCATTCTCTAGAGAGAAGTGTGAGATAAGAAGGATATGTGGAAGCAGTTGGAGCTTGGTGAAGAGGAGCCAAGGACAGGGTTTGAGGAGCAGTCGTCAATCTCATTTTGTAAGTAACTTTGTGAGATTAATATAAAGAAGTACTTTTTTTGTCTCGCCATATGATGTGTTCAATATTTGTGTTTGATTTACATTTTGTTATGACATCTAACCCACTTATTCATATATAGAATGAATGTTCATAGTTTCTTGTTTGTATTTTGGTGAATGCAGGTTGGACTTGGGAGGATATTTGCAGTCGAGGAACAACGGAATGCGAAGGGTTCGACACCAGACGTGGAGTTTAAGGTAAGACTATTGGATCCCTATACTTTGTATTTTATGCATGAATGTGGGGTGCTGTCGAGATAGTTGTTAAAAGTAGGAGACTTTAGACAGTTAGCTCTGCCTGCACTTTAGAACCCTAGTGTAGTCCATAGGGGTGGTTTTCCCACTATAGAAATTGGCAAGATAAGGTTTATTTTAGAATGAATAAATTAAGGAAAGTCCTGACTCCGGTTAATACATTAAGTCACTGGTCTTCATTGCCATGTGTCTTTACCCAGTAGGAGGATCGTACGGTCTAGTTTTATCCCGAGTCATTTATTGGTTCCCTAGGTCTAAGTCAGACCTTCGAATCAGCTTTGCCATGATAGCACTATACGATGAAATTGATTAGTGTGGGATCTTTTTGTAGAAATACATAAAAAAAAATGTTCATAGCACATCCCGGATCCCTGATCCACCCACTGAGAGAGCGACATGATGGGACATTTTAGCATTAGATATGATCGAATTTTGAGCATTTAAGGAGATAATTAATACCAAATCCCCCATTAGTTGCTACCTCGTGCGCCAATCAAAACAGCCATTTAAAATCACCGATAGACCACATCATCACCCGTGCCTTTGTCGTCAACCTGCGATGAATTTAAGTTATAGAGATTTGGCAGAAAATTTATTAAAATTTTATTCATAACTCGAATGGAATGGATGATGCGACATGGTAAGTTCTTCCCTGTTTAAATTCTCTTGAGTCATTGTAAACAAAATCATTCTGTGCATAAGAGAATTATGGAGCATCTAAAGGAGCAATATGAGCGATTTGAAGGCTGTATCAATGCCGTGATTGTCAAAATAACCAAGTTTTAACAAGATTTAGAGGTATGTATCCGAGTCTGTAAATTTGTTGGTTGTAATTCATATGTTTTTTTATCTGGTTTTTGTTTTACACAGTCTCTAAAATTTCATTTTAGTTGCAGGAACAATATCGCCAAGAAATCCAACCACTAAACGATCGCTGAGGGCACCGAAGCTGAAAGAACCAGAGATAGGTGAAGGCTCCTCTCCAGGGGCGGAAAAACAATTGGAATACACTATGAGGCCAGAACCTATAATTAAGACAACAATGAAGAAGTTTTTCATCTAGCCTCTGGCCTTTGGAAATACAAAGGCAAGCACAAGGTCCAATATGGCACTCCCACATTGGGGATAACTCTTTAACAAGATCAGTTGAGAGGAATACCCAGAATATGTCCCACACAGTAATCCATATGTAGGGGCGCTCGATGACAAGGTGTTTTCAAACATCCAACGGTTGTACCTACATATGGTGGCAAGAAAAAACCCCATTTTTCCCTGCATAGAAGTCTTGAAGTGGCTCATCGACCACATAGACAAACATCAATGTTTAATCAGTGATGGAAATGGTGGGTGTGTCAGAGTGTTCCTTCTTGTAGAAGTTTAGAAATACTACAAACTCAGAGACCCCGAGGAGCATCTAAATACAAATTTCGTTGTGAATTTCTATGAACTCCACGACACCAACAGGGTGATGGCCTCATGATGGAGGGATTCAACACACCTGATGACTTTGTTGACTTGCACGACATAGTCAAATTACATGAAGAGCAAGACTCATCATGGGTTGTAGAGATAAAAAAAGGTGGTGAACATGGCACCAGGACAAGTACAACAATTCATGGAGCAATTGATCAAGGCTTGGACAGTGCTACAACAGTTGAGTGCTAAAGTAATCAAATATCAAGCACAGACAATGGAGATAAAGGAGATCATTTTATCCCCGATGGACCAACACAGGTTCTCATACACCAACACGTGTGAGGAACTCTTTGTCAAATGGTTGGAGTATGAGAAAATTCATCCACTCAAGTGAGATCATTTGATGACTCTTAGAAGACTGAGATATGAAAGCACCATGTGGCGATTTTATGTTTTACTTAGCTGCACTTTTGATATTTATTTTTAGTTAATAATATGTTATAAATAAGAGGATTGGCCTGTTAGTTAAGGGTCGGTGGTTGTTGCAAAGACCCTCATTTTTGGATTTGTAAAGAACTATTTCAGAGCTACCTTAATTGAGAAGTCTTGTTTAGGACTAGAGACAAGTTGTGTTTTTCATCAAAAGTGTGTGTGATTGGATCTGAAGAAGATTTATTTATGATTTTATCTCATGAATGGATGATGTAACGAGTAAGAACCTCTAAATTTGTTGATAAGTTATCTAATTTAATATTTTTATAGTTCTTATCTTTAATGATGAAAATTAAATCATTGTGTTAATATGTGATTGATGATTAGAGTTAAAGAAATTATTTTTCTTGCCATCATTTATTGTATGTATGTTTTGTTGAGATTTGTGTACCTTGGGAGGTGTTCCCCATGTGTTTTCCCTCCTTAGCACATGTGGGAACGTCATTTGGCACTTTGTCCTAAGTACTTTATGTCTATTTGTACTTTGACATTGGTTAAAGTACATTATGTCACTTTTTGGTAAAGTGAACATTAAATCACCTTTTTGGTGATTTTGAGGGGACATGAGTTGACTTAGGGAATTAACCCAAAAGTGGGTTATGAGGTCACATTTACTTTGAGTGATCTCAACCTTTGATTAGGGATGATCTCATCCCTTGGATCTTAGGTTTTCTTTTTCTTGCCTAAAGAGGGGCAAAAGGCCAAAGGAGGGGCGCATTCTTCAGGGAGGCTTTTGTTCATAGCATGAGGAGCTTTTGGAGTTTGGAGATGAGACTTGTTGCATGACGAGCTTTGGAGGAGGCCGCTAGCATTCAGTTATGGAGGCTTGGAGCAGCATTCACCATTGATTTACTGGAGAGACTTCATCTTTGAGGAGGGCGCATGGTTTTAGCAGACTGTTTGCTACCTGGAGAAGTTTCTAGCCATCAG
>ML789894.1:168262-238455 GCA_009831015.1 Picea engelmannii | reverse complement strand
TTTTTTTTTTCAAGGAAGTTGTGAGACTTCATGGACTACCCAGGAGCATTGTCTTCGACAAAGACACTAAATTTGTTGGTCATTTATGGAGAACACTGTGGAATAATTTGGGGACATATTTGTCCTTTAGCTCAGCTTGTCACCCTCAGATAGATGGACAGACTGAGATGGTAAAAAAAAGTTTGGGAAACTTATTGAGGAGTCTGGTCACTAAGCATCATAATCAGTGGGATCATATTTTTACACAAGAATAATTTGCATACAATGACTCACCAAACGGGAGCACTGGAAAGAGCCCATTCCAAATATTATATGCAATGCAACCAAGAGTAGTATTTGAGTTGAGAGATTTGGAACATAGTGAGATTACAAGCGTTGGAGCAAAAGATTTTGCTGCAGAAATGCAGAAGCTCCATAACCAGATCAGAGGATAGTTGCAAATCTCTAGCTAAGAGTACAAACACAAAGTTGATGAACATCGCAGGAAACTTCAATTTGAAGTAGGAGATCATGTTATGGCACATCTCAGGAAAGAAAGGTTCCCTAGGGGAACATATAACAAGTTGAAAATGAAGAAGATAGGGACATGTAAGATCTTAAGAAAGTTTGATGAAAACACCTATGAGATTGAGTTACCAAATGATGTGTGCATATCACCCATATTTAACATTTCAGACTTGTACCCTTACAGGGAAGATGACACAGAGGGATCATAAGATCAAGAGAAGATTCAGTGGGAGAAACAAATGCCTATAGCAGAAAAACCATAGATGGAGAAGGTCGTTGATCAAATGATTGGAAAAAAGACCAGGAGGAAGACCTATTTTGAATATTTGGTTAAGTGGAAGGGACATCGAATAGAAGATGCCAGTTGGGAAAATGAAGCTAATATCCAGAAACATGGAAAGTCAGTGCAAGAGCTCATGGATAGGAGTCCATGATTTTTTGTCTGGGGGAGTATGATGCATGAGCATTGTTGGCGAGCACGCATGTCAAGACAACTCAATGCCTTGGAATGATTTCGGAATCTTAAACGCTAGCGTTTACTGCAAATCTTTTGGAGCTGATTGAAAAATAGAAGAATATCAAATGCTTGGAAGTTGAATGATCATGAGTGCTTTGGGAGTTTTCACTCCTAGTCTTGAATGCAACTGAACTAAGGTAGCAGTTAGGTTTTGTTTTCGAGTAGACGAGTAGTCGGGGGGAACCCTAAGGACCCTTTGAGATAAATAGAGGTTTGATACACCCAACTGAGGTTGTTGCAAGTTAGTAGGAAAATTCTAAAATTTTATTCGTTGTTCGATCATAGCTATAGCCGTTTTTACTTTTGGAATGAATATAACCGAGGAAAAATTATTCAAATGCATGGTGTCACTATTGTTTACAATTCTTTGTTATTTTGTTTCATGAATGAATGAGTTGTGTTGTTGGGTATATGAAAATGTGAAATGTGTGTCTAAGGTTCAATCATTTTCTCTTCGTTGAGCCTGTGCAAGGTGTGCACACAACCCGCAATGAGGGCATTGAAATAGTCTGTTTCGACTCAGAAGCTTAGAAGAGATAGTGCAAAACTTTCCCTTTGCAAGGAGTGCAAAGTGACTGCTGCAAGGCATGCACAATCGTCCGCAAGAACCCAACTCTTGCATAAGAATTTGTTGCAAGGAGTGCACAGACCCGAAATTCAACTAAGTGTTGAAGCAACTCTTTAAAGAGTTAAAGGGGAAGAATGAGGGAGGGAGGAAAGTTTTGAAGATTACATGAGTCACCAACTAAGATCCACCCAGGAGGGGGCGAGATCATTCTAGACCATTGGATCTGGGTAAAGCACACGAGCGTTAAGTCTCTGCGTGCACATAGAAGCGAAATTACCAAAGAGACGAAGTAGACAGTGACCATCGGATCTAGAGGGACATGTGGCGACGAATTGTGAGCTCTGGAGAAATCACTTTGAGAGTTTAGTTGAGAGTTGAAACTTTCGAAGACCAGAGAGCCAGAGAGCTGACATGGGTAGAAGCCGTCAGTTCAAAGGGGGGACACACGTTGTTAGATCGTGGACTCTGGGTGAAACGCTCCGGGAGTAAGCGATGTAGAGGGGTTGAAACTCGCAAAGGACGAAGTCCCGAAGTGGACGAAAGTTGTTGATTGAAGTGGACGCATGGCAATAGATCCAGAACTCCACGTGCAAAATAATACGAAGGAAAGAAGAGAGTGAAAACGTCGAAGCCCCAAAGTGAATCTCGACCGTTGATTGAGAAGGGTGCCAAAGAATGTTGATCTGGTCTTGGTAGAAAGTGTCGAAGTTCTGAAGCGGACTAGAGCCGTTGATTTGAGGAGGACACATGGAAAGAATCTGTGGACTCTTGGTAAAGACCCGAAGTAAATTGGGGTTGTCGATCTACGGGAAACACGCGTCAATAGATCGTAAACTCCGGATAAAAGCATTCTGGGAGAGTGTGAAGGTTGAGAGTTGAAAACGTCGAAGCTCGAATTAGCGAAGCAGATCATGATCGTTGATTTCAGAGGGCCACATGTCAACAGATCGCGGAGATCTAAGAGGGTGTGATCCAGAGAGAAGGAAGGGAAGGAGGTAGATATCAACCGTTGATCAAGAGGTATGACTGAGATCACAAGATCAATGGTCACGCTTGATTGCAGGGCCAAAAGGTGATCGAGTTTTAAAATTCTTAGAGTGGGCTGCAATCGAAACCACGGTATTGCAAAAGGGACACACGTCGATTGATAGTGGATTGTAGGGAGAAAAGCAGTGTGGTCTTAAACCACTTTTGGCTGCTCCACAATCACGTGTTACGTGAGGTTATAGCCAAGGTCATATGAAAGAAAGGACCTAGCGAGGGGGGGCTAGTGTATGCTAATTGAATTCTTTGAAGAGGCCAGGAAAAAGATCGCGGGTTTGACATAACCTGCACAAAGAAGGAAAGGGGACCTGTGTAGACTGTTTGGGGTCTAACAAAGGCCCGAAGAGTCGATCTGACTCCTTGATTTGAATGATCCTGGATCGGGAGGTTGAACAACCCCTAGGAGAGAAGGGGGGTCTGCACCAGGTGACCTACGACATTACGCCTTAGAATAGACCATTGCAAATCCCTTCTCTGACTCTTTCTTGCTTGATGCTTTCTCCTTGATGAATGCCTTAGTTCATCCAAGTATCCTCATACCTATATGTGCCTTGTCGATTCACTTGGGCAAGTGCATCACACGAAGTGAATCGGGATGGTCCACTTTAGTCATGCCAAGTCTGTTTCCTTGCCTTGTCGCCTAGGTCATCCGTGCCGCAAGAATTCGTTTGGCAAGTTGGCCTTGTCTCGACACACCAAGTCATCCAACAATTCATGCTTCTGTCATCCACAAGTCTTAGAGACAAGCCCAATTGGGTCCACACATTTGGATTGTGCATCCAAGGTGCCCCTGCTCATTTGATATAACGTCGTGAGGATGGTCACCACTCCATCCTTCTGTGTGCCACAATGCTCCGCGCCCCCACACCAATCTTAGCATAACACTTTGTACCATCCACAACGAAGACCTTACTCTTAAGAATTGATATACTCCATAAAGTTCATTGGTCCTTTATAAAATTTATAAAAGTAATAACCAAATAAATTAATAAATGGACAAACTCCACCTTTTTCTTTGCTAAAATTTTTGTCAACACTTTATTAAAAATTTATAAAAAGTTATAATTTCATCCCATTGATAAAAGCTTTGTCAATAAAAAAAAATTGATACCTAAATTTTATTTTTAGGTAATTATCAAGTGACTCTGAGTGAGTAATTAGTTAGAACTTTGAGTAATTAGTTAGAACTTGGAGAAGTGAAAACGTTTAAGAGTTCTAAACGTTTAGACTTACGCTGTTTAAACTCCATTTGCTATGTTAGTTGTTGATTAGGTCAATTAAGACCGGATCTTTCATCTATAAATACTTAATTGAAGGAATATTGTTTTCGTTAGACTCATTTCTGGCTTCTTTGTCATATTGTTTCGGGTCGTATCTGTATCAGTTGGGCCGACGATTTCGTATGGAGGATAATAATATGGAAGGTAATACGGAAGCTAATGCAATAATGGAAAAAATACAGCTTGCTGTGGAAAAGTTGAAGAATTCTTCGTTTTATGCAGAGTTTATTCATCAAATGCAAGAGTCAGAAATGGTTGAACGAATAAAAAGGGTGATAGCAGCAGACCCAGATCATTCAAAATTACAACTGGTTCTCTATGGCATTGGAACAATGGATTCTGAGCATAGATACATGCAGTTAGGTTTAGCGATTTTATTAAGAGAGAGATTTCAATGGGTGAGTGATATCGAGGTGTACGATCCAGTCCTGTCTGCAATCGAGCGAAAGGCTATAAATGCCTTCAACTGTACTTGTCTCTCTGTTAACGAAAATGGCAGACGGAAGGTGGACAAACCCACGCTATTTTTCATGCCTCACTGTCGGGTTGATCTGTTTGAAAATGTCTTGGATGAAAACTGGACGCCTACCAATTTGAATAAGATTATTATATTAGGGAACAGTTTTCATTGGTACAAGGTTGAATTGGATTACCATGTTCTTAAGAGCATGAGCGTCATTCTAAACAGTGATCATGTATTGCATGAAACGCCTCTGCCACTTTCAGAAAGGAGAATCTCTATTGATACAGATCCAGATAGAGTGTATAGGACAGCATTTGGTAATTTAAGTTGGCATTTTTTTGCCGCTTCATTAGACGATCTCAAATCTTGATTGTTCTCTACGGGTTTTGATCTCACTAATCTATAGACCTTCGTATAATTTGCAAGTGTTTACCAAGTGTTTATTTTTGGCATTTCAACTGCTTTATAATTGTCTGTTGTTTTCCATTATACTTATTATATGTTAGGCAGTCGAAGCAAAAACATAGTATCTATAACAGAGCATAAACTAAGCAAAATCAAACGTGTATAAAACTAAGCATATCAATCATACATTTGACATAGTGATTTATGTGGAAACTTAAATTGGGAAAAAACTAAGGGCAATGATTATAGGTCTTTTTCTTATTCAAGGGAGAATGACAATAGCCTTCATAGGCATATAACCATCCTCTGCTCACACAATGTACTGACTTTCATTCACATTGTACTCTACCTCTATGAGTATGCTTATATATATAACATCTATCACTCAGTTACACAGACTGATCATGAATAGATCATATAGTTACACGAACAGTTCATAAATAGATTGCATGCATGAGCATGTGCATCTGCATGCAATCTATTTATGAACTACACAGACTGACCATGAATAGATCATATAGTTACACTAACAATTCATAAATAAATTGCATGCATGAACATGTAAATAGATTGCATGCATGAGCATATGCATCTGCATGCAATCTATTTATGAACTACACAGACTGACCATGAATAGATCATATAGTTACACTAACAGTTCATAAATAGATTGCATGCATGAGCATGTAAATAGATTACATGCATGAACATATGCATCTGCATGCAATCTATTTATGAACTGTTAACATGTTTCCAACATTATAAATTAGTTTTTCTCAGAATAAATCATTGTATTATCTTCAGTTTTATTTTTAAATGGAAGAAATAGCTACTATTATAAACTAAGAATTTCTCAACTAATGGTAATGTCCACTAAATCAATATTGGAAAATTCTTCTTTTGCTCATGAAAAAATTTATATCTCTTTTCGAGAAAAAAAAAGTTTATATTTCTTCGTCAGTTAATGTATCTAAAACGATAATTCTGAGAATTTGTTCTGCAATTTAATCACAACAATAGAACCCGCAAATCTGACAGCAACATACTCAGCAGAAAGCTGTTAGGATATGAGATGGTCCCTGTTACTGTTCTGAAAGTTTCGGTGAGAGAGTGAATGCATTATGCTGCCACTCGAATTTGAAGTTGTGGACATTGAAATTAGTAATAAGAAATGCCTTTGACATTAAATTTTTTACTCTATTATGTTCTTTTTCATATTGAAAGAAATGAATGATTATAAAAAATTATGATCTCAAACTCACAAAGAAATGATTTAAAGTTGAAAACCATCACTAATTAGCATATTTCGTAAGTTGGTTAATGAGAGTGTAGGTAATGTGAGAAAAGTTTTCATATTAATATTGTTAATTGATATTGTAAAAATATTGCAATTAAAATAATATTATTTGAAGTTGGTTAAGTATATTTTGAAGTTGTTTGTAGATTTTGAGAAAAAAGAAAGTAATTTTGTATTTTATGGTAAATTTTAAAATTCTATAATTAAATGTATGATCTTAAAGTGATGAATTTTATTAATCAATTATTTATAGCTTTCATTCAAACACTTAAAATAAGTCTTATTTGAATATATCTTTGTTAATTGTTATGATTTTTATATTTAATAAAATACAAAACATCCTAAATTGGATATTATCTCAAACTTCCATGTAAACATTATAGTGCACCTTACATTATGTTGTATAGTATCTATATGACTAGGTCATTGATTTCTAAGGTTTTTAGGTCATTCAAAGATTTATTTTCCCAAAGAGTTAAATGCCTTAACAATGAGCACACCACTTGTTTTTCATTGTTTTTTATTTATTCCCATTAATTACTATTTTTAACATTGGACCAAATAGTGTTTGAATTATGCAACAATATTGTATGATAACAATAAACATATGGAGTTATAATGTATCAAACTAAGTTATGATGAGTGAGAATTATAATGTATCATACTTCCTATCTTTGGATTTGTTAGACATGTTATAGTTTTGTTATTGATAAAGATTTTTAAAGAAATTTTATGTCTATAATATTCACTTATCTTATCTTCAATGAGTCTTTGTAGCATTGAGAATCACATCCTTAGATCTTCTACCTCTAAAACTACAACTGCCACCACCAATCTTGCATAAAGTTCATGGATGGATAGGATAAGATGTACATGTATTCATCTTATCTTCCATGCAAAATGACCCACACATATTAAAGCAGTTCATACCCAAACACAAACACACACATCCGTACCTAAGTATTTAGCTAATTCCACCCTACATCCATCTTTTCTTCTCAATTTCCTTTGTTTGTTTGTTTTTTTTCACAAAAGCTCGTTCTAGAACATCATTCTTATTTTTCCCTAGCAGATGAGTTGTCCTCTTTTGTGACATATTCACACACTTTCATTTATTTCTTTCTGGACCACCCTCACTTTCTGAGTCTCTTTTTGGCCCACCTTGGCTTACAGAAGGAGTAATAATGATATCTTAATCATCATAAAATCTCATTTAAATTCTTAAATTTATTTGTCCTTAAATATTCACCACTAATTAAAAAAAATTAAAATCTTAGTTCAAGGATTTTACCCATGGGCCCTCTTACCTCCAGAGATTCTTTGGTCAACAATCCAATGACCTACTCTATACCATTCATCACATACCCATCATCTAATAATGGATTATCATAATAATTAATGTAATTATTTAATATTTGCTAGGTTGTTTTATTAATTAACATACTTCAACTATCTAATATGTAGAGAGGTCAGTTTTCTCAATGTTTTTTTATGGGTAAATGAATTATTTTACAATTTAACATATCCAATTATAGGCCTTATGCATCACACCTAACATAATCTCTTTATATTGCAATTAAAATATTGTATTTGAATTTAGAGTTTTTTATGGGTAAATGAATTATTTTACAATTTAACATATCCAATTATAGGCCTTATGCATCACACCTAACATAATCTCTTTATACTGCAATTAAAATATTGTATTTGAATTTGGAGAAAAGTTTCATACCTAACATAACCTCTTTATATTGTAATTAAAATATTGTATTTGAATTTGGAGAAAAGTTTCATGTTAATATTGTTTATTGTTAATTGGAATTATAAAGATATTTCAATTAAAATTGTTGTATTTGAAATTGATTTTATATTAAAATGGTTAAAAAAAAAAAATTAAAATATTTTTATATTATCTTTTTAAAATATTAAAATGATAAAAAAATAAATTGTACAATATTTTTTAATGATAAAGTATTATTTTTAATTAGTACATTCTTTAATTTATATATATATATATATATATATAACGTATTTTTTTTTAATTAGTATATTTTTGAATTTATATATGTTATGATAAAATTTTTAAAGGTTTTTTAATCTAAGTTGCATATTTTATTTGGCCTTTTAGCATAAAGTAATTTTTTTAATTAGTGTATTCTTGAATTTATATATATGTTATGGGAATTTTTAAAGGTTTTTTTAATATAGGTTACATATTTTATTTGGTTTTCATAGTTTTTTTTAATTTTCTTATTTAGGATGCATACGATATTTGGTCATCAAAGTTGGAATTTGGTTTTCATTGCATAATTAACCATTTTTAAGGAATTATATTATTTTACTTTTAGTCATAAATAATAATTATATTTTTGTTAATCAAATTTTAACATTAACCACCATTTCTTGTAATTGAATATATTTAGTTTTATATAAATTATAATTTTTTAAATCATCACTTAAAAACCTTAACTTCATTATAACATCAATTACAACTATTAACAATATTTAGACATAAAAAAATCATTATTATAAAACCATAAAAAACTCATAAACAAAATAAAAAACTCATTATTATTGAACCATAGCCTTGATTAGATTGATGTTCACATTCTTATTGCAAGTGAACTCAAAATTAAAATTACATAGTTTACTACATTTATATTTTTTACTTTCCATATATTAAAAAAGATTTATTGATTATATATATATAATAAATTTTTTAATAATTCCAAATATGAAAACTAAAAATGTGATCTACTCCTCTCCAAAATTAACAGGTTATAATCTTAATAAAAAGATCAAAGTAGTGACTGGTTTTCAACAACAAAGTCAACATATGCTAAGAGAAAAACTTGAGTGAGGTCCCTTTCACCTGGGATTTCTCTTACCAGTTCCAAAAGTTTGTTTCTCCTTTTCAGTATATTTCTCTTTCCAATTTCCAAATGATGCATTACTTACTCATATTTTTAAAATTTTATTATGTTTATTTGCAAAGATATATAGTTTATACTTAATATATATTCATATCAATATGAATGATGTGGTCTCGGTCTCATTTTAGTTATATTTGTTAAGTTGAAAATAATGTAGTTTTTATTTTAGTTATATTTGTTAGTTTAATATAAACACATATATTAATATGAATAATATTACTTCATTTTAATTATATTTGTTAAGTTGAAAATATGTGATATTTATTTTAGTTATATTTATGTAATCTTTATTTTTATTTTAGTTATTCATGTAATTTTAATTTTAGTTATATTGATTAAGTTAATATAAAATAGATATATTATTAATTTTATTTTATTTTAGTTATATTCATGTAATCGTTATTTTTATTTTAGTTATATTTATGTAATTTTTATTTTAATATGAATAATGTTGCCATATCAAAATTATTTATATGTTTTGCCAAAAAAATAAGCATTGCTAAGATAAGAACAAATTTTCATGAGTTTTATAGTGAAACTGAGTGTTGGTCAATTCCTAAAAAGTGTGACACTAAGAAGGTTGAAGATGAAAAGAAGTCTCTTAGATTGTCCATTCTATACCCATATTAGATCTCATTTTCAAAATATTTGTCACACTACCAACCTTCATAACCTCTTAACTCAACAAAAGTATGGTGATCTTGGAAAGCTTCTCTTAATTCTTTTCTAGCACATAAACAAAAATCCTAAAGAATAGCAACAACTTCTTCTTCTTCTTCTTCTTTTCTAGCACATAAACAAAAGAATAGCTTCTTCTTCTTCTTCTTCCAAAAATATATTTGTCACACTACCAACCTTCCTAACCTCTTAACTCAACAAAAGTATGGTGATCTTGGAAAGCTTCTCTTCTTTCCTAACCTCTTAACCTCCTCCTCCTCCTCCTCCTCTTCGTCGTCTTCTAATCCTAAAGAATAGCAACAACTTCTTCTTCTTCTTCTTCTTTTCTAGCACATAAACAAAAGAATAGCTTCTTCTTCTTCTTCCAAAAATATATTTGTCACACTACCAACCTTCCTAACCTCTTAACTCAACAAAAGCATAAGCATCATCTTCTTCTTCTTCTTCTTCTTCTTCTTTTCTAGCACATAAACAAAAGAATAACTTCTTCTTCTTCTTCCAAAAATATATTTGTCACACTACCAACCTTCCTAACCTTTTAACTCAACAAAAGCTTAAGCTTCTGCTTCTTGCTTCTTCTTCTTCTTCTTCTATTTTATTTTTATTATATAAATTGAAAATCACATAATCTTTATTTTAATTATATTGGTTAAGTTAATATAAAATAAACGTATTTTTAATTTTATTTTATTAAAAATATTACATACCTAATCTAATTATTAAAAATATTATATACCTAATCTAATTATTAAAAATACTATATATCTAATTTAATTAATATTGAAAAGAGAATGCCATTATGGCGGTATTGTAACTGTTGTAATGGGATCCCCGAACGATCTCCATCCCATCGCTTTATTTATTAATAGAATTTGTAAAACTCAAACGCGTAGTTTAACTTTCCGTAGTTAACTAACACTACGGTCAGAACATTGGGATGGTATTTCAATCCGAACAGAGATAAATATATAAATACCAACTCATTTCACTCCTTGAAAATTTCAGAATTCATAAATAGTCCTTGACACATTGAAGAACAAATCTACATAAATTCATTGAAAAGAAACTCCAATGTTCTCAAAACAAAAAATAATGTACTAGCATAACCACAAGCAAATATATAAGAGATACATAAAAAAAAAAGTGGATTACTCTATTTTTAATAATGACTTAAAAATATTAAGATAAAATATCCTTAATTTTATTTTTATTTATATTTAAAATCATTATTATTATTAGAGACAATAACGATGACTTTGTCACGGCTGGAAATGACTTTTTAGGAGAATGCCGAAATTATGTTATACATCATCTCTTGCTAACTAACTTTACATATTATTGTCAACAAAAGAAAACCAAATTAAGAAAATAATCAAAATGAAATAAACAAACAAATGAGAACCCTCCAGATTTAAGAAAGGGAATTAAATTCAATACCTTTTGAAAAACAAGACGAGGTCCACTTTGTGAAGTGATCATGAGAATTTCCAATTTCTGCTTAGTGCTTCCATTGCAGGTATCATCACTAGGCATGCACCTATAAGGAATACACCTGTCCCATTTACAATAGACCATGTTAAGCAGAAATTAAAAAAGATACCATGGAAAGGAAATTCCTTGTAAGGGATGATAAAGCAGTGGAATTTATTTAGCAAGTGGTGAATAGATCATAATTTCTATATGTGGATGGTATTACAAGTGTAACTTCTGTAAAACTATTATAAGAAATACAAGACAATAAACATACAATTGTAAGAACTAAATAAAAGAAGGTAAATCTCATGGAAAATATTTAATATGAGAATGCACATAGGAAAAACTGTTATACGTAAGATGCATCAAATATTAGTAAGTCCAAGGATGACATTTTTGTGCCCTAAAGAAATGACGTTCTTTATGCAATCCTATTATATTAGGGCCTTAAGCAATTGCAAGCCACATTAAGGCTTTCAGGGGCTATTTTGAGAAATTTGTAGATTGATTCCGACATATTTTGCTCAACGGACAAATTCGATCTTAGGCCAATTTTTTTAAATGAGGAAAATGATATGCTATTGCACAGGTATTTCAATGCTTCACCAATCTGTTTATGCATATTATCCGATTTCAATGAAGTTAAAGGAGGTCAAAATATTTTTCATATATTTGGGAATTACACACAATTTACAACATTTGTGACGCAATGTAGCCATGGTTGTAAGGGTGTTCAATGACTGTATATATCCCAAAACAATATTTTAGGGAGGTTTAGGGTCCTTTATATCAACTTGGAGATAACTTAAAACAATATCGTAGGGAGGTTTAGGGTCCTTTATATATGTAGTTTTAATTTCCTTTTACATGGCTTAAGTGCTCTTTGTTGTGAAAAGTTGCAAAGATGATTTTATTGTGAAAAAATCTATAAAGATGGTTTTAGAAAACCTAACCTTAATATATTCCTTCGGCATAAATATATGATTCTAAATTTATCAGTTAAAAGTGTATTATTGTCTTTTCATAATAGAAAAAGTAACTGAAGCATTAAAATCTTGAGTAAATAGATATGATCTATCCAAGATCTTCCCTAACATGCCATATATCTTTGCCAATAATGCCCATATTAAAAAAAACACCCATTTCAGTCATGAGATCTAAACCTAGTTTTCACTGATCAATTTACAAAACTTTCAAAAATATCTAAACCTGCTCATTACGCAGCTTGGCGTCTTTACAATTGAAAAGTGCCAGAGTACACCCTCTTTTAATGGGAAATTCTAAATGTATGAACGAGATGCACTAAGTGAGGAATATATTTGGGCATGTTCACACAGATTTTCACCGTTTAAATCTCGAATGTATAATCGCAATACGTTTTTGTTTATTTTTTTGGTTTAATTTTACATTAAATTTGGTTAGAAATGATTGGATTTGCAGGTCTGAGTGGTTAATTCTGTATAATTCAAATGTTTATTTATTTATTTATTTTGATTTAATTTTACTTTAAATTTGACTAGAAATGATTGGATTTACAGGTCTGAGTGGTTAATTCTGTATAATTCAAATGTTTCATTGTTTTTTTAGCAGGTTGAATCCATTTCTATATTCAAAAATGCAATTTAAATAACAAAAATTATAATTGCCTACAAATTTATGTCACCTAATTGGAACAAAAAAAACTAAACATCAAACTAACATTCATCTAACAATAAAGATAACATATAAAGGGAAATGACCAATTATACTTTATCAATGTAATATCAATATAACCCACTCATTGCTTCCATATTTATTACCCCCATATCATTATCAAGATCTTTCTGGTGCAGGTAAATGAGAACCTAACTACTAGGAACTCAAGGGAACTCTCATCTATGAAAACATTATTCGTTTCCATCTATAACATGTTCCTCTCTTCTCCTTGTTTGAATACTAATGTTTGTGTTAGATAATATAGGTTACACATTAATTCCATGACACACCATAACACAAAATAGATAATAACTCTTTATTTTTCCTCTCTTTAATTTTTTTTTAATTTCTTCTTAATATTGAGATTATTTGTCCTTTTTTCCATTTTCCATTATTATTCATAATTTCTTGGTTTTTCATTTTTGGGTTCATTTAAGGGTTTTACCTCTATTTTGCATGTTAATAGTGGATTTGTTTTAGTATTTTAGATAAAAAAAAAAAAATGGCTAGGAAATGAGGGGGCATGTTTGATGAATAAAGGGGTAAGCTTTTTTTAGAATGGGTGAATATTCATAGAGGTTTTCACCTCTCTTTATTTGCAAGTTCATGAGGTTTCTTTATGCAGTACAATATTGTTCTCTAGCAATTTTGGAGCATTGATGCTCCTCTTAGATATGGAAGCATTAATGCTTCTCTTTGGTATGGAAGAACTTATGCTTCTCTTTGGTATTGTAATGTACCCCAGCCTAACTGAGGAACATTGCATGCATAATATACAATAAAGTTAAGGTTTTTCTACTAAAAAATCTCTTGTAGCTTACCAACGACATATCGCACACAGATTTAACCATTTATGATACCTAGATTTTAAAGAAATATAACAACATATATTTAAACGTGAATGCAATTGTCCGAGAAAGAAACATATACACCACATTGACATAAACCATTTTCCCAATGGAATAAACATAATAAAAACAACATAGAACTTATCTATTAATAATTAACTGACTGGCCGCATGCGAAGGATGAAACTCCGAACCATAGATGTCACCATTCATTTTATCTCAACAAAAAAACATTTCCGATTTGGGGCTATGAGTCTATAAGGAGATCCAACCCTCTTGGTTATCCACTCTCCACATACAACAACCCCAAAACCTTTTTTTTACTCCTACAATAGTTCCAATCTTCCAACTCTCTTCCCCACAACCTGCACAAACCAAGGAATGCACTCCCTTCACTGCTCATAGTTATTTGGGATGTAACATTAGTTTATCATGGCTTCTAGTGCACTCAATTGGATAGGAATATCTCATCTGTGGACTGCAGGAACTCTCAACTTCTTCAAGAGTGCTCACAACAGTTTTCACAAGGCTCTTGAGCCATTTCCTTGATAGGAAACACACTACAGGATTGCAACCCATTTTCATAGGCACATTGACTTCATTTCCAGCATAACATACAACCAAAGAATGGATGTATTCAGGAATATAATGTCTAGTCCTCTTCCCACCATTCAATTCTCTTCTTGCTACCCAAAACCTGCATGTAAAAACTTACCTCCTTCTGCATATGAATTTCCCTTTTTCTCCCTTTCTTGTTTGACTATGTTGGCCCTTGGTTATGGATTACGGAAGAAATCAAAGACGAAAGAAGAGGGAATACAAAGTACGAAGAGCGCAGAGGGCACATAAACTGAGAATGGGTCGAAGTGTTCAAAGAAGCAGAAAAGAAGGAGCGAAGTAAGGGAAAGCGAGTTGTTGGAAGAGAAGATCAAGGAAGATAGATTAGTAAATAAGATGGATCTTGGACAACTCAGCAAGCGAAAAAATCCACTAACAGATGCTTTGGAGAACCTCGAGGGAAAGAAGGAAGAACAAGTTGGCAAAGACCTTAAGATACGGGCTGTGTGGGACCTAGGGTTTTGACACCTAGGGTTTTGGAATTTAGGGTTTTGACACTTAGGCTTCGGTCTAAGGTTGTCTGAGAGTCATTGTAATGTATAAGTAAAGGCCAAAAAGAGTCGGGAGGGTTGGTTAATGGTGAAGGATTATGATTATTGTTGTGTGTGAGAGACATATTGTGTTGTAAGAGCATTCTTGTATTCTGGATCTTCAGCTGGGTGCGAAGATCAAGCATGTAGTTGGGTGCGCAGGGAGGGGAGAGAGAGAAAAGGAGAGAAATAGATATGTAGCTAAGTGCGCAGATAGAACTGTATGTTTCCATTTAATAAATCAAGAAACACAATTCTATGGATGTATCCCTAGGGAGAGGGTGAACCACGCATATGCCGTCGCCTATCATGTTTGGTAAGAAAGAGACTTGAGCTAGGGAAGGGGGCTAGATAGAAACCATTATGAGTAGGTAGGTAAATAGGTAGAGCCTTTCCCAAAAGTCAACATTTCAAGTTTCCAATAGAGGGCGGGGAATATTTTTAGACAAGTTCTTAACAAGCATATCGCTTTAGTTACCTAGTTTCCACCAGACGTTAGAGAAAACCCCCGGTGACTACACCCATTCCCCAAAATAAACCATTTCCAACCGATATTGTTGTCTTTGTGATTGATGTTGTGTTATTTTCCATCTAATATACTATTATTGCATTGCTGTGTTAAGATCAGAGATATAACTTGAGGGGCTAAATATAATGTTGTTAAGCATATCTAGGATTGTATTGCATTGTTATTTTGGATTCACTTTGCATTTCCTTTGGTTGTAGACACCTATGTCCTACAACCCCCTATTGCTACCTCAGGTGAGACTGCATTTTCTTCGCAGGTGTTGTCGAAAGGGCCAGTAGTTAGGGTTAGTTGGTGTGTTGTTAGAGTTGAACCGCGGGTCTTCCCCTATGCCAACAAATGGTTCAGTTGCTGGGACCAAGATCTTCTTGAGGGAATGTCAAGGTGGTTTCCATCGAAGATAGAGATTGAGAAGTGGATAGAAGAACAAGAGAGAGAGTTCGCCTAAGATCAGAACAAAAACCATATAATTAGTACAGAGGATTGGTTGTGAAGGTATATATTTACTGATATACACGATATTTTCTTTGGAGGAGTTCATAAGGAGTTATATGAGTGGTTAGCCAGATTAGGAGATACCCAGTTTGAAATCAGATCTAGACCACATGTGGTTTGGACATTGACGTTGATCAAGAAGGTCGAGAGAGTTGATAACGTCATGTTAAGAGAAGTAGATCACTGGTTTGATAAAACTATTGGAGGGTACATTATTGAGTTTTCTATTGACAAAGTCGAGTCATATAGCCAAGCAGAGAGATATTTCTTTAAGGGACCTAGAGGAAAATTTTTACACTTTTTAAAGTTGAAGATCAAGATGTTATTGCATGAGAAGAACATCTTGAAGATACAATAATTGGTTAGATTGAAAATCTAATGTTCAAGAACTCAAACATCGACAACGACATAGAGGTTGGACACATGCAGAGTGGGAGACCATTCATAGAGGTTCCTCTGGTGAGCCTATTTGAGTAGAGTCACGAACCACTAGAACAGGATGAAGGGTTCTACAGTGTAGAAGAAGAAGAGGTATTGAAAGAGGAGTATTTAGATTCCACTAGGGAAGAGGAAGGGAAGACTAAAGAACCTCGCCAAGAAGAATCAGTAACTTTAGGGAATGTGCCTACCTTCGAAGTAAGTACTACTATTCCTCATGTTGTTTTAGCAGCATTAAGTAACCAGGGTATTCAAAGTTATTAGAGCACTCATAGAACTGTTACCAACAGTTCTGTACATACTCAGTCAAGAAACCTAGAAAGATCTATGGTAGATGAAATGAGGCTACACATATTTAGACGAGATGGATCTGAAGATCCCGATCAACATTGGTTCTTATGTGAATCTGTATGGAGTATTAAATAATCCAATGACGAAGATGTTAAGAGAGATCATTTTAGTACTACCTTGAGAGACCGTGCACTGAGCTGGTACATGAAGTTTGTTAAAGGAGTTGCACAACCTAAACAACTGAACAATATCAAGACTGCGTTGAGTTTAGAATTCAAGAAACCCAAGTCAGAGTCACAGTGCATTACAAAATTGAAAGAAATCAAGCAGAGAGTAGTTGAACATGTTTGGGAGTTTGATAAGAGGTTTAATACCTTGACAGGTCGTTTGCGTTTTCATATTCTAGATGAGCAGAATAAGGAATGGTTCATTGTTGCCCTCTTACCACACATCAAAGTTCCTCTAATGTAACAGAAGGTCGCTTCGCATGATTAGGCACTGGAGATCACCATGAAACTATAATCAACCCCTATGGGAGAATCCAACTCAGGTATGAGTCAAATTTTGAGTGAGCTAACTAGCTTATCTCTTCAGGTTGAATACATGGAGAAAGACAAGGGAAAAGATAAAAGAGAAGACATATGGTGTATCAGATATAAGTCAGAAGGCCATGACAAGAAGAAATGTCCCCTATTTAATGAATTTGGCCTCTGGAGCTCTGATCCATTTGAAGCAGGTTAATCTACCCTGGTACAAGGTATGTAGAAATAGACATCGTCCTGGTGAATTTTATTATATGAAACAATATGTCCAAAAACCTACCAATCTTTACTGCAGTTTCTATAAATCTGTGGGGCATGATGAGAAGGACTGGAGGGCTTATGAACTCTTGCATGAAAGGTCAAGATATACATATAGGATTCAAGGAGAGATGAAACAGGAGGGAAATGCTACGCAGTATAATTCCCCAGGAAGAGGAAACTTCAACCCTCGCAGTGGATTCATAGGAAAAAGATGAGGAGGAGGCATGGGTCAAGGTCGAGGTCAGATCATTTGTTATGACTACGCCCAACCAGGTCACTTGGAAAGGGACTGTCAGAATCCTTGTACCACTTGAAGCTACTACAACTCATTTGAACATTTTATTGAAGAGCGCCCAGTATTTGTTGGTGAAACTTCAAGAACGACGGGGTGGAAACCAACAAATACAACTGACATTAGTGGAACCTCGTGGAGAGAATCCCAGAGTCGTTGTTATGAATATAGGAGGCATTGTTACATGAGAATATAGGGTGACTCCAGAAAATACTACAAAGGGATCAGGGATCAAAAGAGTTGCAGACAAGAAACAATTGCTTGATCCAAGGAAGGAAAAGCAGACGTTTGAAGAGGCAAGAAGAGAATTTGGAAGAGAACATGCTTCTTTGTCTAAGGCACAACTAGAAGTGAGAGAATGTGGAATGCCTATGGAATTTGATCAGTCAGCCTTTCCCAGAGATGGAAAAGAGGTAAGCAAGATTATGGATTTCTTATATACTTGCATTAATTTGATTAAGGATGAAAGAGTTGTGCAAGAACTACAACACTTGATTAGATAGTATGAGATTGGAAGGGTAGATCCTCTTCTGAATAAAGAAATACATCAAGTATCTAGAAATATAAGGAAAAACAAGGAACTACACCTTAATGATCGGATTGGAGCCTATGACATAGATTATGTGGTCCTCGACTTGGGATCATAATTCAATGTTATGATGAAGCAGACCTAGGCATTGATGGGAAAACCTAAGTTGATTTACTCCCCTATCAGGCTCAGGATGGATAATCAGTAGGCAGTAAGCCCCTTTGTAATACTAGAGCATGTCCCTATGGACATTAATGGGGTAAGGACATTTGCAGACTTTGAAGTGATTGAGATAGTTGATGATAGTTGTCCTTATCTTGCATTGTTGGGCATTGATTGGGATTTCAACAATTCAACTGTTTTTGACTTAAAGAAAAGAAGAATGGCATTTGAAGGTGATGGCCTTAGGGTCATTGCACCTATTGATCCTGATGAAGGTCACAGAGACAAAGAACCCATAAGAGAAGAAGACCTTGCTTATGAACTGGAGAATATATATAAATTGACAGCAAGACAACATGATTATATTAATCCTACAACAGATGGGAATTTAAGCCGACGAAGTGAAAGTGCATGCTCATTGGATTCAAAAGAAGCATTGGAGAACTGGAAGAATAGAATGTATGAATTTTTTGCACAGAGGTGTGCTAGTATGACCAGGGAAGTTCGTTGGATTGGCACAAAAGTGAGTAATTTTCCCACATTTGATAGTTTAAATCATTTAGAAACATTCTTAGTGGAATTTGAAGAAATTGTACCAGTACAACAGAGGTTGTTGGCACTAGATGAATCCTTGAAAGAAATGCCAACAAGATGGTGGGGAACACACAATAAGAACATTGTGAAGTGGGTACAATGTCTCACTTTGATGACAATGCACTTTTCAGACCAAGTCGAAGTGTGCAAATTTCAATACACAGGTTAGAGTTGTCCGAAGGACCATGTGCAGAGCTATGATGAGGCTTGGAGCATCATTCCTAAAGAACAGTGGGTGCATAAGTTCATTAACACTTTGGACACAACGCCTATCAATTGGTATCTTCAAGTAGAACTGTGCCTCACCACTTTTGGTTGGTATGATATGAATTAAAAATTTATAGCTACATTTTTATTTGAAAGTCAGTACCCCACATTAGATCAAGTTTTACAAGTTGTAAGACAAAAAATATTTGAGGAGGCACCTAACCTCCCTTTGGAGAAAGAATAAGATGAATGGACTGCACCTCTTCAAAAATTACAAGGTTGTTACAATATCAATGCTGATGAAGATGATGATCCTATGAATGTGAACATTGCAGAAACTGAAGGACAAAGAGACATAGAAGGGCTATGGATTGAACTACCTTTCATTGGACAACCAATTAAAATCAAGAAAGTTAATATTGGAACATAGCAAGAACTTAAGTTGGCCAATGTTGGAGATTATTGGGATGATGCCACTATTGATAAGATTACATAATTACTGCATGAATATCAGGACTTGTTTCCAACCAAGTTCACAGACATGAAGAGAATTAAAGGGCCCATGGGAGAAATGAAGATCCCTTTGAAACCAGATGCAATATTAGTCAAGCAAAGACCCTATAGACTGAATCCCAAGTATAAGAAGAAAGTTAGGATTGAATTAGACAGAATGTTGGAAGAAAGAATCATAGAACCTATTGAAGAATCAGAATGGATCAACCCTATGGTGGTCCATGATAATAAGTCAGGAGAGAAAAAAATCTATGTAGATTTATGGAAACTGAATGATGCATGTTTACATGATCCATTCCCTACACCATTTATTGATGAAGAGTTAGATAATGTAGGAGGACAAGAAGTTTACTCCTTCACAGATGGATTTTCAGGTTATCACCAGATCAAGATTGCTAAGGAAGACAAACATAAGACCAGATTTGCAATAGAATGGGGTTCTTTCCAGTACAATGTGATGCCTTTCGGATTGAATAATGCACCAAACATATTTTCCAGAGTGGCAGTCGAAGCATTCAAGGAATTTTTACATAAATTTTTGGAAGCATATTTTGATGATTGGACTATTTTTATCTTATTGAACAATCATATTGAATGCTTGAGACTAATGTTGGATAAGTTCAGGCAATTCTAGATTTCCCCAAACCTGAAGAAGTGCATTTTCTTATCACCTTTTGGAGTATTTCTAGGACACATTGTATGCAAGAAGGGGTTGTTGGTAGATCCTTCCAAGATTGCCATCATTGTTGATGTAGCTCCTCCTACGTTGGTTAGACAAACACACACTGTGTTGGGATATATGGGATATTACAGAAAGTTTGTTAAGGGATACACACAGATAACAACATGCATGGAAAATATTTTAAAGAAAGATCATTAGTTTCAATGGTCATAGGAATGCCATCAGAGATTCAACACACTAAAGTAGAAAATGGTTACTGCACCTATTTTGGTTTTCCCAGATTGGAGTAAGGAATTTCATGTCCATGTCGATGCTTTGTCCATTGCATTAGGAGAAGTGTTAGCACAACTAGGAGTAGGAGACATCGACCACCCTATAGCCTTTGCTGGCAGGAAGATTTCCAAAACTGAGATAAACTATACCACCACTGAACGAGAACGCTTAGCTATGGTATATGGGCTGCATAAGTTTAGAAAATACTTGTTGGGAGGACATTTTAAGATGTTCACTGATCATTCTGCGTTGAAATACTTAGTCAACAAGCCAATGTTGGGGGGGAGAATATGAAGACGGCTACTATTATTCCAGGAATATGATTTTGAGATCGTGGTCAAGCCAGGAAGAATGAACAAGGGACCTGATCACTTGTCAAGGTTAGAACATGGAGAGGAACCTACCAGTTTGGAGGATACACTACATGATGCACAATTGCTGGCCATTACAAAAGTTGATGATCACTTCATTGATATAGTCTAGTTCTTGTATATAGGAGTGGCACCTCACGAGTATGTTATCGCTCTGTAAATTCCCAGAGGTTGTCAAGAGGTAGAAATTTTTTACCAGAGGTAACTTTATCCAACCACTTCAAAACTAGGATCTAGCCCTGCTAATTTTAGAGAGGGATCTCTCTGTAAGATTTAACTTTGTTTCAGGTTTTAGGTGTTAGGCTAGTTAAATAAATAAGACTGTGTTGTTTGTTTTATAAAATGGCTTAAATATTGCTTACACATCCATTGGGCTATGGGGTCTGTTTTATAAAGTTTGAGACCAAATAACAAATTTTATTAGGTCTTTTCACAGGGCAGGATAATGAAACTGTTGGATCCTTTAGAACAAATGATGGATAGAAGAAAAGATAAGATAATCAGTTAAAATAAAGAATCATTTAAGAATATTTTTATCATAACATATGAAGGCAAACACTTAAATCTTTAAAAGCCACAAACATAGTATACAAAGATAAATTATGCAACTTTAACTTATTTTAAATGATCAAATATAGAAAACATAAATGATTACGAAGACAAAAAAACCATTCAACGAAGAGTAGTAAACATCACCAACAATTAACACGCAGGAATCCTGTGAAACATCCTTTTTATTACTGGTAGATCTCTTGAGAAATATTACAGTTCTTACAACTTTCTTGGGCGTAAATATAAACCCTCAATACTTCGAAGTTTGAAGTATATATAGAAAAGATTACAATCGATCCTGTCATCAATGATTAGGACGTGGAAAAATCTAAAGCTAACTAACTAGATAATAGAATACAAAATTGTAGGAACTGCTAATGATTTGTTGGATTATTTGTGTTGATTTTGGGGAAGGTTGTTGGCGAGTCATCAACTTGACTTTGACTATTCTGCATGCTGAATTGGATTGTACGCCTCATCACTCACTTGATCAGAGTGCACAGATCCTCCCATCTCTTTTGACTAGGAATGGTGACTTTTAGTAACCTTATGTAGACTTCGTCCATCTCTGTATATTTGGCAAAAGTTGGCTTGGCGATGACAATATACTTGATTTCATGTTGTATACTGAGATCCAACTATAGAGTCTCTAAAAATGCCTTGCCGGTTATGCTACCCTGTATTCCTCAAAATTTGGAGCTATACTTTGCAGCCATGGAAATATTTTGCTTGTAATCATAGAAAGTCATCAACTTATCATTTAAGACAAGTAATCTGGGAAGGAATTTCTTCTGCAAAGCATCAATATTGTTGAAGAATCTCTGAACTCCGATATCCATGTTCTGGGTTCTTTCCTCCAATTGCAACATTAATCCTCTTTTGTTCATAACTTTCTTAACTTCGAGGATAGTCTCAGTCCTATCCTCAATTTCCAGACTTTCGAGCTCATCCTTAGTCTTTGAATTTAGGAACCTGATGATTTCATTTGCCTCTTTGGGATTTCTCCTAGCTCTCCCTTTGTCCTGTCAATGGACTACTTTCTCCTTAACACCAATTCATGCTGCTCAAACATGATCTGCACGAGTGGCATGATTTCTTCCATGGATTTTGAGATATCCATCCAAATGTTCTCTTTGGATTCTGCTAGTGTTTTTCCCACAACTATTTTCTCTTACAATTGCTGTATTTCCTACTTAAGTTTTTATGATGTGTGCTTCTTAGTGTTGTAACTTTCCTAGAAGGAATATTGAAGTTTCTGGATATCCTCTATTTAGAGATGCAATTTTTTAATTTCTGCTCCTTTTAGGGTCATCTCCTCCATTGACTTTGCTAGAGCTTCAGAGTTCCCTAGAACTATCACTTGGGCAACTGATGGAAGTTTTGTTGTGGAAATTTCTGATGCTGTCGTTGTGCTAACTCCTGTGAGGGGAACTGCACTCAGTGGAATGACTTCCATGGGCTCTATTTGTTCCTTTTCCTTTACCATCCTCTCCAACTCTGCTTCCATCTCCTTGATCTACGTGTTTTGTTCCATGATTAACTTAAGAATTTCTTTTTTTGGCCCTCTGTCTCGGCCATTTCTTGTTTCCTCAAGGATGTTATGTCAGCATTCTTTTTATTTAGTAGTTCTTCGACTACTTTCACATTTGAGGGGTCATACCCAATTTTTAGTACCAACTCTTCCAAAGACTTGATCCTGTTGTCTTTTGAAAAATAAGACATTTTCTCTAGATTTAATTGAGTTTGAACATTATTTAGGGAAACTTGTAACTTTGCAGCAGTTGCGGAAGTGTTTGCCAATGTTGAGAAAACCATTTCTCTAGTCTTCCTGTGTAAATCCATCTGATCAGTTGGACGTACTTCCTTGGTGTCAAATTAAAATGTTGACCTTTTGTAATCAATGATTTCCTTTGGATAGGGCACTTGTGCCTGCAAAATTGCCATGTGCATTCTCCCTTTTTCTGTATCAAAAGAAGAGAGAAAACTATGCTTTGTTGTGGATGTTTGCTTCCAGAATTGAGCATAGGTGCTACTGGTTAGCATCTTGTTCTTCTTCTTAATCAAATCATATTTCTAAAAAATAATCACTTTTGCAGATCCTTGAGATGGCTGAGAAGTCAAAGTGGTATATGTCTGCTTCTTTGAAGAGGAAGTAGACATCCTCTGTTGATTGCTTGAGAACAATGGTGAGTGTTCTCCCTCAACTACTGTGGTGGACTGGGTATTTTCCTCTCCTGACCTGTTAGTTGTATGACTTGTTTTAGGCCTTTTCTTGTAAACCTAGAACTCTTCTGCTGACATTTCAGTGACTGAATATGAGACATCCTTTCTGGTCCTCTTCTTTGCTAGTAGCTGTGGAGTAATGGTTTGTGAAACACTAGTTGAAGGAAGCTATTGTTCTGAGTCTTCCAAAGTGTTCACTTCCCACTTTGTCTGATTCATAAAATTCTCAATTTTTGGTTTGGGAACATGAGCGTATGGAGATATTTTATTCCTTAATCTTGTTTTTTCTATAATCCCACAGAGATCATAGTACCAAGGAAAACTAGTGCCGAAATTCATCTCCTTCAAAAGCTTATCAGCCATTGCCCCTGCAGCTCTGTTATTGAAGATGAACGGTCCTATTTGTCCTTTGATTCTCAATTGTTGTTTCTTCTTGAAGGCTACAAAATGAATATCATCTGAGTTAATAATTTGCCTAATATATTCCAAGGCAAATATCTTCACGGGAAAATATCTAGGCAGTTTGTAAGGGGCCAGGTTGCATCCATAAATTCTAATCTTTGTGTGGTTCTGGTACATGTACTAGTATTTGGTATTGGCTAGGTATGAGAGATGTAAAATATATTGGATTCCTTCGTTTATCCTTGGTTCTTGTCTTACGTTGAGCATGCTAACCACAGGATGGTAGAACTGATCTATGAACTAATTGAAAGTGAATTCTAGTGAATTCCTTCTTAGCAGTGACGTCCTGGATGTGACTGCTTGTGGTTTTCCATTCTGATCTAGCTTTTGCATAGAGAACATGAACTTGTTTGTTTGAAAAAATATGAGCAAATATGGCAGTATTGAAGAATACCAGAACATGCCTTATGTGGGGAAGTTTAACAGTTGTTCATGAATATTCTCGGCCATAAAAATGTTGTATTCGAACTGCATGGTGGAGCTTTCCTCGGTAGATAAAATAGATAGATAACCCAATATTGGCTCTTCTACCCATTCATCTGAGTAATATCCAAATAGGATACAAAGAGAGGAGATAATTTGATTTCCTTTTACTAAGAAAATCAATGATTGATAGGGGGGATTTGCTTTGGGCAATGGGACACTCTCATGGAGAAAAAATTCAAAAATATGCGCTCTCTGGGGAAAAGACAATTTTTGGTACATTTCAGTTAGGATGTCAATGGTAAAAGGAGAGAAATATTTGGCTTTGGCTGTTTGCAACATCTGGTCAATACCTTCGGGTGTGATAGTGAACAAGGTCTCTCCAGAGGATGAAACAATGACTCTCTGATCGGAAAGGTAACAAGCCTGGCACTTGAGGGCAAATTCGGGGAAATGATAAATTTAGGGAAACAAGTATAGTGGGAGATTGAACTCCCAGAATCCGATCTTGTCACTTTGGTTTGAGAAAGTGTCTATTAACCATGAGTGTAGCTCAGGAATATCGAATTCACATCTGGTTTATGAGATTAGGTAGTCTTTGTCATCTTGAGGAATCTGGTTGAGGTCGACGAGCGACGAGAGGAATGGATTTTCCTCAACCTCTGAATGTTTAGACTTTGGCGCCATCAATTCAACTGGTACCTACAAATTTGAAACAAAAACGTTAGTTGGTTATTGGCTTTATCTCGGTCACTGACAAGAAATGGTGGGGGACGAGAGCTTTGTTTTATTGAATGTATGCACAGTGCAATAATGGTGGAGATGAGATTAAATTGGTTGAACGGGTATTCATTGGGCGAGGGGGACAAATCAACAGGATTAACGGATATGTTTAGCCGCATTTAAGGTCCAACGGATACCTTGGGGATGAGGTGGAAATAAAAGGATGGATGATGAGTGTGCAAGAATGATGTGGACGACTGTGATTAGATGATAGGTGAAAGGGATATGACATGTGACGGGTGAGTGGAGGAGAATATGTGAATGGAGTGATGAGACATGACTTATTGGAGGTGGAAGTGGACTGTGAAATCAGGGGACGATGGTGGTAGTGGAGTGTGATGTCACAAGATGGTGGTGGCATTAAAATCTGTTATGGCGGTTTACTCGGAGGGGGGGGGGGTAGGTGGTAACCGGTTTAGAGCAAGGGGGTTCTGAGTTAACACAATGGTGACACATTAGGATGGGGCCCATCAAGGAATACCACCAACTCAGACCCCCCCCCCCAATTAAAGGGATAATGGTCGAGGGGGTTCGATATTACTTGTCGTCCATCGATCTGAGCATTGTTTTCTCAGCCATAGATATCAACGTACTCTTTAATCATGGGGCACTCTTTAATCATGGGACACGAATCATATTTCACTGCATAAACTTAGGATAGCCTAGATTTGTGGGTTTTTTGCACTATTTTCTTTCATTCTACCACCAAGGGGTTAGAACACAACCTTCTAACCTCAAAAGGAATGAATCTTATCCAACATCATGCTTATATTATTGAAGGAAAGACAACTAACCTATGTTCTAACCTATTTACCTAACACATTTAACCCATATTAGATTGTTGGGCTAAAAATTACTCTATATCGGGGCTATTTGATCAAGTTTAAACAGTTTGATCAAATTTATTCACTATCTAACCTAACTACTTGGCTAAGATTAAACAATTTAGTCAAGCTTATTCACTAATCACATCAGCATAAATCCAAAAAGTCTTGGCCATGGTTGAATTGTATGGATCAAGTTATTATTATTGCATGGGGCTTTATCCATTTTCTTTTATGCCCTCTTTTATTTTTCTTTTCTTTCTTTTTCTTTTCTTTTCTCTTTTCTTTCTTTTTCTTTCTTTTGAAAATAATTTGCAAAATGAAATATTATTTAAAATCAAATTACACCAAGAGTGAAAATTTTCCAGTTACCAGTTGATCCTATGAAACATAAGGTTATAATAGTGGCTCCACCTAGGGATGGTGCTCTCCTTAAGAGGTGCTAAGAACATGTTTCCTGATGTCTGTAAATATTTTTTCTCCATTGCTTATTCTTCTATCTGATTTGTTTTTATTTTGAGAATTTGGTGGCACTGGTTAGTGGCTTAGGGCCTTCTCTACGGGCTTCAACCATATGATCAATATCACCATACACAAACTGAATGTAAATAAATGGTATGTACATTGGAAATGAATTTATGAGATCTTTATTGGGGTGGAAGATAGTGCTTCAACATCTTGCCATTTACAGGTCCACCTGGCAAGTCTGTTCCATCACTGTCTTTGAGCAAAAATGTGTTACTTCCTCTGAATTCCTGAATGATATAAGGGCCTTTCCATAAGCTATCAAACTTTCCATGTTTACCCTTATCCTCATTTATGGAATCCCATTTCAACACCAAATCACCCAACTCAAAATCATCCTCTTTAGTTCTTTTGTCAAAAATCTTTTTGATACCTTCCTAGATAACCTGATTCTTGTTATATACTTTTTCTTTGGACTGATGCAAATGGATCATTTGATTTATTCTTCTTTAGGTATCATTTGGCTCTACTTGTACTTCCTGCAACAACTTCATGACAAGGACCCCGAAAGAAAAATGAAACATTGCCTCGGTACCATATACCAACTGGTATGGGGACATACCAATTGATCGTTTTGTGCTCAGTCTATCAGTCTAGAGCGCATGAACCAACCTATTATGCTAGGACTTCTTTTTCTCTTGTAGCGTTTTCTTGATGATATTCATGAGGCTTTTGTTTGAGGATTCAACCAACCCATTTCACTGAGGATAATAAGTTGTTGAGTGTCCCAAAGTAATGTGGTATTGTCTACAAAAATCTATAAGTCTTTTGTATCTAAAAGTCATTGCATTGTCAACTATAATTTTCTCGGGGCACCCAAAGTGAGACAAAATATTAGTTTCCAAAAATTAATGCTAATAGAGTCAGTAGCTTGCCTGCATGACATAGCCTCGATCCACTTCGTGAAGTAGTCTATGGATATGAGGATCCACTTATGTTGGCCCAAGGAGGGTGGATTTATTTCTTCGATAAAGTCTAAACCCCATTGTTGGAATGGATCTTCAATTGATATGGATTTCATGGGGAGAGGCATAAGCTTCCTTTTACCTTCGAAAACCTAGCACTTGTGGCAAGAAGTGACTTTCTGATGAACATCAACAAACAATGTAGGCCAGTAGAAACCAACTCTGAGAATCTTGTTCGCTGTGGTCTTCTAACTTAGATGACCGCCATAGTCCCCTGCATGGAAATATTGCAATACCCCATCAACTTCATCCTTCAATAGGCAATTAATAAAAATACCTCTAGGGTATTTCCAATAAAGGTTTCCTTCTAGAATACAATATTTCAATACTTTCAGTTTAATAAATCTACCTTTGGTCTTAGTCAAACCAAGAGGAGCTTGTAAGTTATGAAGTACAAAAATGAGGTCTTCATACCAAGGAGAGTTTAAGAATACCTCTTTTACATTTGGAGTCACCTGCTCTTCCTGCTCGTCAACTGTAGCCAAAAAATTAATGTCTAGAGCATGAAAATTGGATTCAACCATTAGTTTGGCCAAACCATGAACTTTGATCAGTCTAGTGGGTTTTATTTCAATGTCATATTCCAGAATAACTACAATCCACTTTCCTCTCCTACCATATGGATTATCCTGAGTCAGGATATCCTTTACCATGTCATTCATAACATATGAAATTGTGTGAGAATGGAGAATATAGACTCTGAAATATTTTATTGCCTTTAATAGGGAAAAATCTTGTTTCTCCATTATGTTGTAGTTCAATGCATCATCTCTCAAAGATTTTCTGAAAAATTCTATGGTTTGTTCATACCCTTCACTGTTTTTCTGCAATAGTATTGTTGCGATGGTGTGTTCAGAAGCGAAGGAAAAAAAAGAAATCTTTGGTGTAATCTCGGCTGATCAAAACTGGGGCTTGGGTGAGTGCATGTTTCACTTGCTCAAATGAATGTTTGGACTCGGTGTTCCATCTGATTTTGGTGTCTTTTTTTAACATATTTGTGATATTCCTAAGAAGTTCAGCCAAGTTTGGTATGAATCTTCTTAGGAAATTTATTTTTCCATTGAATGATTGTAATTATTTGATATTCCTAGGGTGTTCCACTTTCTGGATGGCTTGTATCCTGTTCGGGTCTATTTTAATTCCATATTTAGAGATTATGTGCTCCAATAACTTGCCTTCCTCTAAACCGAAAAGAGTCTTTTTGGGATTCAATGAAATCTCAAACTTTCTACACTTCTCAAACAATCGTCTGAGATGTTGTAAATGTTCCTCGTCATATTTGGAGTAGACAGTCATGCCATCTAGATATATGACTATAAATCTGCCAAGCTCATCCACAAAATAAATATCCATTGCTCTTTGGAAAGTGGCACCAGCGTTCATCAGACCAAAGGGAATTTTCACATACATGAAAGTTCCCCAGGGTGTGGTGAATGTTGTTTTCTCCTGGTCATCTGGGTGAACAAGGACTTGCTTGTAACCCGAGAAACCGTCTAGTAAGGAGATCCTACTGGCCCCAACTACCTTTTGTAAGATGTGGTCCATTTTAGGCAAAGGGTAATTGTCTTTGAGGGAAACCTTGCTCATATTCCTAAAATCAATGCAAATCCTGATTTCGCCATTTTTCTTCCTGGTAGGAACCAAATTAGAAACCCATTTTGAAAATCTCAAGGGAACTATAATTTTGGCATCATACATTTTTTTGATTTCCTTTTCTATCAGGGGAAGCAACTTGGGATTGATTCTCCTAAGTTTCTACCTGAAAGGTTTGTGTTCTTCTTTTATTGGGATTCAATGTTGTATGCTACTTGTGTCATAAGATTTTAAATCCTCGTAACCCCAAGCAAACACATCTACATATTCCTTAAACAATTCAATGTATTTTCATTTTTTCTCAGAGGGTAGGGATTTGGAAAGTTTTATCATCTTGGGTTTTTCCATTGTTCCTATGTTACACTCTTTGACCTCTTTACCACTAGCTTCAATTTTTGGTTTTTTCTCTACATCGTTAAAGTTAAACAAGTCTTCTAGTGGGACTAAACCTCTAGGTAACACATTGTTTTTCAAATGTAAAATACCATAGTCTTCTTCATTTTCATTCAATTCCTCTGAATCTACTTTATTTACACTACCATTTTAAAAAACAGATTTATTTACATTATCATCATCATTTTCTAAGTCTATATTTGTACATTCAAAATCATTCTTACACTGTAGGAAGTCTTCAATTTGATCATCATTCCCGAATACCTGCCAGTATCTGATGTTGTATGGAACAATTAGTTACAACTTCACCTCTATTGTGTATTGGCGAGTGGGACGAAAAGGTATTTTTCATGTAGCTGCTAATGTGGACAACCCGTCTGCTAGTATGTTTTGTCCCCTGGGCATTACCTGCAAGTTGATTTCTGTAAAACATTGAAGGGCATCCAAAACGACATTCCTGTAAGCTCTAAGTCTAGGATGTTTATCTGCATACTCACCTTTAATTTTCTTAATAATCAATTCAAAGTCACCCCTTACCATAATCTATTTGGCACCAACCTTCTTCAGTAGTTTCAGGCCGAGCATCAAAGTTTCGTACGCAGCTATGTTGTTAGTGCATTGGAAATTTAGTTTGTAAGAATGACTCTCTGAATACCTCAATTTGTGATTATGAAACCAAACTCCAGCTCCAACTCCCTCCTTTCTCACATCTCCATAAAAATCCATGCTCCAAAATTCTGTTGACAGTTCCTCACTTTCCACAGTTACAGTATTTCTTACCTCAGTGATTTCTTTATCTTCTTTCGGATCAGGTGTATCATCTTCCAACTGAGTGATTTGTCCTTCCAAGTCACCCTTATTGTACATAATGAAAGAATCTAGATCAGAGTGTGCAGAGTATAGTGGGTAGTTGTGTGGATTTTCCTGACTGATGACCATAGAATTCATCAGAGTCTCTCTGTACATTCTTCTCTGTTTTCCAAATACCGAGATGGTGGCATAGTCCATATCTAGTTGCAGGGTACCTTTCATCTTAGATCCCCAGGATCTTGATAGTAACATACCGTATTTCGAGGGAATGTCTGCAACTATTATATCCATCACCATACTCTTCGTTGGGATTTTAGATAGGGTGATGCATAAATCTTTAATTAGCCCTATACATTTGACCTTGCTAGAGTCAAAATAATGTAAATCCTTGTAGGGTCTGGTGACCTCAAGTCTGAAATTTTCCATCACAACTTTGGGCATAAGGTTGTGAGAGGCACCTAAATCTAGTATATAATTGTGTAAGATCGATTCATGGATATTCAAGATGATGTAGAAAGGGGGTACGCCATTGTTATCGGTTTGACCATCAACTTCAGGGCCAAACAGGAGCTCAGGTTGATCATCAGTAAGGTTTACCGTGTCCAAGTGATTGGACAATCTGACATTCAGGGCCTTCGTACCTATCTCCGGTTCGATGCTTAATGCTTTAATCACCTGCGACATGTAAGCATTCTTTCTCATCATCTCGGAAGGAGGAATGGGAATCTTTAATTTAGCTAGTTCTCCTTCAAGGTTGAAAGTAGTGGAAGCTTTGCTTAGGCTTTGCACTTTTGGTTTATCCATCAGAGTCCTCTGGGCAGAAGTACTTGGTTGATTAGTCGATGAAACCTTAGTCTGATTTGATCTTTGTAACATTTTAGTGTTTCTTTTTGTAGGAGATTCGACAGTATTCCTCTCAAGGACTTTCTTGGGAGAAGTTTTTGAGGTTTTCTTGGTCTCGACTATTTTCTTCGTTCGGGTAGCCTTCTTTGTTTCAACAACCTTGTTTGGAGGGTTTTCATTTGTCCTCTTTATTCTCAAGTTATACTGTTTTCAAAGGCTTGATGTTATGTTTCCTCTGCTTCCTCATTTACCTCTGTTTGTGAAAGGAAAAATAGCTCCTTCTCTTCCCGAGTGAAAAAAATGGATTCATCATCGTGGATGCCCATGATGTTTATATGAGTGTCATCCAATTCTTTGATTATGTCCCCACCTTCATCGGCGTAATTTTCCTTAAGGGGTGGCATGATTTGCTGATCGACCCCCCTCTATTCTCTTTGATCTCTAGGATCTCTCTGCCTGATCTCGGTGGGATTTCTTCTGAAGTTCAGATTTTGAATCTGAGGAGTAGCTTGGTTTTATCTAGGTGGATTTATGTCAGCTATAGTAAGTCTCTCCATCATTCTCTCCATAACTTTGGCTAGGGAATCTAGTTCAACATCTGAAGAGGAAGTGGAAGGCTATTCCTTAATCGTGACCCTTCTTTTTGTTCTCTACCTGGCTCTTCTAGCTAAAAGATTTTCTTCCACACTTACGAAACTTTTTGGCATGTCTTCTAGAGTTGCAAAATTTCTTTCCCTTAGCCGATATGACATATCAACGTCAAATCCATCGGGGAATTTTATTAATTCCAAACCTTGAGGTGGTTCGATATCTGCTGGAATTGCATTGTAAAGATTGTTGAAACAAGTGCAGTAATATTGCATTGTCTCTCCTTGGTTTCTTATGATATTCTCATATTCCGAAAGCATCTGGAAAGGATTTTTCTTTACCTCCCATCTGTCAAGAAAATTCATTGGAAAGAAGCAAGGTCCACTACCATAGCATGACATAAAACTTTGAATTTTTTTTTAACATCTCGGTCAGACTCTATGCAAAAAGTCTCATCTGGACGTCTGCCTCATTGAATTCCTACAAATCAAAATAATCATTCATCTTTTCAACATGTTGTTGTGCATTTAGAGGACCAGTACCATCAAACTGAGGAAGTCTTGTTTGATAGTCCTGATGCATGGAATGTAAAGGAGCGACCAACACTAATGGAGCATATATTGCTTCCATGATTAGTGGAGAAGGCTGAACAATAACTTGTATGATTGGAGGGGAAGTGACAAAAGTTGTGGAAGATGAAGGATTGGAAGGAAGGATGTGAGTTGGTTTAGGTTTAACAAAATCTGCAGCAATAGTCAAGGTAGAAAGTTCGACTGACTATTGGAAGTGAGCTTTGTCTAAGTCTTGATCAAGAATCGCTACTAGATATTCTAACTTGTCAAATTCCTGAAGAAATCATTGATTAATGTCTACCCTAGGAGAAAGTATTTCAGGGGTTCTAGGTTGTAGGATGGTTTGATCTAAAACTGTTTCACTTACAAAGTTATCGGATTTTGTTCTAAAAGGGATTTGTTCAAAATATATGTCAAACTCGAGATCCTCAAGGGAAACCAACTTCTCTGGGAGATAAGGGGACCTATGAAGAGGACTATGACTCCCAGAACCCTCTGCATCATTTTTCTTTGTAAGTAATTTTTTGGGACTGTCTATTGTTGTTGCAGGTTCTGGATCTAGATGAGATATAGTGAAAACTCTTTTAGGAGCCATATATTTTATATTTTTTAAGAATATTTTTTTTTAAAACCAATTATATGCAAACTTTAATAACCTCTGAACATTATCTCTTTATAAGTTTAGATTTTATGATTTGTTTAGAAATAATTTTTCTTTACCTAGGAAAAATAAATCGTAGGATAGAAAGTTTGTTCAGTTCCCCAGTATGGTCGCCACTATGTTATCGCTCTATAAATTCCCAGAGGTTGTCAGGAGGTAGAAGAAATTTATCAGAGGTAACTTTATCCAACCACTTAGAAAATGGGATCTAGCCCTGCCAGTTTTAGAGAGGGTTCTCTCTGTAAGATTTAATTTTGTTTCAGGTTTTAGGTATTAGTCTAGTTAAATAAATAAGACTGTGTTGTTTGTTTTATAAAATGGCTGAAATATTGCTTACACATCTATTGGGCTATGGGGTCTATTTTATAAAGTTTGAGACCAAAGAACATATTTTATTAGGTCTTTTCACAGGGCAGGATAATGAAACTATTGGATCCTTTAGATCAAATGATGGATAGCAAAAAATATAAGATAATCAGTTAAAATAAAGAAGCATTTAAGAATTTCTTTATCATAACATCATAAGACAAACACTTAGATCTTTAAAATCTAGAAATAGAGTATACAAAGATAAATTCTACAACTTTGAATTATTTTAAATGACCAGATATAGAAAACAGAAAGATTACGAAGACAGAAAAACCATTCAACGAAGAGGAGTAAACATCACCAACAATTAACACGTGGGAATCTTGTGAAACATCCTTTTTATTACTGGTAGATCTCTTGAGAAATATTACAGTTCTTACAACATGCTTGGGCATAAAGATAAACCCTCAATACTTTGAAGTTTGAAGTATATACATAAAAGATTACAATCGATCCCGTCATTAATGATCAGGATGTGGAAAAATCTAAAGCTAACTAACTAGATAACAAAATACAAAATTGTAGGAACTGCTAATGATCTGTTGGATTCTTTGTGTTGATTTTGGGGAAGGTTGTTGGCAAGTCTTCAACTTGACTTTGACTATTCTGCATGCTGACTTGGATTGTACACCTCATCACTCACTCGATCAGATTGCATAGATACTCCCATCTCTTTTGACTGGGAATGGTGACTTTTAATAACCTTCTGTAGACTTCGTCCATCTCTGTATATTTGGAGAAAGTTGGCTTGATGATGAAAATATACTTGATTTCATGTTGGATACTGAGATCCAACTGTAGAGTCTCTAAAAATGCCTTTCCAGTTATGCTACCTTGTATTCCTAACAAGTTGGAGATATCCTTTGCCACCATGGCAATCTTTTGCTTGTAATCAGACAAAGTCATCAACTTGTCATTTAGGACCAGTAAACTGGGAAGGCCTTTCTTCTGCAAAGCATCAATCTTGCTGAAGAATCTCTGAACTCCGATATCCATGTTCTGGGATCTTTCCTCCAATTGCAACATTAATACTATTTTGGTCAGAACTTTCTTAACTTTGAGGATAGTGTCATTCGTATCCTCAATTTCCAGACTTTCGAGCTCATCCTTAGTCTTTGAATTTACGAACCTGATAATTTCATTTTCCTCTGTGGGCATTTCTCCTAGCTCTCCCTTTGTCCTGTCAATGGCCTTCTTTCTCCTTAACACCAATTCATGCTGCTCAAACATGATTTGCATGAGTGGCCAGATTTCTGCCATGGATTTTGAGATATCCATCCAAATGTTCTCTTTGGCTTCTACTAGTGTTTTTCCCACAACTGTTTTCTTTTGCAGCTGCTGTATTTCCACCTTAAGTTTTTTTGATGTGTGCCTCTCAGTGTTGTAACTTGCCTAGAAGGAAGATTTAAGTTTCTGGAGATTCTCTATTTCGAGATGCAATTTTTTAATTTCTACTCCTTGTAGGGTTATCTCCTCCATTGACTTTGCTAGAGCTTCATAGTTCCCTAGAATTGTCACTCGGGCAACCGATGGAAGTTCTGTTGTGGTAGTTGTTGATGTTGTCGTTGCGCTAACTCCTGTGAAGGGAATTGCACTCAGTGGAATGAATTCCATGCGATCTATCTGTTCCTTTTCATTTACTATCCTTTCCAACTCTGCTTCCATCTCCTTGATCTGCGTGTTCTGTTCCATGATTAACTTAAGCATTTCTTCTTTTTGTCCCTCTGTCTCGGCCATCTCTTTGGCCTGTGAGTCTTTAGTAGCTGTGAATTTTAATTGTTTCCTCAAGGATGCTATGTCAACATTATATTTATTTATCATCTCTTCAACTACTTTCACATTTGAGGGGTCATACCCAATTTTTAGTACCAGCTCTTCCAAAGACTTGATTCTGTTGTCTTTTGAAAAAGAAGACACTTTCTCCATCTTTAATTGAGTTTGAACATTATTTAGGGAAACCTTTAACTTTGCAGCAGTTGTGGAATCATTTTCTAATGTTGATAAAACCATTTCTCTAGTTTGCCTGTGTAAATCTATCTGATCAGCTAGATGTACTTCCTTGGTGTCAAATTCAAATGTTGACCTTTTGTAATCAGTGATTTCCTTTGGATGGGGAACTTGTGGTTGTAAAAATGCCATGTGCATTCTCCCTTTTTTCTGTATCAAAATAAGAGAGCAACCTATGTTGTTCTATGGATGTTTACTTCCATAATTGATCATAGGTGTTGCTGGTTAGCATCTCGTTCTTCTTCTTAATCAAATCAAATTTCTAAAAAATACTCAGTTTTGCATATCCTTGAGATGGTTGAGAAGTCAAAGTGGTATTTGTATGCTTCTTTGAAGAGGAAGTAGACATCATCTGTTTATTTCTTGAGAATAATGGTGAGTGTTCTCCCTCGACTACTGTGGTGGACTGGGTCTCTTCCTCTCCTGACCTGTCAGTTGTATGATTGGTTTTAGGCCTTTTCTCATAAACCTGGAACTCTTCTTCTGACATTTCAGTGACTAAAGATGAGACATATTTTTTTCTCCTCTTCTCCACTGGTACCTATGGAGTAATGCTTTGTGAAACACTGGCTGAAGGAGGCTGCTGTTCTGAGTCTTCCAAAGTGTTCACTTCCCACTCTATCTGATTCATAAACTTCTCAATTTATGGTTTGGGAAAATGAGCATATGGAGAGATTTTATTCCTTAATCTTGTTTCTTCTATAATCCCACAGGGATCATAGTGCCAAGGAAAACTGGTGCTGAACTTCATCTCCTTCAAAATCTTATCGGCCATTTCCCCTGCAGCTTTGCTATTGCAGATGAATGGTCCTATATGTCATTTGATTCTCAATTGTTGTTTCTTCTTGAAGGCTACAAAATGAATACCATCTGAGTTAATCATTTTCCTAATATATTCCAAGGCAAATATCCGCATGAGAAAATATCTAGGCAGTTTGTAAGGGGCCAACTCGCATCCATAAATTCTAATATCTGTGTGGTTCTGGTATAGGTACTAGTCTTCGATCTTGGCTAGGTCTAAGAGATGTAAAATCCACTGGATTTCTTCATTTATCCTTGGTTCTTGTTTTCCACTGAGCATGCTAACCATAAGATGGTAGAAATAATCTATGAACTGATTGAAAGTGAATTATGGTGAATTCCTTCTCAGCAATGATGTCTAGGATGTAACCGACTGTGGTTTTCCATTCTGATCTAGCTTCTGCATGGAGAGAATGAACTTTTCTATTTGGAAAGATACGAAAAAATATGTCAGTATTGAAGAATACCGTAACATGCCTTCTGTGGGGAATTTGAACATTTTTTCATGAATATTCTCGGCCAGAAAATTGTTGTAGTCAAACTGCATGATGGAGCTTTCCTTGGTAGATAAAATAGATATATAACCAAAGATTGGCTCATCTACCCATTCGTCCGAGTAGTATCCAAATAGGCTGCAAAGGGAGGAGAAAAATTGATTTCCTTTTACTGAGAAACTTGATGATTGATAGGGGGGATTTTCTTTGGGTAATGGGGCACTCTCAGGGAGAAAAATTTCAAAAATCTGTGCTCATCAGGGAAAATACAATTTTTGGTACATTTCGGTTAGGATCTCAATGTTAAAAGGAGAGAAAGATTTGGCTCTGGTTATTTGCAACATATGGTGAATGGCTTCAGGTGTGATAGTGAATAGGGTCTCTCCAGAGGATGAAACAATGACTCTCTAATCGGGAAGGTAATGAGCCTGACACTTGAGGGAGAATTCATAGAAATGATGAATTTGGGGAAACAGGTATAGTGGGAGATTGGACTCCCAGATTCTGATCTCGTCATTTTGGTCTGGGAAAGTGTCTCTGAACCGCTTTTGTGGCTCAACAAAATCGAATTCGTATCTGGTTTTTGATATTAGGTATTCTTTGTCAGCCAGAGGAATCCAATCGAGGTCGATGGGTGGCAGAAGGAATGGATTTTCCTCGACCTATGAATGTTTAGACTTTGGCGCCATGAATTCAACTGGTACCTGGAAATTTGAAACCAAAACATTAGCTGGTTATCATCTTTAGCTCTGTCACTGACAGGAAATGGAGGGGGACGAGAGCTTTGGTTTATTGAATGTATGAACAGTGTGATAATGGTGGAGACGAGATTAAATTGGGTGAACGGGTATCTGTTGGGTGCGGGGGACAAATCAACATGCTTAACGGATATGTTTATCCACATTTAAGGGCCAACTGATACCTCGGGGATGAGGTGGAAATAAAAGGATGGCTAATGGGTGTGCGAGAATGATGTGGAAGGTTTTGATTGGATGATAGGTGAACGGGATCTGACGTGTGACAGGTGAGTGGAGGAGAATATGCAGGCAGAGTGATGAGACATGACTTATAGGAGGTGGTAATGGAGTGTGACACCAGGGGACGACGGTGGTAGTGGAGTGTGATGTCATGAGATGATGGTGGTATTACAAGTTTGTATGGCGGTTTAATCGGAGGGGAGGGTAGGTGGTAACTAGTTTGGATCTAGGGGGGTCCGAGTTAACACAATGGTGACATGTTAGGATGGGGCCCGCTGGGGAATAATACCAACTTGAACACCCCCCCCCCCCGCCATNGGGGGGTCCGATATTACTTGTCGGCCATCGATCTGAGCGTCGTTTGCTCAACTGTAGAGCTCGGCGCACTCTTTAATCATGGGGCATGAATCATATTGCATTACATAAACTTAGGATAGCGTGGATTTGTGGGTTGTTTGCGCTATTTTCTTTCATTATGCCACCAAGGGGTTAGAACACAACCTTCTAACCTAAAAAATAATGAATCTTATCCAACATCATGCTTGTTTTATTGAAGGAAAGCCAACTAACCTATGCTCTAACCTATTTACCTAACACATTTAACCCATATTAGATTGTTGGGCTAAAAATTACTCTATCTTGGGGCTATTTGATCAACTTTAAACAGTTTGATCAAATTTATTCACTAACTAACCTAACTAGTTAGCTAAGATTAAACAGTTTAACCAATCTTATTCACTAATCCTATCAGCATAAATTCAAAAAGACTTGGCCATGGTTGAACTATATGGATCAATTCATTATTATTGCATGGGGCTTTATCCATTTTCTTTTATGCCCTCTTTTATTTTTGTTTTCTTTCTTTTTATTTTCTTTTCTCTTTTCTTTCTTTTTCTTTCTTTTGAAAATAATTTGCAAAATGAAATATTATTTACAACCAAATTACACCAAGAGTGAAAATTTTCCAGTCACTAGTTGATCCTATGAAACATAGGGTTATAACAGAGTATACAATTATTCAGAAGAAACAACTGGTAGTTTGTGTTGTGTATTTTTCACTTATAGATGGACAACTATATAAGATGGGACCTGATGAGATCTTGAGGAGATGCGTTATGGAGGAATAAATACCACTGATTTTGGAAGAAACATGAAGGCATCGTAGGAGGACATTATGCATGGAAAGAAACAATGCAAAAGGTTCTTAGAGCTGGCCTCTGGTGGCCCACTTTACATAAAGATGCTAAGGAATACTACAGAGCCTACGATGTATGCCAAAGAGTTGGGAAACCTTCTAGGAGAGATGATATTCCTTTAGCACCTCAAATAACTTTACAGGCATTCGAGAAATGGGCCATTGATTTTTTGCGACCTATCAACCCACCAGGAAATCGCACAGGAGCTCGATACATCATCACTGCGACAAAGTATTTGACCAGATGGGAAGAAGCAAGAGAAGTTAAGGACTGTAGTGCAGCTAAAGTTGCACAGTTCATATTTGATGATATCATAACCCGATTTGGATGCTCAAATATCCTTATGAGTGATCAAGGCACACATTTTATTAATAAGACTATTGAAGCCTTGACTCTAGAATTTGAAGTTCACCATCAGAAGATCACACCATACCACCCACAAGTGAATGATACAGTTGAAGCTTTCAATAAGATCTTGGATACCATGCTAATGAATATTTCCAGTGTGAACATATATGATTGGGAATTGAGAGTGCCATCGGTGTTATGGGCTTATCGAATTACTTGCAGGAAGATGATAATGATGACTCTCTTTAAGCTAGTTTATGGCCTAGAAGTAGTGGTACCTATGGAATATTTGGTCCCTAGCTTAATAATTGCAGTGTTTACAGATATGGATGACGTAGGTGTTGTGAAAGATAGGCTTTCACAGTTGGTGGAACTAGAGAAAGACAGGTTTATTGAAGGATTTCATCAGCAGGTATAGAAAGAACGAGAAAAGGCCTACCATGACAGACGTATAAAAAATAAATCATTTAAACAAGGATATATGGTATTGGTATATGACATCAAGTTCATGAGGAATCTAGGTAAGTTCAGGACACATTGGCTTGGGCCATATGAGGTTTCGTATGTTACAAAAGGAGGAGCTGTGAAGTTGATGACTTTGAGTGGAGAATGGAAGGAAGGTTTAGTAAACATGAGCCGGTTGAAATTTATTATGACAACCAACTGCCTCACAGCTCTCAGTAAAAGAAAAGGAAGAAGGGTCTAGGTACCAATTTCATTTGAAACTGGGTACCATACACCAAAAAAAAAACCGTCTGCACATGACAGGGAGGGACAGTGCAGAAAGTAAAGGCTGCTCCGCGAAGTCTACAGTCGAAGTGATACTGAAGGTTCAATCTTGCAGTGACTCAAGACAAGTCACAGGTGAGTGTTGGGGGCCTATTAGCCCTTGTTTAATGATTAAGGAAGAAATAAAAGACAAAGGAAGAGTAAAGATGAAGTATAGAGAGCGCATATGGCACATAAACTGAGAATGGGTTGAAGTGGTCAAAGAAGGAGAAAAGAAGGAGTGAAGTAAGGGAAAGTGATTCGTTGGAAGAGAATATCAAGGAAGATAGATCAACAAAGAAGATGGATATTGGACAATTCAACAAGAAGAAAAATCCACCAAAAGATGCTTTGGATCACCTCACGGCAAAGAAGGAAGAACAATCTAGCGAAGCCCTTAATATATGAGTTGTGTGGGACCTAGGGTTTTGGAATTTAGGTTTTTGACACTTAGGCTTCGGTATAAGGTTGTGTGAGAGTCATTGTAATGTATAAATAAATGCCAAAAAGAGTTGGGAGGGTTGGTTAAGGGTGAAGGATTGTGATTATTGTTGTGTGTGAGAGACATATTTTGTTGTAAGAGAATTCTTGTATTTTGGATCTTCAGCTGGGTGCAAAGATCAAGCCTCCAACTGGGTGTGCAAGGAGGGGAGAGAGAGAGAGAAGGAGAGAAAGAGATATGTAGCTAAGTGCGTAGATAGAACTGTATGTTTCCATTTAATATATCAAGAAACACAGTTCTATGGATGTAGCCCTAGGGAGAGGGTGAACCACGTATATCTTTTTGTCTTTGTGATTGATGTTGTGTTATTTTCCATCTGATATATTGTTATTGCATTGTTGTGTTAAGATCAGAGATATAACTTGTGAGGCTAAGTATAACATTGTTAAGCATATCTAGGATTGTATTGCATTGTTATTTTGGATTCACTTTTCATTTCCTCTAGTTGTAGACACATGTGTCCTACAAACCCCTATTGCTACTTCGGGTGAGACTACATCTGCTTCACAGATGTTGTTGAAAGGGCCAGTAGTTAGGGTTAGTTGGTGCGATATTACAGTTGAATCATGGGTCTTCCCCTGTGCCAATAGACTCTCACTCTTCCAAAATATGATTGTAATTAAACTGCATGCTCTCAATAAATATAGGGTGTGAATCCTCACACCCACTAATCCAGGTGGATATTGGTGCACCCACCTATTCCAACTGGCTCCTTTTGATAGTTTTAGTTCAACACGTTCTTCTATAATTATTTATAATTGTGGGTTCTACACTTTTGAGGATTTATGAAGCCCTACACAGCTTCCATGTGGATATTGGTGGCCTCCCAACTAATCCAATTGGATTAGTTGGAATTTTTCATGTTAGTACATCTTTCTGTACGTTTAGGGTCATTTTTGGTCCCTAAACAATGTTTTTTTGGATTTCCATAATCAAACTATAGACGAAGTTAGATTTTGAAGAAACAATGTGTAGTTCTTGAAAATACCTTTCCAACGGGCTATGACGCGCCTAAAATGGATGTCATATGAAAAATTTATGACCCCGATAAGTTGAGGTACCAACTTACCCATCGGGGCCCACATAACTTTTGGCGTTTCATCTCCTAGGGTTAGGTTTTTGGATGTCTAGTATTTTGGAATTTATGAGTAATGTTAAAAATGCATATGGAGCCTCATTGTAATCAATTTTCTCAAACAGATGCACATAACAACCACACATATTTTCGAAGATAGCTACCACCATTCAAGCAATTTGTTTTCAGTTCTGTAGTTTTACAATTTCAACCTATTTTATTTATTCAATATAAGTTATTGTTCATTGGATATTTGTTGTTGTTATCTATATCTCTATGTTATTGTATTCAGTCTGTTATTCATTTCGTTCCTCTAATTGGCATCATAGTGGTCTTCTCTTCATTTATTTTTCTTCGTTCATGTCCCCAGCAAGATCTAGGTACAAGAAGTTAGCACTCGAACCAATTGAGCCTTTGCAACAACCCATGGCGAAAAAAAATAAAGATGATGGAGAATAATATCCTTTTAAAATGTTTCTCGAGGAAGCCCTTGTACGACAAAGGAATGAAATGATGGAAACCTTTGCACAAATCCTTTGGCAACTTCCCACAGGAGACACATCTTCATCAAGCGACCATGCAACCCTCTTCAAGGTACATGCACATTTTGATATTCCATTATTTGAAGGACTGATATATGCAGATGATGTAGATAAATGGTTGAATCTACTCGAAGGGTAGGGTAAAATCATGAAGATGGGTAACACTTTCATGACAATCGGGTCTCAAAAATTCTTAGCGGCAATTTTTCAGCCGAAAAAATGTTGCTAGGAATTGTTTTGACCGAAAAAACCTTCGGCCGAAAATTTGCACGTCAAATTGAACGATGTCGTGACGGTGCCCTCGAAATTCGTGTACAATGTTTTTTGGATGAATTATTTTCCTATGGTAAGAATAATTCGACCGAATTTTTTTCGGCCGAAACGTTTATTTTTAATGGATTCCGTTAAAATCTAGGTTTCGGCCGAAAGATTAGTTCGGCTGAAAACATGAAATTGGGACTGAAAACAAAAACCAAAGAATTTCCCCAGGCTTACCTAAAATTCGGAGGTTGCGGACTCCTGCAAATACTGATAATTTGGTTTTAAAAATGACACCATCATTTCCAAAATTGAATCTACTTTCAATTCATATAATTTATTTTCATTTTATTTATTTTTATCTAATTTTATTTAATTTTAAAAAAAATCGCTGCATAATATTTTTAGCAGACATTATGATTCGGTGAAATGAAATATCGGTATCTCTAAAAATATACAGTGAAAAAATTAGAAAAAAAATATACTCATAATCCTTAAACTGTTCTCTTGAAAAGGGTATATTTAGATTTTAGTTTTAAGTAAAAATTAAGATAGATACAAGATGTAGAAAAACATGTGTTTAAAATCTACAACGGTTTCAACTTGGTCAACTTCAAAAAATTCTAGAAATTATAATATGCATCCGTTAGATTCAAAATTATAGTCATAATAAAATAGAGTCTCTATAGATTGTTGCAGTATATTTCGTTTCTTAAAAACATAAGTTTAATACTCGATACATTGTTGTAGAAAAAAGTTACTCATTATCATTCTTTTCATGTTTAAGGAACATACTCTTAAAAAATTGTCAAATTGACATATCAAATTGTGATAAAAAAAATCAAAAAATAACCATTGGAAAGCTAACAAAATTTTTCACAAGTTTGTTTTTTACTGTAAAGTGAAATTCTAAATAAAAAAAATACTTTTGTATGCCGAAAGTTGAATAACTTGTGAAAATACAATTTTTTTTCTCATAAAACAAGCAAAAGTGTAACCCATCTTCATGATTTTACTCGGTATTCACTCCTTATTTTTTGGTCCACAATTTTTCCAATAGGGAAAATATTACTTTTTCACTCCTCAAGGTCATCCCCCATGTTAAGGACTGGTGGGATACTTACTCTGAGAAAAGGGCCATAGCGGAATCTGCAATATTTGTTGTCTCCCCCACATGGGATTTCTTTAGGGATGTCATTAAATAAAAGTACTACCATGTTGGAAGCTACCGGGACCAATACACAAGATGGACCACCTTGCATAAGGAAAGGGACCAAACAATACCATATTTCACCAATATTTTTCATACCAAATTGGGTATCAAAGACTCCGAGCGACATCTCGTGCTCAAATACCATGGTTGTATGCATAGATATATTCAAACAGAAATGGATTTTCTAGACATCGCATCATTGGGTACGACTTATAGATATGTTGTCAAGATCGAGAAAAAATTTAAGTAGAAGAGGCGTGAGTTTGGATCTGCAAAATCCTCATAGCTGAAGCAAAGAAAAGGTGACCCCAACCCACAAAACAAGGGACAGAGCAAAGATGGTCACTCTAAGGACAACTGATCCAATACACAACACAAGAAGGGTAATGAGAAGTCGAAGAAGGACACAAAAAGATGGTGTGAATAACCGAATAAGAATTTGTGTTTACATTAATACAAAAACATAAATTTCATGTATGTTGATTATTCAACAAGTTCTGAAGATTGGACAACTAAAGTGGATATTTTTAAGCCTATACCCAATTCAACCCTTTCAAATTTAAATTTGATGAATCAAGTATCCTATCTATTGGAGATTCATTTAACAAATTACCAAACTTCAATGAATGCCGATAACAACCCATTTATTTTTAAAGATACAATGATATGTATCTAGATATAGAACTACAACAAAACTATCCTCAAATGCATAAAAACTTTACTAACTATAACACATACCAATCTGGTGTTCGGTTCATAATTTTGAATTAACTCCTTCAAACCATTATGGAAACATTTTTCATACTCCCGTATATCCTCTATGGACATGGAATCTATCTCTTCATCTGTTTTGTTAACAAAATTGGCTCGAGAATTGACTTCATCTCTCTGATGGTTCAAACCAACATCAACACCATAAAAAAATGATTCTAAATTTTCTCCGATCGCATTCTTGGCATCCTTTTCAACATTTGATGTAGCTCGCATCTCTTAATGTGAGGAAAACTCCCTTGTTGGATGAGATACCAAAGGTCGTGGAGGCCTCTGCAATGTTTCATTTTGATATGCCCATTTCCAATCATATGTCTGTCCTTTACCAACCCCATAATAACTGAACGATAGGCTAGTATAATTAGGGTGCATTCCCATGAATTTTTTTTCATAAAAGATTCTAGCAAACTAATGTGGAACCTCATCATTCCATGACAACTTCCCATACACTGCCAAAAATCTATTATAAAGGTGTCCTGCTATGTTGGGGTGCTTAAAATATTGCACCTTCAACATCTTTCGCTTTAGACCCTCTTTGAAATTAAACATTGAAATTGCTTCTTCTCTTGAAAATATACTTTTTACAAATTCCGATTTATCGGGGCCCATCACCTCTAAATTTCATCTCCTCATCAAATCGATAAAACTATCAGTTGTTGGCCCCATCTTTTGATATGCATCCATAAAGTTCTACAATGAATGCAAAACAATCCCCAAGCTTTTGTTACTGTCTCGAGGGAGATCCAAGCACCTCAAATCATTTTGAAGGCTTATTTTAACACTTGAGCATCGTTCGAGAGTCATTTCTTCAGTCTACCCTTCCAAATAAAACTCATCAACAACATCTGAGGGATAGGTGGACATAGGTGTGTAATATTTTGTTTCTTGATAACACCCACTGAATCTACCTTCACCCTCTTCACCAACATTGGAATATTCATGATAACCACTCTCTCTTTTATTATCTTCTCTTTCATTAAACTCATCCTATACACATACACATTTGAAACTAATTACAACATTTAATAGAAACAAAAAACATAAAAAAATTAGAAACACACACACACACACACATAACATAAATACACAAAAAAATAATTTTTTTTTTACTGAACATATTATCTTGTCGTGATGTATTCCCTACATTCACTAGTGTTGGAGTATTAGTGTGCAACCTATATAAGAAAGTTGCATCCATAACATTATTTTTAGCAGATTCTCTGGATGATCTATTCACAGATTCATTTGATAATCTCCTCCTTTGACTAGATTTTCTTTGGTCACTACTAGTTGTCCCTCCCAAGATTCCATGCCTTGCTGAGATATGGGTCTCCAATGTCCTCAGAGTCTCAGTCAAAGAAGGGGTTCTTCTTCCTCCTTCATTGGATAGCCTAGAGCGTTTGCGAGAAATTTTTGGAGACTCATGTCTCAACATCTCTCCTCAATAGATATCCTTTGAAAATCCATGAATATGAAAGTTCATAAGTTATAGAAACATAAAATGGAAATATAATTCATAAAGCAACTTGAAGGAATTTAATCATTTATAACAACTTCAAAGCATCAAAGACATATATTGGAAAAACCAACAACTATATTTTGTACTATGATGCTATATATAATGAACATGAAAATATTTAAATATACAAAAAAAATGTAACATGTAGAAGATAATCTATGTCTATGTGTAAATTGTAGAAGGTAATTTATAAGATAATCTATGTGTAAAATGTAGAAGGTATTCTTTTATAATGTTTATTAAATAGTTATATAGATTATTTAAGATTCCTACCAAAGTGAACTTGTTGTGGTATATCTTGGATATGGAGACTCATCCTTAGTGTACCAAAGCATAAGATAATGCTTGTGTCCCACTCGTCAAGAATAATCAGTAAAATGTAGTATGAGACTAGGGATGGAGGGTAATAATGAGTAAAAACTAATATGTTTTGTACTCGTTATCCCGCACCTAGGGCACAATTTTTTCCACCACCATCAAACTCCTAAACCTATGGTTCTAAGCCAAGTTTCTAAGCCTAGATGGTGATGAAATATGAAGGAAAGCTACTTTAACAAGTACCTTATAGAATATTAAGATATAGGATATATGAACTTGAAAATTACTAAAAGAAATTTAATAAATACATCTAATAAAATTGAAACAAGGAAACATAACATAAAATTTCTTTATTGGTATCAGTATCAGCTTTTTCTTTGGGCATGGCTAGGACTTGACTTGACTTGGCACTCATTTCAATACTTATTTTGTTATCTGATTTTGGGTTATAATTCTAATTTTCATTAGAATAAAATCAGTCGACAATCAAGGAACATAGAAAATCATGAAATCATTAGAATGGATGCATCCTCTGGCCCACCCACTATCCTGGGAATTTATTTCATTTGCTTTGGGATTACCACATTGTTTGATCTCCAATTTTTTATTTTGAACACATTGTTTGATCTCAGAATTAGACTATGAAGAAGGGATTAACTATGAGTAAACATAACTGAATCATTATGGTAAAATATCTACTACTTAGTTAATATCAACAAGTTCAATATGTTCATAACTAGTACTGTTGTTTCCATTGAATAAGATGAATTGAGTGCTAGTATTGAGATAAGAGTGAATAAGGCTTGGTTAAATGGGATTGTACAAATCTACAACCTATGTGTTTACTTTCCATATTGATTACAGGAATTAGGTACGTGGAAACAAGCTTACAAGGAGTTATGTTAAGTTAATGTAGAGAGTGTGCTTTTTTTGTTTTGTAAAAACCACTTTAATAAGGAATATCAATAAGGTTCACAGTAGCTTAGATTAGTATGGGATTGATTAGGCAGATACAATATAAGCAGAGTAATCAACGAGCTTAAGTAGAAGGGTTGGAGTGACTGTAATGCTTAGTATGATGTGTACGTAATGAATACATACTATAATTAGTGATGTATTCCACATAAGTTGAGATATGTAATAGAAAAATAATACATATATGATTATTATGGAAACACTTATACACCTATCCAAGAAGCAGAGAGTAATAGTGAAACCAATGTATTGTATAAAATGTTGTGCAAGTAATCATGATCATACTCTTATTTATGACAGATTTACAACTATCTAGTATTCGCTTTTATATGATTAGTATCATTATTGACTAGCTCTTTCCGTAATAAGTAAGCATAACAACAGTTATTACTATTTAATAATGTATAACAATTGCTATATACTTATACTAGTAATAACATTGAAACCTTTACTCTATGTATGGAATACAAGAACATTTAGCCATAGTAAGTAAAGTGTAAGCAACATATTAGCCATAATCAAGCATAGATCGAATCCAATTTATTAATACAGATTCAACCTCTGTAAACATGGATTCTATCATTACACTGATTTGATATGGGTACAAGCAACGCAGGTATAGGCAACAAGCATTGTGAAACCAGATAGGTTGAATAAGGTTAGACAAGTTGCCTCATCATAACATAGTGTTGTGCATGCCAATTTGCATCACAATGCAGAAATGGAATAGAATACAAGAAAGAAAGAAAACAATGACCATTGTTGTTATATAATGTGATTTTAGTGAAATATAAATGAAAACATTGTTTAATATTAAAAACGATAATAAGTGGATTTTCAAATTCAAATAAAACAAATAAAATCGGTATGTAATTGTGCCACAAATGGAAAAGATAAATAAGTAACTCTACAAATAAAACAATCCTTTTAAGGTTTAGTCCAAAGGTATGGCTATAAATAAATTGAAGTTTACCAAAGATATGTCTCTACTCAACAAATATGAATTGTATGGATTGGTCAAATGTTGGGTTTTTTGAAAGGATAACTCGCATTGTTGCACACAATCCAAGATCAATATGTACAGGTTATAAAGACTCTAACATCCCACTCACTAAGAAGAAAGAAGAAAAGTTTAACTTCTAGCAATCAACCCTTAAATATGAAACTTTCTATTGATCATATCCTATGGCATGGGAGTCAACTAAAGACGCCATTCTTATTAATTCAGTACATTACAAAATTTTAGACAATTATATGATTTAAGTGGGTTGTATGAGGCTTAACATATTATCACAAAATTGTATCTTTTTCTATTTATTAAACTAAAATTAATACTATTAGCTATTTAATAGATTGGACTCCTAATGCCATCTCCCTGTCTGGACTCTTGCTGCCAGTTCTCTATCAAACTACCAACGCCATGTTTATTCATTTATTCCTAATTTCTAACACATATCGTTTGCCATGTTAGGGTTTTTAATGATCCAACTAAACATACACATTCTTATTATTTCGGTACATTGATTACATTGAAAAAATGGCCAAATTGTATGTTGAAAAGAAACTCATATATTTAGATTTACAAATTGAATCCAAGGCTTATATGAAATAGGTTGATGAAGAGGGTGAAGGTGGATTCAGGGTGAACTAAAATATTAAGCCATCTTAGCTAAATATGATATGCTCCTAACAGTAATCCCCACAAAGTAAAAAGGAGTGGAAATAATGTTTTTTTCTTCTTCTAGTCAAATACTATGGAACATTTTACATACTATCTACAAACCTGTATAAAAAAGAAACAATCACACACAAATTTGGGAAGTAGGTAGGTTTTTCCATTAAAGAGATATAACCTAATATAGGTGTAATTCTCATCATAAAAATAATCACCCTTTCTTGTGTCAATTTTTTAGGTTTCCACGGTCTGGTGCTTAGGTTTCCATAGTTAGGTGCTTAGGTTTCCTACTATTTTTGAAAATTTCCAATTGGTGATGAATTTCATTTGAAATAATATCACCTAATAAAAGAATATATTCTTATGAAATCTGTATTATATCACATATAGAGAATACATAGGCACCTTAACGATAGATACCTCGTATCAGTTGAAAATAGTTTTGAAACAATGCTAAATCTATCACTCTACTTGGTTGAACAAATTTTCCATATATGAATGGAAATTTACCATAAGATATGAATTGAAATTTATTAGCAGATATGAATCTATCACTCTACTCAACAAATATGAATTGAAATTTACCATAAGATATGAATTGAAATGGCTATAAAGATATGATTCTAGTTAGCAAAGAAGAAGAGTAAGAGTTGAGTACAATTCAAGAGTCCATCTCTAATAGTTGAGTACGATTTAGGAGTCCAGCTCCAATGCCAACCACGACCAACAACAACCGCGACCAACGCCAATCAAACCCAAAATAAATCGTGACCAATGCCAATCGCGCCCAATAGCAAATGCGACCAATGCCAATCGCGACCAACAACAACCACCAACCTCTCATGCACTAGACTCTCAGTAGTTCAGAAAAGGGTGGAATGAGTGATGTGTGGGCGATATATAAAAACGTTTTTGGTTGAAAGTTGTTTTCGGACGAAACATCTTTCGACCGAAAATATGGTACCGGATGAAAAAAATCTGTCCCGCTAATAAGTTTTTAGCCGAAAGAGTCTTTCGGTCGAAAAATATTTCGATCAAAAAGATGTTATTGAATGAAAAAAAATTGTCTAGCTAATATGGTACACAAAAATCGAGGGCGTCATCATGGTACCATTCGATTTGATGTCTGAAGGTTTGGCCAAAACATTTTTCAGCTGAAAACACTTGACTTTCGGTCCAAAAAAGGTCACTAGGAATTTTGGTGACCCGATTCTCACAAAAGTGTTACTCACCTTCATGATTTTATGCACTGCCAAGCTCTTCTTTGAATGAGTGTGGGTCCATTTTGGGATACCATAGACCATTATCTCTGATTGGGACAACAAGTTCCTCAACACATTTTGGTTGAGTCTCTGGTCACTGTTGGACACCAAGCTGACTAAATCCACTACCTTCCACCCTTAAACCAATGGCCAAACATAGGTTTCTAATCGGATTATTATGCACATCCTTCCAATGTATAACTCTAATAATCCACATACATGGAGTGAGAGTCTTCCCTATGTTCAACATAGCTACAACATGGCTCTCCATAGCTCCACTAGCCATAGCCCCATTCAGGTGGGGCTAGGATTCCAACCCTTGGGTCCCATTGATGTTGCACTACCTCTTGCAACAACACAGAAAAATTCTTTCCATGTTCATTCTGAGGCTAATAAGGCCACCAGATTCATTGAGAGGATTCAACACATCCGCCAATAGGTCCATGAGATTTTGCAGAAAACCAATGCTAAGTACAAACAACTCCATGATCAACACCGGGTATCGCTGAAATTTCAGGTGGGAGACAAGGTCTAGTTACATTTTCAAAAAGAACTCCTTACATGGCCCCATCGCAAGATCCATCCACTTTTCTATGGGTCGTACACTATCACCAAGTTTTTGCATGATAATGATTTTGAGCTCAAAATTCTCCCCTTCCTTGTCTTGCACCCATTGTTCAATGTGGACCTCCTCCGACCATATTTTCCACCATTATTGGACACCTCAGAGATCACATAACAATTGACACCAATAGATCTCAAACCTGACTACATGGAACATGCATCCACTAATCATATAATTGACACACAAATCAATCGCCAACAAAGGATCCATCTTTATCGGGTTGTCAAGGCAAGGCATCTCCTACACCAAGGAAAGTGGCTCACCCGGAGCCAAACTCAGTATAAATTTCCTCACATGATGGAGGTACTCAACAAAATGTAGACCATCGCTTCCTAATGGGGGAGTACTGATCCAGGTGGATATTTGTGGCCACCCACCTATTCCAACTAGCTCCTTTTGACAGTTTTAGTTCATCACGTTCTTCTGTAGTTCTTTGTAATTGTGAGTTATACACTTTCAGGGTTGTATGAATCCTTACACATCTTCTAGGTGGATATTGGTGGCCACCCACCTAATCGAACTGGCTTAGTTTGTAAGTTTTAATGTTAATACATATTTCTGTACTTCCGTGGCCATTTTGGGGCCCTAAACAATGTTTTTTTGTATTTCCATAGTCAAACTATAGAGAAAGTTAGATTTTGACGACATAATGTGTAGTTCTCAAAAACAAATTTCCAATGGGCTACCATGTGCCTAAAACAAAGGTTGTATGCAAAATTTACGACGTCGGGAAGTTGAGGTACCAACTTACCCATCGGGGGCCATCTAACTTTTGGCGTTTCATCTCCCAGGGTTAGGTTTTTGGATGTCTAGGGTTTTTGAATTCATGAGTAATTTTTAAAAAGGCCTTTGGAGCCTAATTGTAATCATTCTTCTCAGACAAATGTGCGTAGTAGCCACATATCTTCTCAGAGATAAATACCACCATTTGAGCAAGTTGTTTTTAGTTTTGCAGTTTTACAGTTTCAACATATTTTACTTATTCAATAGAAGTTATCGTTCATTGGATATTTGTTGTTGTTCTCCATATCTTTGTGTTATTGTATTCAGTCTGTTATTCATTTTGTTCCACTCATAAATCTGGATCACCCACCCTCTTACATGAGTTTAATGATCGACTTTGGGAACACTCAATAGAAAATTGAACGTTTATGCACAATGATAATACTTTCAGGAATGTGGGTTTGGATTAATACCGGGTCCATGCATAATTCCCCCTTGGAACCTTCTCTCTCGTGGAATCATATCCCCCCATAATTTTCATCCATCTCATATTGCATCCAATGATTACTACTTTTATTAATTATTTCAATGTACATAATATATAATTCGTCCCTCGACCACATTAAATCAATATGAGATCTTCGACCCAAACATATCATCTCACCAACCTAAATCATATTCATACAATTACACCATAATTTGGGGGGATTAAAACTAGGTATGTTACATTCCCCTCCCTTTTATTTTTCCACTATCCTTAGTGCACAACACTACCAGGTATCCATATAATTGCAATCCTTGGCTCTCCGACAATTAATAAACATATAGGCTCTCCGACCTAATATCAAACATGAATCCCATGCCAAACATAAATGCATAGGCACTTTATCCCAAAAAAAATACATAAACCAATGACATTCTCCTATAGCCATCCCGATTTCCACCATCTCTCTTCCACTCAACCTTCCTAACCCAACCAATGTACCCCCTTCACTTCTCTTAGTCCATTGGGATGTACGATTCTTTTATCATGGTCGACCCAAGGAATGTGCCTCCTTCACTTTTCTCAGTCCATCTGGAAACATTTTTCATTTATCAAGGTCTATTTGGCATAAGTGATTGAGGACCTCACTACTAGGAACTCAATGGAACTTGTCGCTAGGAAAAATACCAGGAAAAATATCCAGCAACAACCTTTCTACTATAGTGCAACTCACACAAGAATTCACTCTTCAGGACTGACAACCTGGTTATTCTGCAACACAAATCATACAAGATTTCACTCTTTAGGCCTGAAAACTTGGTTCTTCTACAATCCTAACAAATTTCTTCTTCTACAATCCTGAAAACTTACCTCTTCTACAAGCTTGACAACTTTCTTCTTCTACAAGCTTGACAATTTGCTTCTTCTAGTTGTCCCCAAAAATATGCATGGTACATGCCTTTGATTCTTCCATTGTTCCTATAGAAACCATTAATAAATAATAACTATTATATCCATTATCATGTAACAATCATCGTATTCATAGGATTTTTCCACTCCAAAATATAAACATTTATTCAAAATAAGTTTGAAATCATAAACCAATACTCATATGTATGGATATCTTGTACTTCACAAAGCTTCCATGGGAAACATTTCATCTCACCATTTTTTTCTAGCACACCCACATGATCCCAACCACCATGCCATATGCATTATTAAGTTTCCCCTTTCTTTCCGTAATCTCCCTCTAGGACCAGGCATCCCCTTCTCAGCTACACAGTCCCTCAGGCGATCCATCTTCCCAAATTACTACCATACTCCCACTGGAAATCTATAATTTATGGCAATCATAGGTTTTCAGTGTCCTAATAGTAGCCTTCATCTTGATCTTTCCCAACTTCAATATTTATTATCTCATCTACACCTACAGTCATCATGAGATATCATCATAACAATTTCACATATTAATTTTCAAAATATGTTTTATATAGGAAGACATGATTTCCCAAGCATGCTTTTTCTACCCATCATGTTTGGATCTTGCACCAACAAGCATCGATCTTCCTTATGGGCTTACACCATTTCCATATCCAAGACCATTTTCCTACAATTTCCTCAACATTCATTTAGCCAAACCAATTGTCCTTATTCATGTACATTATCATTTTATTGCAACAATTGCAATCAATCCTTGAAGTGATTTCAAAATTATATTACTCTAAAAATTCAATCACTTCCAACTATTATTCACATTAAATGGAATAAAACTATTATTTCTTCAACATGCATTATATATTATACCAAGCTCCTCATAATGCAATCAAACATTACTAATAATTAAAACCAATGTGCCAATGCCCATGGCCATATCTACACAATGCATCCTTACATTGACTCCAAAATACCATATATCATCCATGTCATGTATTTCACCATGTGAGTTGGAAGGTATATCCAACTCCTTAACACATTATCTAAACTCTTCCTTGTTACTTGTCTGGTTATTTGGATACCTTTGTCTTCAACCCATACACAACATTGGGAATATAATACTTTAGTGCTCTTTAGTATCGACAAAGAGGTTTCAATTTAAACATCGATTATATAGGAGAAGATCATTAAGTACTTGTATAGCACTATGGCCCTTCCATATCCAATCACATCATGGTATCACACATGGCTATATTTATTGGCATTCATTGTTATAGCAAGAATATGTCTCCTCACTCGACTTGGTTATGATTTGATAACCAATCAGAACATAATATGCAATTAAATTTCTTATAGATTCATTCAATAACTAGACAAAATGTATATACTCATGGCCCTCTTCCTTTACATCAATTTCAAATATTGAACTTTAATTGAGCGAATTATTACCTCAATTCCCTTGATCATTTTATGCAAGATAACAAACCAAATGCATACTTGCACGGTTGTTATCAAATTAATGGATGCTACCTGACTATTTGATATTTGTAGAAGTTCACTAGCTCCCTTCACCAATTATCCTGATCAACACTCTTACCATCCTATTTTGTCTTCATATGGATGGTGTCATAACAGGGGTAGACCCAGGGTTCAATGCTTCAACAACGGACCAACAAAACCCTAACTACCGACCCTTTGGGCAACACCTGCGAAGCAGATGAAGTCTCACTTGACATAGAGGTAGGGGGATTTGCAGGAATCAAGTGTCTACAACCTAGATGGGACACAGATCTGTGATCACAATGCTTTAATAGAGCAATTAGCAGTTAACATCCATTAGTCTTTAACCCTTAGTCACATCGCAGGTAAAGCCTTAGATATAGAACAATGCAATATTTGACAATATCTGACACATCCAAACACTAAGCATTAAACATTCATCCAGAATAATCACTAAGAAAATAAATACACAACCACATGAAAAACATAGCACAAAGAACCATAACACAGGATATACGTGGTTCACCCCCAACGTGGGGCTACGTCCACCAACTCTTCTTATTCTTTATTATCTTCTCTCAATCTCCGTACATGCACAGAGCCACAAAACCCACTTCGCATAGGACAAGAGATCTGTGTGCACCTCGCCAGATCCTCCTTTCCCGAGATTGGCACAACACAGAGCCTTCTTAAAATAACTTTCACTTAGATCTGTAATTTCTCAACACATAGTATGCATAAAGCATTTACAACTATTTTCACTTATCTCACTGGCTTACAATTGACTTAGCACCACCTACTTACATCGCTAAGTTATTTATTTATACTTTACAAAAGGGGCCTAAACGTGGGTAAACCCATGGGCCGACATCCCATACCCATTACATAAACCCTAAACCCAAAAATCCCACAAAAGGGGGCGATATCCCACAATCTCCGCTTTTCCTGGTGCTTCGTCTTCAACCAGCCTATCGAAGTCCCGAAAATGGTCAAACACGACCAAGGTTATCCAAAACTTGGTCGAGGGCCAACAGACCCCCAACACTCACTTGTGACTTGTCCCAAGTCACTGTGATCTAGGCAACTCTGCTTTGAAGGCCTCGAGCTTGGCTCGAGCTGTTTCAAATTGCTACTTCGTTAGAGCCTCCTGCTCGGCGAACTCCTAAATAACTTTCTTGGTCACCGGTCCTTCCAATCGATGTTCCACTGTGGTGACTACATGTTCTAGCCATGCATCTTGTTCCTCAATCTCCTCAAAAAGTGTGCAGGCTTCATCCTTCATTGTCTATAGCCTCTGGGTCACTTCCATGACTTTACTCTAGATGGCATGGACCTGTTGTTGAATGGTGTGTTGTTCCTAGGACCTTTTCATCCTCTCGACTCTTGGTAGTGGATTCAACTGTGATTGTACTGTCTCTTTGTTGCTTTTCCTCCTGGAGTTGTGACTCCAATGGCTTTTGTTCTGGGTCCTCTGCAAGGCTCTCATAGGTATGTGCACTTCGACTGCTTAATTTATTGCATTCTAAAGCCAATGCCTTGATTCTTTCGACTGTGCTCCGAGCAGTTGCTTCCCTATGATATCCCACGTCCTGCAGAGTGCTTGGCACGGCTTGCAGTTTCATTTCGGCCACTCTTTCTTGAAGTTGCTGAATATCTTCAAAGAGCCTCTCCACTTGACTCTCCACTGTTTCTTTTTCTATCTGTGTGAGGCCCGACACAGAGCGAAGTGCTCTGGTGACTGCCTCCTTGATTCCCATCTTCTTTGTGAGTAGTTGTTCTTTTTCCTTCTGGATTTGTGATTTATCCTTCGCAAACTTCGCCTAGAGGTCATCTTTCTCTCGCTGCACAAACCAACGTTGTTCTATGGATTCTTATTTTTCTTGCTTTAATGCCTCTGTGGCCTGCTCCTTTTCCTCCTGAAACTGACGAAGGTGAGCCTCAGTCGAGTCTACTAATATGCATAGCTGGGTAGGCTCATATCCTACTTCTATGTCCCTTGCTGACAACGATGCAGTAGACCTTGCACAGCTCAAATAAAGAGGTCAATGTACCCCTTTGAGATCCCCCTCCATCCTGTCAAACATTGTCTCCTGTTTGGCTTCGCTTCGCTGCAAAATTTCCTCTGAGGTATCTAATACAGCAGTGATGATGAGGTCAATATAATCTACCATGAGAACAGTCTGAAATGGAGGTTTATTGGATTTTGACTTCTTTCACGGTGAATTTTTCTTCGAGGACCCCTTTCTTTTCTTGGATGTCTCAACCTACGTGATGGGATCCTTAGGTGGTGTTACTTTTCCATGTTCCTATTTGTTTTCTTCCCCTTCATCCTCTTCTTTGTATACTTCATCACCTCCTCCTCCTTCAGGTGAATCTGGTGTAGTTTCCTTTGATGCGCTGCTCAATTCCTGTACCTCTTCCTTCTTTTTCTTCCTGCTTTTGTTGGGTGCATCATATTCTTCTTGGGTGACTACAAGACTTCCGATGAGGTCAGGGTCAGAGAGTTTTGTCTGTTCAATCAGTACAAGGAACTCTGCAGGGCATTCCTTGATTATTTCTTCCATGTCCTCCTCTGTGAGTTTGTAATAGGATTGGATCTCTTCCTTGTGTCTGTCCCCACGCACAATGATGTAAATGAAATTCCTATCTACGTGGAGCTTCAAAAGTGGCCTGAACCTCATTCGACGTCATGTGAGGGAAAGATTCAATGGCCCTCTTCAGCTGTAAATAATATGTGTGGAACACTGCATTGGATTTCCATTGTTTTTCCATGTCACTCGAATACCAAAGCGTAGTGAGCTTTGTAGCCAGTGGTTCAGACGGGTCAATTTTAGGGAAGGTTTCTCCTTCCAGCATATCCCAAACAATGAAGGAAATGAGAATCAACAACCAACTAAAATGAAACTCATAGCCCTGGTCCTATGCTTCGTGGAAATCTTGCTCCAACTGGTTGATGAGGTAGCTCTCCCAGTTCATTTGCATCCCTTCGACGCATTTTCCCGCGAGGTCGATGATGAACCCCGTGACCTACATTGGTTTGTTCTTCTTGACGATCTTACCAGTGATCAACTAGAAGGCTAGGAACACTATGACATTTTGGATGGAGGCTACCTTGTAGCCCCATTTCCCTTTCTCTACATCGTCGTAAGTTTATTTTATGTGTTGCGCGAGGGTGAGATCTACAACCTTCCCTGGGTAAAACTCCTGAGGGTTGGGTACTTGCATGCTTAATCAGGTGATCTGATGGATCAACACTGGATCTACTGTGATGCGCTGATCCAACCACAACTAACCACCATTGTAGCATGACAGGAGGATTTTAATGCACAGGTTAACCTCCTGATGTCTACCGAAGTGTGGTATCTTCATCACATTGAGGATGGTTGATCTTGCGATGTACATGGTCCACGACTGGGGGATTATCTTCGAATTATTCCCTATTGTCTTGGTCAATTACTTGTGTGGTGTGATCATGCCATAGTTCTTTCAATATCCTAAGTTGAAGTCAATGATCTTTAGCGTCATAATTTTTCCTAACTGCAGTCCAACTGCGTGTATCCCCTTCGGGAGGTATGCAGTAACCAGTGTATAGTCGAAGTCCCTTGGGATGCTATCATGACTAACCGTGCCAGAGAGAGGCAGGATATAGTCAGGCAGGATCGATGGGATGAGCTTTGCATTTGCCAATTCGTCGCGATTCTTGCATCTCTTCTCTGTTGCAGTTCGGGAGGGCCCAAATTGACATGCATTCGATGGGAATTCTTTCACTCCTCTCGTTGACGAGGCCTGTACTCCCACAGATAGGACCTTCTCATCCATGAGGTCTATGAGGATTTCTTCAACGGATTTCTCTACTGTAAGGTCAGCTGACATACACTCTTGAGATCAGATATCTTGGTTCGATGAACAAATAATCAAGGTAGAAGAATGGATGTCGATGTTAGAATAAGCACTACGTGAAACCGATTAGTTCTCTGTGGGCTCGAATAATCATAATTGGCAAAAGTGTCCATGGTAAGAAAGTTGACGAGTTAAATATATAACATCGTAACAGATTCGTCCAACGGGCAGGAATGCCTCAATCAATACAATTACATCCCTTATGGCGTGGTCCCAATGGTCCAATGGTGAATGTTCTGGCAATAACTGTGTTTCTAGCCATTCTGGAGCGTATTCCATTATTAAAACACAATGAAGCAGATAAAAAATGGTCCAAATCCACCTTTGACATCCATGTCAACCTTCACAAATTCAATGAAGGTGATCTTGTGTTACCCTATTATATCGCCCACGACACTCTCGGCCATGGGAAATTCAAGTCATTATGGCACGACCCCTTCATCATTAAACATTGCTTCACTAAAGGCGCCTGCATATTGGCCTCTCCAGAAGGCTTATCTCTCAAAGAACTCGTCAATGAGTTGTACTTGAAGAAGTTTTATGCCTAAGCGTAGCCACCCTACCTTAAGTTTCTCTTTTTACACATTTGTAGACTTTTTAGTCTTCTTTACAGTCACCACTCCTCATGTTTGAGCTATCACCCTTGTTATTGATAGATGCATCATCCATCAACCTACCACATTGGTTATGCTAACGGTGCTAGCCATTGGACCCAAAATCTTGCTTCAATTGCTTGGTCCCTCTATACCCCCTCACATATACTTATCCATTCTAGTGGCATATGCTTATTCCCAACCACCAACAACCAAGTTGAATATGACACTGTCATTGGTCTCCTTTCTAAGGCCATTCACCGCCACATTCGTCACCTTAGCATTCTATTAGATTCCCAGCTTGTCGTCCTACAAATCAACAACATGTATCATGTTCATGATCCTTACCTCTTCTGCAAATACCTACAATTTAGACTCCTATATCACAACTTTGACTCCATCACATTTACACATATTTCAAGAAACCACAATCAAGTAGCAGATCACATGGCTAACCTAGTATTAGATTGAAATTGATCACATTTAAAACATCATATACACAACATCATACATTTGTCAATAGATATAAATAGAAATAATAAATCATAAACACAAAACATAAGGACAAGAATGATTAATATATCCATCATATATATCATAAAGGTCATCAATGTTTTACAAAATATATATATATATACAACTTCCCATAGGCTCGTGAGTCCCATCATCCCTATCAGTAAAAAACTGGGTATCAAATACCCTATAAATAATCGGGCCCCCAAACCCATACATATCAACTCAAAACTCAAGGTTCCCCAAAACCTCCCCCCCTAGGTCCTCTGTCAGTTGGAGGTGCCCCACTAGCTGGGGGCCCTCCCGTTCCAGGAGGCATTCGACCAGTCATAGCTTACCCCGCCACTGCTGCCCTGTGGATCAATGCCCGCCACTCTGCCGGTAACCCCACATATTGTTCCAGGACCTCTTCATCCTTGATATGGGCCCATACGCCCTATGGTACCCCTTGAAGGACCTGGTCGAACCATCGACGCATATCCTCTAGCACGGCCTCAACGTCTCCCTATGGCTCTCTAGATGACCTAACACTGGAATCATCTCACCGACGCCTCTGCCCAGCCCTCGTCTCTGCGGGATCCTATTGATCTGTCTCCCGAATGACCTTTGACTCTCAACGTCGGGGTCCAACATCTACAAAACAACACATATATAGTGTCATCATCCATATACATGTCTAAAAAATTATATCTACCAAAATAAAAACAAACTGATACAACACATACCTCTTTGGTCCCAGTCCTCCCCAAGAGGCAGTACCATGTGAAGGTCCTGTCTATAATCCATACCAGCGTATGGATATCGAAGAATCACCTGGGCATGTGACGCCACACTCAAGAAACCGTGGCCGTAAAGTAGTGGCCACCCTCCCACACTCCATGTCGAGCCAATACATGTGCCCACCGCATCAACCACGGATCTCATCATGACGCTGGCTCCAAAATAATCTATGGGCAAAATAAAGGAACCCTCTCCAAAAACTAGGCCACCAAAACTGACCTGAATGAAAAATCACTGGAATCATCACGCCGACACCGGTTCAGCTGCGACACCATTTGGGTATGCATCAACACACCCCATGCAAATAAGTCCCCATCCAGGACCTCCTAAACCACCCTTATCTAACCACGTGTGATCTTCTAAGTGCCCAAGGATCAATAGATATTCACCACCATGGTTGCGATGCACTCGGTCAACAAGTCATCTATGGCCTCAATCTGCAAGACCGAACCCGACATAGGGTTCGAACTGGAACAATGTCTGGCCACGATTGTCTCCACCCTATCTTCCTCTGGCAGATGGGGATCAATAGACAGTTCCCTCCCATAGAATGGGAGACTTTCCAAAAAGTACACCTCCTCTGCTGAAAAGAACTTTAACTTCTCCCCCATCAACACAAATTCCTGCAGATTAGTGCTCCACATCCTAATAAAAAACTAGAGTAGGAACTCCAACGACTGTATCAGAGGACAATAGAAAGAATTGAACAACCCACAGGATTCTAAGTGTCTGTGTACCCCAAGCTTCTCCCTCATAACCTCTCTCAGTGAGTCCTAGTCCCTCTCTCGCTAGTGAACTAACATTGTACTCAGCTCTGTTGATCACCTACATTCACCCAAGAACACTTGATTAGCCACATCATACATAAAAAATCATCAACATCACAAAGCCATCCACCCCTGAGCCTATAGACAGTGCACAATATTCCCCCACCCAGTTGTGCATCAATACGTGACTCTTCTTCAAACAACCACGCACTAATGCACAACTGTCACTCCTATAGGCGCACATTCAATGCATGACTCTTTTTTGGACCCACACACCCATATGCGTGGTTGTCTCCAACACAACTGCACATTATGCGTTGGTTTCCTCACCACAACCATGCATTCCTCAGTGCGCGATTGTTACGAAAAAACCCGCACATAATGTGTAGGAAATCAGGCTTTCCCCATGCACACATGCGTGAGTATTCCCCTTTTTCCCATGCACTAGTGGGCCTCTACCCTTAAAAAATCATGTATGTCCCCTGTACAACCCCTACCTCATATCTATCAAATTCAAAAAATGCAGGATGATAAGGGCACTAACATGTCTCTCACAACTCCCAGATAGGTAGCCTCATGCTCCTGTAATCTCTATATCACCTCATAACTCTCTCACTATATCAACAATAGTGTCAGGCACAAATGAGGTGGCATTATGGGCCCACCATCCATATCTAAGCCCTTTTTCCCAACTTCCACATTCTTTCACCAGAGCCCAACGCCTATGTTTTCCAATTTGTTCTCAGCCATGAGATCCTGATCCAACCATATACACATTCACATTCCCTGAGTTATCATCTGCATTTTCCCATGAAGAATAATTTTTCTAACACCACATTTAGGTACGCATGCTCACTTTCAGTTTTATCAAATAATTGTTATATGTTCTTTATCATCAAATATTGTTCACGTTGGGTATTTGGTTTTTTAAGTGTGCAAGTACTTTTTCAGTAAACTTACAACCCCTTTAGGTATATGTACGACAATGGCATGTAGTTACTCTCTCTATAAACATTTGCATACCCCAGTCACACCCTATGACATTTACCTTTAGGGTCCCTACATTCGACTCTGCAGTATCTTTACCTTTGCCACATTTTGGTACTATCAACCAATAACACTCTCCCTCACATGAGTTGTCCCATTCATAGTTCCCCTTGGCAACTTGAAACTCATGTTGATTTCACCCCCTAGGATTGGGAGTCTCGATAGTACTTTTCACTTATGAGAATGAACCCCATATGTCTTATCATCTTGCTAACCTTCCTAATCGACTCCCTGGGTCATATCATCTTACACTTGGTTCTATTGATTGAACCCCCGTAGTTTCAATATACCTCAATATCATCCACCATAAATTTTCCCATCTACATATTGTCCTCCATCCACTTACCTAATACAGACACCCATCCATGGGGCCCCCACCCTCCACTAGTTCTCTTTCACAAACTTGTGCTCTAAACATGACCAACCATCTTTCATTGGAGCACCCATTTCTATATCTGTATACTTAACCAAATTATTCTTTATTTCTTTGGTAATTGTATAAATCCTTTGTTTCCAACATAAACATATCTTTTTAAGTGGTCATCCTTGATGGCCTTCTTTTACCTAGAAAGACAACCCATGTCTCCCTTGGTTGGGGCATCCACCCTTTTTTTATCGATATCATTAACAAACCTCGAGTATCCCAAATCCATGTACCCACGATCTCTAAGTTTTCCCACTTTGTTAGCCTCTTGCATAGTTTAACCCCATATCTAGTTGTCCCCCTAACACTAGATCCAGTTTTACAGTTGCTACCAATCATCCCTCAACACCCCAACCAAGGGAAACCTTGAGTTCCATAGTGTCTCGAATCCGTCCATGTTACCCATCAATACTTGATATCACCCATTACTCAACATATTCCAAGAAGCCCTTTGCTTCTTGAAGTCACGTCCCCCTTCTTGTCAACATTAACACAGTTTCCGGAAGGGCAAAAATATCTTCACTCTCATTACATTTTCAATAAGGAGTCTCGGATGACACAGAGAGAGTCGTCATTTCTTTTTGATTCTATTGACCCCCATAACATTCGAATTCAACAAACTCTCATGTTAATGTGGGTCTTACTATGTGACCGTTGCAAGTTTCCATACCAACCGAAGACCTATGAATTTGTTAGGCCATCAAGGCCTACGAGTCATCGACACCTCTTACCGTCATGATTTCATCACTTCAAAGAAAGTTCACCATTCAGAACTGTCATCTGTCATTATCAACCTCCCCCGAGGGCGCTGCAGTTATCTACACCATCATACATCTTCAATTACAAACCAACATTTTGGTTTCATGACACGAGCATGGGGCATGCCCGCCTCGTTTGTATACAGATTTATTTTTTCTTCCTAGAGAAAGGTTTGGTTCCCACAGGTTTCCCTCTCCCTCTGACAGATCGCTCTTCTAGTTCCTCTCTTCACTCTTACTTACAATGGCACCATCAACAAAAGAAACATTGATGTATTTCGGCTATACGTATGCTCCTAACCTCACACATCAGGGGGCATCTATTATCACTGAAAAATTGTCCACAACATTGCACACAATGGTTGAAGAAAGACATCAATTCCAACAACAATTAGTACACCTACAACATCAAAATCCATAAAAAAGGCATAAAACTATACACTTGGATAAAAAATTAAAGTGCGCAAATTCACCAAAGGAAACCCGCGCACTGTGCGCAGAATGCACCAGCCAACACATCCCTAATCATGCACTTTGCACGACTGACTACAATAAAATACACACACTTCTCATGAATGACACATTTATGAATATTTTCGGCCTCTCAACCACTTCCAGTCCAACCCCAAACACGATTTGACACTCATATCTAAGATAAATCTAGCTTGGAGGCTCGTCAAGGGCTAGGAAGTTCCCTAAAAGACCCCTTGTTCACACCATGAACCGGTTGTATCTTTCCATGAATGGACACTATAAATATGTGCCATGGGTGTGCTAGAAAAATAATAACTTCAAGGTATTGTTATGCTGGAAGATTGTTTCTCGGAGAATCCTCTTTTCTCTTAGAATCATTCAAGAGCTATAGCAAGGGCCATTCCACTCACTTCTTGAAAGGATTGACATTGTATTTATTCACCATTGTCACTTTCCATTGCATGAAGAGAATATCTCTCTATTAGGGAACTCAAGAGCCCTCCCAAGGAGGAAGAGAGGATTCATAAGTCCCTGCCTTTCTCTATGGTGTTATCCTATCAATATATTGATCCATTGGTAGCTATATGATTGCCATTTTTTGTTCTCATGGTTCTTGTTCTTGCAAGATTCTCTAACATTGGTTTCTCTTTGTTTTTAGTTTTTTTTCCTTGTTTCATGTGTATTTGGTTATCTAATGAACTCACAAACCTCTGTCTTGTTTAGGTGACTTAACTAGGAAAGTAAGTGTTGTGTTTTTTCTCACCCATGTGATAAAATCAACACAACAATGAGCATGAACATGCTCACAAAAGAACATTTTTTATGTGACTAGCTTGGAAAACCCCAAACCGCCACTAAGGATTTCAACTTAGATCCTTGGTAGAAACAACCACACATTATTGAGATCACACAAACATTGTTGAGAATGTGCACACATTATTGAGAACGTGAATGCATTCTTAAGAATGTGCATGCACTCTAGGAACACATGCATGTTCCTATTGGGATCGATTAAAAATTCTAGCAACCAATCTATTTCCAAAAAATATTGACCTTGCTCCACGTTTGAGGAGTAATTGAGCGAATTGAATCCCTATGGGTTTTTGACAAGGATAGGGTTTGAAACATCCGAGAAAATAGGTTATATAAAAAGTGCCAAGATGACCCGTTTTAAACTAATTTCAGGAGCATTCAGGAACCCTAACTTCCATAAGGAATATCTCCAAAAGTATAGAAAACCAAAATATGATATTTTGACCATTTGTACACCAAGATATCTCCTCTGCCTCTACAAAACCTCAGGGTATGAAACATCCCATAAATAAGTTATAATAATAGTTCCAAGATGACCTATTTGAAACTAATTTCAGGAACATTCAATAAACCTAACTTCCATAGGGAATATCTCAAAAAGTGTAGTGAACCAAAATATTTTATTTTTATCACATGTACATGAAGATATCTCCTCTACCTATGCAAAATATCAAGTTTTGAAACATCCCATAAAATAAGTTATAGCAAAACTGTCAAGATGTCATGTTTGAAATTTATTTTGGGAGCATTCAAGAACCCTAAATTGTACATGGCATATCTCCAAAAGAATAGATAAAAAACATATAATAATTTTACCACATCTACACTAATATCTCTCCTCTATCTCTAAAAAATATCAGGATCTAAAACATCATATAAAATATGTTATAGAGAAAGTGTCAAGATGACTTGTTTGAAATTGATTTTAGGAGCAATCATGAACCCTAACTTCCACAGGGAATATATCTGAAAGTATAGTGAAGACACATATGCAATTTTTATCACATGTACACCAATAACTCTCCTATGTATTTTCCACATTTCAGGGTTTGAAACATTCTAGAAAAAAGTTATCGCGAAAAATGCCTAGATGACCTGAAACTTATTTCACAATTCAATCTTTGCTAATCCATTTTTCACATACACACTTTCTCTCAATGATTTCTCTTTTTATAATTTTTCATAAATCCTCATGAAGGGACATGTCCATTAATTAAATAATTAATTCTCAATACCATAGGAAAATACCCCAAATACCATGGACAAATACCCCAAACCCATGGGTTTGAAACCCCCATTTCACATTTTACTTTTTCACTTACACCCTTTTTTTAATATACTTGTACACACACACACACACACAAATCAATCTTGGAAATGTTGTGTGTATTGTAATTTTGTCATATGACATTAATGACATCATTAATCCTTTGACATCGATGACAATAATTCCAACAATAGATCATGCAAAAGTTCCATGGAAAATAATGCATCGTGACCAACCCATCTCTTACTGATCTCCTTAGAACTCTCCAAATATAGAATATCATAGGGGTGGATGCAGGTTTAGTATGGACAACCAATGACCAACCATGATTTATTTATGAGAACTTAATCAGAATTATGACCTCAAAATGAGAACTCTGGCCCAAACAACCCATATGTTTTCATAAAAAAAATCAAAATCAACTCCCAAATCAAAACATGGTGCTACAGGTAGCACCATTTTTTAAACGGGGTCAAAATTACAACATTTTTCAAACATGGCCTTCAAAACTCAGACAATAGCTCAAAAAAACCTTAAAATCAACACTTAAAAAAAAATGTTTTTGATTTATTTTTTATTTTTAAAACATTAAAATTTGAGATCATTTGAAATCACATTTTTATCACTTTATACCATTAAAACCAAAACCTCAAAATCAACCATCAAATTGAAAAGTACTGCTACCAGTAGCACCCATTCTAAAATTGGGGTATGAAAATGACACATTTTTATAAAGTGGTAAAAAACTCATCATTACTCTAAAAAAATCATAAAATCAACCCTTAAATGTTTACTTTTTAAATCTTATTATCACTCAAAGAACAATGTAATACATAATTCCATGAAAATATCACAATATACTTTAAAAATTCAACGCTACTTTTTAATAATTTTTTTACGTATAATAAAAAAAAAGTAAACACAAGTTACATTGAATGAAACATAAATTATTTATTAAAAGTATTGTTATATTCTCCATATTAAAAACATATGAGATAACAAATTTTATTATATTATCCATAATGAAAAACATATCATTCATAAAACATACCAAAAGATTCACAACTTCATGTAAGATCATATGTAAGTTCAATGTTCATTTCTAGTTACCATACAAACATCATATGGATAAAAAAATTCATAAATGTTTCATACACTTATTCAGATTGACTCATGGTTTCTGAAATACTATCAGAGTCTACATTTTCTTTAGATGAATGATTGTATGAAGATGTATATGATCCATGATTTTCTATATTATTGATGAATGAACCATCTGAGTCTACATGCATGCCTAACATTTCATATGTCAAATTCCTTTTAGATCTATGACTAGGTTCATCAGACTCCCATATTGCATTTATTTCTTTTGGCAACAACCTCTTGATAATATTTGTTGTCTTGGAGTCAAGAGTTCCTCTCTTTGTCAAATTGAAGTCATAAACAAATATGTCAACATCATCTATTTTTAAGAGGTCAGTGCGACAACGAGTTGTATTTTGACCCTTTATTGTTCTCTTTCTATTGACATGTTTCTCAAGAACCATCTCTGGCTTGTACACACCATTAAATGGGTGTGTACTTGTTGCATACCAATGCACTTCAATTTCAATAACATCATCATTTTATTTATCAATATTTATAACCTTTCCAATCCAGAATGGATAACCATGTGGATCTTCAGTTGCTAAAACAACAATCATGCTACCCTCCTTAATATATTGTACTAAAACCCTGTAAAGGTATTCCATGGCTTCACATTGTACATGTGACCTTCACGGACCAATATACATTTCTCTTTCCCCTGCTTGTGTAAACTCAATAGAACCTTGAGATTTTTGTTGAACTTCAACAATGTTTGTTTCTTCAGATTCATTTGGCATATTTTGTGGCTAATGAAATGGAGTCTTCAACATTGTATCTTCATTTGTTGAGCTTGAAATTATGTCACTTTGACTATTGAAAAAATACACCCACCAAACAAAATCAACAACATCAAAATACTCATATGTATCCTTAATGGATTTTTTTATTTCTTCTAGTCATTTAGAATAATCTACATCTCTATTACGCTTCTGTGCACTATGGATTTAAAAAAATGATTGTAAAAATAACAACTTTGATGCAAATATTGGACGATATGGAATGAACTTAAAAAATGATAAACCTGATGAAGGTCCCCATTCTATAGTAGTTGAATACTTATTTCCCCATATAAGTGTTTTCCCATCATTTTTTTTGAAACAAAATTGGTTTTGGAAGATAATTTCATTAATATTCTCAATACATTTTCCTTCACAATGCGATCTCTTAATAAATCTTCGCATGCCAACAGTTTCTTCTAATATATGAAAAACATGCTTTGGAATGTATGATTTCTTAATACATTCAATTAATGATGGTAGACTTCCAACATTTTTCCTCTTCAATGTTACTGAAAAGTGACTGAACATTTGATCAATATGATCATGAGTGTGTCCAACAATAAGGAAACCAACTTTCACCTTTTGAAATATTCCCATTTCAACAAGCATGCTTAAATATCCAAACACAATTTGATTTTTATTTTCACGACTAGTGTTTTCCAACAATAGATATAGAACTTGAGGAATATTTCCAGACCAGTGAGTGAGAACATGATGAATTATGGTGATGGTCAGATTTGCATCATTAAGAATATTTGGAGCTGTGAAGTAAACCCTTGGACACATTTTTCCATTGAAAACTATACAAACAACCAAGTGAAACTGAATGAAATTCTCTTCCTGTAAATTTTTGGGTGTATGAACAAAATGTGGTAGAAGTGTTTTCTTTTGGTCCATGGCATCGATTATCATACCTAAATATTTGTTTGGAGCATCATAACACTTCTTTCGAAGTTTGTACAACTTTTGTCTTTCAATTGATTGTTGATTCCGATGTTCTTGAAGTGCTTTGACTATGGAATCTGCACATGACATAAAATGAAAATATTGATTGTATGTTTTGATAGTTAATAACTATTCAATTTTAAAAAATAATAGTAAATACATACCTCTTTTTGCCCCTTTAGATTGATCTCTTCTTGATTTAAGAGTAGCACATATACTACAAATCCCCATTCTTGAATTCTTAGGAATATAGACATTGTTGAATTGTTTCTTCCTTCTTGTAAAATATGCATATGTAATAAAATTACCATTTCCTTCAACACCTTCAACATATCCTTTGTACAAGTTGTAGATTTACCTCCTTGAGAAATTATCTAGAATATGTATTGTGTCTCTATCTGGAATACACTCTCCATGTTTGGAAAAGTAATCACACATCCATGACAATGTAGTGTTTGTCAATGACCCACTCTCTCATCAATAATGTACCTTTGAATAAAATGAAGGATCTTTTTCCAACCTTTTCTGGATTCTTGATAGACGAATATTACCAATTGAGTGATTTTTTTTTAAAGACTTTCTGCAAAGTAAAATATTCTCAATGTGATAATCATATCTTATATTGGTGAATATCATGCACCCCATCGAATATGAATTTTGCATGCTCTTATTCATTGACAAATATGTCTTCCTTTTATTCAAGGCATACATGTAGTCCATGCTTTTCAAACAATTCTTTTGACAACATTCACTTGAAATCAATTCACTTATGGAAATTTATTTAGTGATAAATTCTTTCCTAGACCTTGTATAACTAGAATGATTTGGATTGATATAAAAAGGTCTAATCCTGGTCCTAGATACAATTTTTCTTTGCAATGTCTCCACTATTTCATCATCCTCACTAGAAGGATTTTCCTTATCACCACAAGGAGTATCAAGAAAAATATTGTCAGGAGACTGAACTAGAGAATGTCGATCACCTTGATTTTTTGCAGCTGAATTATTGAGAACATCATATCATCATCATAATCATTTGGAGGAAAATCATCATCAACATTGTGTCCACCATTGACATAATCATCTTCATTGCTTTCAAAATCCCACTTGAGTGAAAATTTTCACAATCCTGCTTAGTGCCTTGAAAATATTCATCAGTATCTTGAAAATCCTCACTTGGAGGAAAATCAACATCAACATTGTTTCTTTTTAATTTATCACTCAGGAAAGAGTTTCCACCAACAACGTAATCATATTCACTACTTTGAAAATTGCCACTTGAGAGATATTCTTCATCATCTTCATTACTAGATTGAAAATCCTTAGTTGGAGGAAAATATTCATTATCCTCATCGGTACCTTGAAAATCCTCACTTGGAGGAAAATCATCATCACCAACATTG
>ML789894.1:119699-148523 GCA_009831015.1 Picea engelmannii | reverse complement strand
TCTTCGGCAATCGATGCTTCGTGTTTCTCCTTCCTTTTCTTTAGCTCGGGACACTGATTCCTGTAGTGACCGTACTTCTGACAGTTGAAGCATTGTATTTTTGAAATGTCTTTCTCTTGATTTGGCTTCCTCCTTGAACCAAACCTCTTTTTGTTTCTGAAGTTCTTAAATCTTGCTATGAAGGCTTGATCATCGTACTTCTTTTGAGGTTTCTCTTTTGCATTGATCCTTGATTCTTCTTGACCACAACAAATCCAAAGTTATTCAAATGTCGGGTACTCCTTCCTTGTGTTCATGCTTGCGGAAAATGCATCCCATGTCTTTGGAAGACCATTGAGTACTATGTTCACCAATTCCTTTTCTGAAGTGATCTCTTCAATATCTTGTAGTTGATCTCTTAGCTGGGAGATCCTTACAAAGTATGATGTTATGTTGTCATCATCATTCATCTTCATGTCACAGAGCTCATTCTTCAGACTCATAACTTGTCCAATGTTTCTGATTGAGAAGAGATTTGTTAGGGCATCATACATCTTCTTCGATGAGTCAAGATGGGAGATGTAGGGTATCAAGTGGTCTTTTATGGAATCCACTACGATACTCATGGCATTGATGTCAACATCTTTGAACTTCTCCATAGCTGCAATGTTCTGCGGTTCCTTCTCTTCTCCTTCTTTAAACTATGGCTTCACGATCTTTCCTTTCACAATATCCAACACTTTATTCTTAGCAAGGATGAGGTCAATCCTTGTCTTCCATGCTCTGAAGTTACAGGCTCCATCTATCTTGTTCACAGACTTCATAGAATTCGTCATGGCTTGCTTGAATTGGTCAAACCCTAGATTTGACCAGAAATTCAAACTTCACGTCTTGGCCTTTAGAGAGTACCAGGAGATGCATTGGGCTAGGGTGCACTGATCTATCCAGAGATTAGGTCAATCTCATCACTTAAGGTGCCTCAACAAGAGGTTTAGGGTTTCTGCAACTGCTTCTGCTGGTAACCCTAGCTGTAGTGCTTTTGGAAGCTGCTCCTGTTAGTAACCCTAGTGGAAGTTCCTCAACGAGCTCAATATCTAGCGGCTATGTTTCCTTCCAGCGTTTTAGGTTGACTGAAGGGGTTTGGGCCCATAACCTATTAGAATATAGAATATGGTGTGCTCGTTTTACCATTGACGATACCCTTGTCACCCAACCACAAGCCGAAGCCTCCCTCCGAGCACCTTAACCTTGACCTGAGAATTCCTCCGGAAGCAAACCCTAGGCTAGATATCCAAACAAAGAGTAGTGCATCAATCCCCAAGGATAGCGCATCACAAAAGACTGATCGGATGTTCCAAACCCTAGCTAAGAGATATCCAAGCCAATACTGAAACTAGTTGTTGCTGTAGCTGCACCTGCAACCCTCCTCCAAACCTGCGCACCAGACTGCAACTGCAGTGTGCACCAACTGGGAAACTGCAATTCTGAGATGTTGTCAAATGAGATATGGCGCCCTGTATTTATAGTAATCCTGCCAGTTTGCTGGGGCCGACTTCTCCTTCTGGGTATGTGTCTGTTCAGTATATTATTATTAATTATGGCTGACTTCTTCTCTTGGAGGATAATAGCCTAATATAAATTATCTTCTTGAGCCGACAAGGCTTCTAGGGTTATTAGCCAATTCATTAGGGTTTCTCTTGCTTCCCGGAGTCTTCTATTCTCGTTAGGTTCACATGTAGAGGTAAATACCTCCCGCAGCTACCATAATATTAACACATAATACACAAGAAAGTTAAGTTTTTTCTGCTAAATAATTTATTGTAGCGTACCATCTACATATCGCACACAGATTTAACCTTTTATGATACCATGATTTTAAATAAATATAACAACATATATTTAAATGTGAATGCAATTTTTCAAGAAAGCAACAAATACACCACATTCACATAAACCATTTTCCCAACAGAATAAACATAATAAAAACAACAAATAACTTATCTATTAATAATTTATCGAATGTATGTGTACGAAGGATGAACCTCCCAACCATAGATGTTTCCATTAATTGTCTCTCAACAACAAACCAATTCCCAATTGGGGATATGAGTCTACAAGGAGATCCAACCCTCTTCGTTATCCACTCTCCACATAAAACAACTCCAAAACCTTTTTTTTACTCCTACGATAGTTCCAATCCTCCATGTCTCTTCCCCACAACCTACACAACCTAAGGAATTCACTCTCTTCACTTCTCATATTTCTTTGGGTTGTAACATTAGTTTATCATGGCTTCTGATTCACTTGGTTGGCTAGGAATTTCTCAGCTTCAGACTACAGGAACTTTCAGCTGCTTTAGGAGTGCTCACAACAATTTTCACAAGGCTCTTGAGCCATTTCCTTGATAGGAAACACACTACATGATTACAACCCATTTTCACAGACACATCAAATTCATTTCCAACATAACATACAACCGAACAATGGATGCCTTCAATCGTGTCATGGCTAGTGCTCTTCCCACCAATCAATTCTCTTATTTCTTCCCAAAACCTGCATGTAAAAACTTACCCCCTTCTGCATACACATTTCCCTTTTTATCCCTTGATTGTTTGACTCTCACTCTTCCCAAAGATGATTGTACTTCAACCCCATTCTCTCAATAAATTTAGGATGTGAATCCTCACACCCACCCTCTTACATGAGTTTAATGATTGGCTTTGGGAACACTCAATAACAAATTGAAGGTTTATGCACAATGATAATAATTTCAAGGATGTGGGTTTGGATTAATACCCATGCATAATCCCCCCTTGGACCCTTCTCTCTTATGGAATCATATCCCCGATCATTTTCGTCCCTCTGGTATCACAACCAATGATTACTACTTTTATTAATTATTTCAATGTACATAATATATAATTCATCCCTTGACCACATTAAATCAATATGAGATCTTCACCCCAAACATATCAACTCACCAGCCTAAATCACATTCATACAATTACATCATAATTTTGGGGGATTAAAATTGGGGATGTTACATTTCCCTCCCCCTTACTTTTTCACTCTCCTCAGTGCACAACACCACCATCTGTACATATAATTACAATGCTAAGCTCTTCGACCATTAATCAACATATAGGATCTCCGACCTAATATCACACATGCATCCTAGGAAAAACATAAATACATAGGCACTTTATCCCAAAACATATATATAAACCACTTGCATTCTCCTACAAATATCCTGATTTCCACCATCTCTCTTCCACTCGACCTTCCCAACCCAAGGAATGTACCCCCTTCACTTCTCATAGTTCATCGAGATGTACCATTATTTTATCATGGTCGACCCAAGGAATGTGCCTCCTTCATTTTTCTCATTCCATATGGTTGCACTATTCATTTATCAGGGTCTCTCTAGTGCAGGTAACTGACAACCTCGCTACTAGGAACTCAAGGGAACTCTCCTCTAGGAAAACTACTCAGAAAAATACCAAGAAAAATATCCAACAACAACCTTTTTATTGTAGTGAAACTCACACAAGAGTTCACTCTTCATTTATGAAAACCCGGTTCTTCTGTAGCACAAATCGTACATGAGTTTTCTCTTTAGGCATGACAACCTGGTTCTTCTACAAGCCTAACAACTTGTTTCTTCTACAAGCTTGAAAACTTGTTTCTTCTACAAGCTTGAAAACTTGCTTCTTCTAGTTGTCCCCAAAAATCTATGTGGTACATGTGTTTCGTTCTTCAATTGTTCCTATAGAAAACATTAAGAAATAATACATGCTATATCCATTATCATGTAACAATCATCGTATTCATAGGAGTTTTCCACTCCAAAATATAAACATTTATTCAAAATAAGTTTGAAATCATAAACCAATACTCATCTGTATGGATATCTTGTACTTCAAAAATATTCCACAGGAAATAATTCATCTCGCCATTTTTTTCTAGCACACCCACATGATCCCAACCACCACGCCATATGCATTATTAAGTTTCCTCTTTCTTTCCATACTCTCTCTTGAGGATCATGAATCCCCTTCTATGCTACATAGTCCCTCGGGAAATCCATCTTGTCAAGGCTTTCACATGCAAGGAGATCACCAACTTACTACCAGAATCCCATTGGAAAATTATAATCTGTGGAAATCATAGGGTTTCAGTGTCCTAGTGACAAATTTCCTCCCTATATTTCCTAACTTCAATAGATATTATCTTATCTGCACCTATATTCATCATGAGATATCATCATAACAATTTCACATATTAATTTTCAAAACATGTTCTACATAGGAAACATAATTTCCCAAGCATGATTTTTCTTCTCATTATGTTTGGCTCTTGCAACAACAAGCATCGATCTTCCTTACGGGCTTACACCATTTCCATATCCAAGACCATTTTCTTGCAATTTCCCCAACTTTCATGTACATTATCATTTTATTGCAACATTTGCAATCATTCCATGACGTGATTTCATAATTATATTACTCTAAAAATTCAATCACTTCCAACTATTATTCACATTAAATGGAATGAAACTATTATTCCTTGAACATGCATTATCTAGCACACCAAGCTCCTCATAATGCAATCAAACATTACTAATAATTAAAACCAATATGCCAAATCTCATGGCCACATCTACACAATGCATCCTTACATTGACTCTAGAATACCATATATCCATGTCATTTATTCCACCATGTGAGTTGGAAGGTCTAGGCAACGCCTTAACACATTATCTGAACTCTTCCATGTTGCATGTTTGTTTATTTGGATACCTTTGTCTTCAACCCATACACAACACTAGGAATATAATCATTTAGTGCTCTTTAGTGTCGGTAGAGAGGTTGCAGTTTAAACATCGAATATACAAGGGAAGATCATTAAGCACTTGTATGGCACTATGTCCCTTCCATATACGATCACATCATGGTCTCACACATGGCTAGCTCTACTCGCATTCATTGTTATAATAAGAATATATCTTCTGACTTGACTTGGTAATGATTTCATAACCAATCAGAACATAATATGCAATTAAATTTCTCATAGATGCATTCCATAATTACAAAACATGTATATACTCAAGGCCCTCTGCCTTTATATCAATTTCAAATATTGAACTTTAGTGAGGGAATTATTACCTCAATTCCCTTCATCATTTTATGCAAAATAAGAAACCAAATGCATACATGCATGGTTGTTATCAAATTACTGGATCCTACCTGACTATTTGATATTTGTAGAAGCTCATTAGCTCCCTTCACCAATTATCTTTGTCAACATTCTTACCATCCTCTTTTGTCTTCATATGGATGGTTTTCTTATGCAACAACATTATAAACATCATTCTCAACTATGCCATAACATATTTTGTGGATACACAATCCATCATTAGTCTTATTCAATTATCATGACATCATTATTTTACATAGAACTACAAACTACCTTTAGTCTATACTCATGCAAAAACCATGTTCAAGCATTCTCACATGAACCAATGCACATAAATATGAATTAAGCATTTAATATTTCATGTTGATTTCATTCTCAAGCATTCTATCTTTATTGTGTGCATCATGCATCAATTATGTCATGCACTCCAGTGCATATTTATTTCATCTTTATTTGTTTATTTATTTATTGTAGATGGTTTTCCTCGATTTATTATAGAAACTCGCTACCGCATGAACTACCATTATTCTCAATTGTGAACCATTGATCCCTATTCTAAACCTTCTAGCCAAGCCCCACATGGCCATTATGTATTTCCAACCATTAGATCCACTAGTGTTTCCATCTCACAACTACTTCCTTTAGAGAATCCTATCCCAACATTTTGGCTAAATTTCTCAATATTCATAGTGATGTAATATGCACTACTCGAGTTGACTATTAACATTGCAATATAATTAACCACTCCCCATTTCCTTGACCAAAGTAGTATTGAAATACCATCCTCATTGATTGTCATTTCAACATTATGAAATGTTTCTTTTAAGCCATCTTTTCTAATACCTTTTGTTATCCATGGATTTTCTCAATTTTAAATACCTGTATTGAATTCAGTGAGTTATTCACTATGAAGCACTACTTGGCCACTCAATACCATTCTTCTCCAAATGGAATTCTACACTCCTCCATTTTCACCTATACCCTACTTCCACTTCACACTCTGATAATAGAGGCTTATTTATTGTTACAGGTACTTTAAACAAAAGTTGTTAGATCATATCTAACAATTCATTCTTCTTGCATTTTTATGCTTACACATAAAGATGACTCATCCACTCCATGAGTCACACCTCATCTCATGATATCCTTTCTCCTTCTTTGCTAGAAATATTTTTATCCTTCACTATATTTCTACCTTCAAGGCTATGGACTCCTCCTTAATTCCTTGTGCATGTAGATGTCATTCCTCACTTGTTGGATTCATGATTTATGTGAGAACCTTTATTGATTTTACTTTTCAATCCATTCAAAGTTTGTAGGAACTAAATACTAATATTTATTTGTTCTTTCTTAGTCCTTTGTCAGCCTTGCATGACTTGATCTGCAACCGTGCACTTCCCTTTGCATCTCTTTGATGCTTTAACCAAATATACAAGCTTGACCTGTTTCCTTATCCAATGGATCTTGGGACCATGATAGAACAAACCCACACAAGCCTCATTTTTGGAATCTTATTTTATTTCTAGAAATCCCTTCACACAACACTCTTTACTAGAGTTCTCCTCTACTTATTAACAATGTCATGTTAATAACATCAATCCCTCTTTTCCTTTCCAAGATATTGTACTTCAAATGTGAATATATACATATGTATAGGCACTATCATGAGTTTCAATACTCTTCCTTACCCAACCATCATATATGACACTCACCTCTATCATCTAGGAAAGTTTCTCCAAATTTTTGACATTATTTGGAACAATATTCACAATCAGTAGTTACATGGTTCATGGAATCTAATTCCATTTTTTCCTGCAGCTTTATGGAGAAACACAATGCTCCCATGGATAACTTATGCCTTCTGTCATTTTTTCCTCTAGATTACCTTTACAATGACCATAGTCATGCTTCAATATGATTTACAAGACAAAAGCTATGGCTTCCTTAAATTCCCATTCTGCTCAATGGTGTCCTTCAAGCCCATCAGTCACCTTTCTTTTGATTACTTGAGGATCCTTTGGGTCAAAACTAAATTTTGAGTGTATATATTGATTATCCTATCCTATATATTTCCAATGACTACTTTCTTGTTCAATTCTGAGCACTTAGAAAATTTTTATAGTCAATTGAATATTGTTAGCTTACCCCTTTTGTGCACCTTCTCCCATGTGCAAAATAACCTCAAACACCAACTTTGGCCACCTAGAAAGGTAAATATATCGGAAAACAAGAAAAAAATTCTAAGAAACACATATAATAATGGAAACACTAAATTTACAACAACTATCATATTGTCATACTGATGCTCGAGTCAAAATCTCTAGCAATATGAAAATGGCAACTTTTGCCCTTTTCACTTTCTCCCAGCTTAGCAATTTCATCCCTATTAATGCACCCCCTACACAAATTCCTTTGGTATTTTGACATAATCTCAATTGGGTATCTTCATGACTACTTTATGAATGATCTATCAAAATTTCACCCTTAACCATGCTCCATACTAATAGTTACAATCCACAAAAGTTTTGACTAGCTTTGTATGCTACACATGTGTTGAGGAAAAGATATGAAATGATCTTAATCAAGCATTTTCAGACTTTACTTGGCTAAAGAAAAGTAGACGCAAATATCACCCTATTTTTATAGCCAACAAAAATAACATCCTAACTCACAAGTATTAATTACGAGTGCTTAGGCTAGTCTTTTATCAACAAAAAGATAGTAATTTTATGAATATAACAGTTGCTGAAATAAATGTAAGAACAAAAGTAAAGACACTGAGATGATAATAAAGACATATGAGACATAAAACAATCCTTTATTTCATTCCAATTCACCAAAGAGTCATTTTCTTTACAAAATATCATACATAAATCTTGGACCAAAGTCAAACTTAGACATCCCCAATGGAACATACAAAAGGACCTCTGAAAGAAAACCAAATTTGAACTCTAAAAGTTGGATCAACTTGCCATGGATTGCTTCCCACTCGACTCTTCACAATAGACTTTATCAGTCATGAAAACTAATTCACAAACAGACAAGTCTACACATACTATCAAAGATAGATCAACACCTCTGAAAAACAAGTGTCTCAATGATTTGATTCAGCCTTGAATATTTTTGTCTACAATAAGAACCTGTTATCATAAAAGAGAATTAGGCTTGTGATGAATATATGAATGAATGAAAACTAAACTATCTCAACATAAACTCAAAGAGCAAACCTTAGCATGATTATGCTTCTATCCTCCTCTTGTTCCTCCCTTTCCTTTTTCTTTTAACAAATTGGAATTGGTTGAAGTAGTTGAATCAACTCATTAGTTAAGTTAATTAAAAGGCTCAACTAACATTAGTTAGGGGGAAGAGTAATAATTATAATAAGGGTCATAAATAATAATAACTAGTAGGTGTGACCCCTTTTGATTCCCTTTAGTTCATAACAATCATAACCTAACCATTAGTTTTAAAAAACACACCTCCTTCTGTCTCCCATCAACATATTCACTTTTGGAAATTTTAGCTCATGAAATTTGAAATTATTTCAAAAATAATACTCATATATTCAAAATAAAACCTATTGTCCAAAGGTCCCTGAAGTCAACTGTCATAAAACAATAGATAAAATAAAAACTCAAAAGCCATATTTCCCAGTCTGTGATGCAACCCTTCCTTGATTGTTGTTGTCACCACTTCATTTTCCTGAATTTTCCTTTGGCTGTGCAGACCCTTTAGGCCTAATATCGTTGATCACATGGGAGCAATCATCCCTCAAATGCATCTAGGAAGACATGGATTTGTCGGAGCCATTGGAGGGTGAGGAAGGGGAAGCAGTGGCTTTTCCTTTACCAAGGGCATGGCGAGCCTTAGTTTTCAATCTCTTGATAGCATGGGAGTATTGCACTGGCGAGTGGTTAGGGGTAGCTTGGGAAATGGGGTTAATAGGTGGAGGAGCAGGCAAGGACAAGTTGGTCCAACCATGATGTTGGGAGACTGTCGGGTGGACAATCTCCTGCCATCCATCATTTTTAGGGACCTCAGGTTGTAACGAGACATGAGGAGGTACAGGGATACCGGGGGCTTACAGGTCTTAGAAAGGAGGCCTTTCAGGCCTAGGTTGGACTATTCCCTGCCCAATCCAATTGAAGAATCCGGCATGAACCAATTGGCCAAGATCTTTTGAATCAACGTCAAAATGTATGGAGAACCCGGGCCTTCTTGGGCCTCGGTTCCAATTAACTCTACCTCTGTTTCCTTGGACATGGTTACCTTGAATGAAAAAAATCATCCTTCATGCGTGATCTATTAGCAAATAGTCTTTTAAATAACCATACATGACAACTCTTAAAAATATGAAATAGATTTGGCTCAACAATGCATCAAACTCATGCAATCCAATCCATACAAATTGTTTTATTGTTTATCAATGATCAGGGGGTGAAAAGGGTTCTGGGAGATGCGAGGGGTTTGTATTGAGAGAAACATGATATCATGAGGGGAAAAAAACATGGTTACTGCTCAATGAAAACAACAATCAACTGTAAATAAAACCAATAAAACCTCACTGCAATCCACACAAGACACTGCCATTGTTGGCACAGGGGCAGACCCAGGGTTCAATGCTTCAACAACGCACCAACAAAACCCTAACTACCAGCCCTTTCGACAACACCTGTGAAGCAGATGAAGTCTCACCCGAGGTAGAGGTAGGCCGGGTTGAAGGACTCAAGTGTCTACAACCTATATGGGACATAGATCTGTGATTACAAACTTCAATAGAGCACTTAGCAAATAGTATGCATTCAGTTATGATTCTTATTCACATCATATATTAACCCTAAATACAGAACATCGCTGTAATAAATAGATCAACACCTCTAAGAACTTAGCATCAGTTCATATCTAACATTCATTCACATCATAAATCACTAAGAAATCATAGATCTATCTATCATACATCAAGAATAGTGCACTAAGAAAACATAAGAATAAACACCATGAATGACATTGCACAAAGCACATCAACATAGGATATACGTGGTTCACCCCAGTGTGGGGCTATGTCCACCAACTCTTCTTCTTATTTATTAGCTTCTTCCAATATTCATACATGCACCAAGCCATAGATGCAACTCCGCAAAGGAAAAAAGATCTGCGCACACCTCGCCAGATCCTCCTTCCCAGGATTAGGTCAAGGCACAAATCCAACTACAAACACTTTCACCTAGCTCTACAAGTCTCACATACACTATGCACAAAGAATTCACAACTATTCACACTTAGCAACCCTCACAGGTTCCTTCACAAAGCCAATTAGAGCTACAATTACACAGATTGAACTACTCTCACACTTCTTTGCACATAGCCAACACTAGCACTTAGCACACTGGCCTTTTATTACATTGCCTATCTACTTATTTATACATTACAAAAGGGGCCTAAACATGGGTAAACCCATGGGCCGACATCCCATACCCGTTACATAAACCCTAAAACCCAAAAATCTTTCAAAAAGGGAGAGACCCCGTGATCTCCTCTTTGCCTGGGTGCTCCATCTTCGACCAGCCTATCAAAGTCCCAAAAATGGTCAATCACAACCAATGTTTCCTCAAAACCTGGTCAAGGGCTAACAGGCCCCCAAAAATCACCTGTGATGTGTCCCGAGTCACTCTGATTTGGGCAACACTTCTTCGAAGGCCTCGAGCTTAGCTCAATCTACCTTGACTTACTGCTTCTCCAGAGCCTCCTGCTCGATGAAATCCTGAAGTAATTTCTCAGTGATAGGCCCTTCCAGGCATTGTTCTATTGTTGTGACCATCTGTTCCAACTATGATCCTTGTCCCTCGCACTCTTCAAAATGTGTGTAGGCTTCATCCTGCACTGGATGGAGTCTTTGTGTCACCTCCATAACTTGACTCTGGATGGCAGTGACTTGCTTATGAACTACGCGTTGCTCTTGCGACCTTTTCATCTTCTCCACTGCCGTAAGTTTCTTCAATTGTGCTTGCAGAGTCAACGCATGTTTCTTCGCCTCCTAGAAACAGAACATTTATGCATCTCCAACTGGTACAAGGAATTCAGCTGGCCATTCTTTAGTGATCTCTTCTAGGTCTTCTTCGGTTAACTTATAATACGACTGCAACTCCTCTTTACTTTCATCCTTGCACACAGTGATGTAGATAAAGTGGTGGTCTACGCAGAACTTCACTAGTGGTATGAAAGTATGCAAGGTGTTCAGAGTCATTCAAGGGAATGACTCAATGGCGCGCGTGAGCTGTAAATAGCGTGAGCTGTAAATAGTAGGTGTGGAACACCTCGTTTGATTTCCATTGCTTCACCATGTCACTCGAATACCACAAGGTTGTGAACCTTGTGGCCAGTGGTTTTGATGGCTCAACTTCAGGAAATGTCTCTCCCTTTGACATCTCCCAAGAGATAAATTCTATAAGAATCAACAACCAACTAAAGTGGAATTCATAACCTTAGTCCCGCGCTTCACGGTATTCCTTCTCTAATTCATTGATGAGATAGCTCACCCAGTTCATCTGCATCCCTTCGACTCATTTTCCTGCAAGGTCGACTACGAAGCCTGTGACTTGTGTCGGCCTATTCTTTCTGATGAGCTTTCCAATGATCAGTTGAAAATCTAGGCACACTACGCCATATTGGATGGAGGCTACCTTGTAGCCTCGCTTCCCTTTCTCCACATCACCATACGCCTCCTTCATGCGTTGTGCCAAGGAGTGATCTAACATCTTCCCGAGGTAGAATTTCTGAGGGTTTGGTCCCTGCATGCTTAATCCAGTAATGAGGTGCATTAGCGCCAGATCCACAGTGATGTGCCTATCCAACCACATATACCCGCCATGGAAGCACGACAAGAGGATTTTAACACACGTTTTAACCTCCTAATGTCTGTTGAAGTGTGGGATCTTAATCACATTCAAGATAGTTTACCTAGCGATCCCCTTGATCCATGGATGGGGAAATATCTTAGGCTTCTTCCCAGTTGTCTTCGTCGGGTAGCAATGCAGTGCAAGCATCGCATAATTATTCCTATCGCCGAGGTTAAAATCACTTATCTTAAGAGCTGGGATCAATCTCAATTGCAGTCCTACTACACATATCCATTTCGAGAGGTATGTAGTGATGAGTGTGTACTCAAAATATCTTGGGATGGTGTCACGACTAACCGCACCAACCAAGGGTGAGATGTAGTCGAGAAAGACCGATGGGATATGCTTTACATTCGCTAGATCATTGTGGTGCTTGCTTCTCTTCCTTGTCGTAGTTCGGGATGGCCCATATCGACGTCCAGTCGAGAAGGATGCTTGCAATCCTCCCTTCCATGAGGCCTGTACTCATGCGGACATAACCTTCTCAGCCATAAGGTCAATCAAGATTTCTTCTACCGACTTCTCGATTGTGCTAAGGTCGCCCGACATGTAGGCTCGTGGTAAAATATCTCGTGTAGGAGAACAAATACTCAAGGTAATCGAATCAATGGTGAGGTCTAGAAAACACAATGCGGTAGACAATCACGTCTCTACTAGCTCAAATATCTAAGTTTGCAAAAGTTGTCCCGGTGCAACATGCAATGGATTAAATAAACAACATCATAACGGATTCCTTCAACGGGTCAAAATGCCTCAATCCATCCATTATGGTGCGGTATCAATGGTCCAATGGTGATATTTTACACAATAACTACATTTCTAACTATTCTGGAGCGTCATTATAATGGTCGGGATGCCTCCAACAATCATATAGCTCTGTCATGGCGAAGTGCCTTTCTGCGTGGTTCTGCTAATCCTGTGAGGTTCAAATTCTGCAAGCCTGCCTTCTGTAAAGTATTCTCTGGAATTTCCTGCAATGTTTCTAACTTTGCCTTATTCTTACTGATCTTTCTAGCCTTCTTCCCTATGACTTGAGTCACGGGGTTCCTCTTTCCATTCTTATGCTTATCTTCTCTTAGCATAGTAACTTCGCACTACTGAGGGTCTTCCAAAGGGTTTGAATGTAATACCTCTTCTCTTACTACTTCTAGGGTAGGTGTTCTTCCATCCTGTATAGACAGGTTTTTCAAGCTGTCCTACGTTCTTTAAACTTAGATAACTAAGTCTCTGGCCCTTAGTCACTTCGATTTGTCCTCTTGTTCTTCTATTAAGAGCGTTATTATCCTAGCCATGAAGTCCCTTAATTCTTTTTTTTTGTGTTCTGTAGCTTCTTCCTCTACTTTCCTTCGGATCTGATCTTTCTCAATCCAAGTCTTTCCTAACAAAAGTGCAAAAGGGGTGATTTTCTCAACAAAATTAATGAATTCAAATTATTCTTCGGTTGATGTTCCATGAGAAATCGTAGATACGTGAGTGACTCTTCCACATAGGGTTATCATCTTTTCTTTAAATAATCCTATCCTTCCCAATGAAGGAATCATAGCAGGCTTTCCAAAAATCTCTGAAGTACTTTATCGCATGATTTTCACCTGTGTTTCCTCATCTAAAACAAATTTTATGTCGAAGTCTCCTATTCTTATTTCTATACATTGCTTTTCTTTTAAGATCTCTGGGAAAATGATGTCTCTGTGATCATTCAATGTTTCTTTCATCTGTCATAATATATTCTCTGATTCTCTCTAATTCTCTAACATATCCTTAGTTTCTTGATATTCCTCATGGTTTTCTTTTCTTAGGTTCATCTTTTCAACTTTATCAATCATTCTAGGGAAATACAAAACCTCATGACCAACAACCTTATAATAAAGACAAATAGGACCTATACCAGGGAATTCTTTAGCAAGATGTCTCGGTCTTCTGTAATTATAACATAGTGTCAATCCTCTCTTTCTCTTAAACGATCCCCAACCTTTCTTGTACTGCGCACTGGAATCATGGTGATGGACCTGCAATCTGCATGAATTCTTTCTAGGGTCTTGCATCCACTTATTAGTCCAAAAATTATTTCTATGCATTAGAATAACATATATTTCACTATCTCTATTAAATCTATTTAGATCAAGTCTTCCTTCTTCTAGATGTGCCCTATTTTTCAGAATAGGACCAAATCTATCAAACATACCTAGATTCATACTTATGAAGCAAAAATTTCTGCACAAAGCTTCAAGATATTACCTCTTTCCTTCAAATCGGGCTTCCTTCTCTTAGCACAGAGCTTCACAGGTCAGGTAGAATACTGCACACTACAACAATAGATCTATGCACATAGATTTCTTCTTCTCTTAAGTTCCCAGCAATCACAGTTTCGGTCCCGACAACGAAACCATTTGCTGGAATAGGAGCAGACCCAAGGTTCAACGCTTCAACAACACACCAACAAAACCCTAACTTTTGGCCCTTTCGGCAACACCTGCGAAGCATATGAAGTCTCACCCGAGGTAGAGGCAGGGGGGGTTGCAGGACTCAAGTGCCTACAACCTAGATGGGACATAGATCTTTGATTACACACTTCAACAGAGCACTTAGCCAATAGTATGCATTCAGTTATGATTCTTATTCACATCGCATATTAACCCTAAATATAGAACAACATTGTAATAAACATATCAACACCTCTAAGCACTTAGCATCAGTTCAGATATAACATTCATTCACATCATAAAGAACTAAGCAATCATAGATCTATCTATCATACATCAAGAACAATGCACTAAGAAAACATAAGCATAAAGACCATGAATAACATTACACAAAGCACATCAACACATGATATATGTGGTTCACCCCAGTGTGGGGCTACATCCACCAACTCTTCTTCTTCTTTATTATCTTCTTCCAATCTTCTTACATGCACCAAGACACAGAGCCAAATCTTCAAAGGACAACAGATCTGCGGGCACCGAGCCAAATCCTCCTTCCTTGGATTAGGTCAAGGCACAAATCCAACTACAACCACTTGCACTTAGATCTGCAAGTCTCACATACAGTATGCACAAAGAATTCACAACTATTTGCACTTAGAAACCCTCACAGGTTCTTGCACAAAGATGATCAGAGCTACAATCACACAAATTGAACTACTCTCACACTTCTTTGCACATAGCCAACACTAGCACTTAGCACACCGGCCTTTTCTTACATCGCCTAGCTACTTATTTATACATTACAAAAGGGTCCTAAACATGTGTAAACCCATGGGCCGACATCCCATACCCATTACATTAACTCTAAAACCCAAAAATCCCACAAAAAGGGTGAGATACCGCGATCTCCACTTCGCCTGGGCACTTCGAGTTCGACCAGCCTGTCGAAGTCCCAAAAATGGTCAAACGCGACCAACGTTTCCTCAAAACCTAATCAAGGGCCAACAACCACTTTCATATACTTTAACATCTAAATTCTCTTGACTTTGATCAATCTCTTTAAAGGGAATGAAAAAATGAATATGGGAGGTGATGGGGTTTGTAATTAGCGGAAAGTGAAATAATGGAAGGGAAGAAGAATGATTATTGTTCATGAAATTAATTAAGTGATCCATAAAACATTCTGTGAAAGGAGATGCATCAACCATCAATCATTTGATCAAATAATAATTTATGTGCATTTAACTAGTTCACTGTTCATAATCAAATATCCAACACAATGCCATCACAAGACAGTAGGCATCCCACACAATCCGTAAAAGGGATTTTATTCCCTTATTTTCATCTTATAACAATTTCAAAACAGTAGCCATTCCACTATGTTAACCATGAAAATCAACCACTGCCCATGCATTTCAATCCACAATAATACTCAAAAGTCATGTTTTCAATTAACAATGAAGTCACTATTACTGCAGTCAGGCCCATTATTTAAATGCAATGATATTCGTTAAACATATGTAGGTAGTAACCAAAGTAATCAAGACCAAATTGCAACACCCGAATTGACAATTTAACATACAACCCATAGTCACCATTTAGACACAAGCTATGCACAGGGTAATTCGATCATGCAACTGTAACTCCATCATTATGCAAGCCCAATCTAATGTGACTATAAAAAGTTGGGCCACCCATCCAACACAACTGTCATCAACAACATGCCTACTTTAACAAGTGATCGATTGCAATAAATAGACATGCTTAAAACTATGTGGGTATCCCTGAGTGTGAAAACCAAGCTATCCATACTACACATAGTGCACAACCACCAAAACACCATGATGCAACATTTCCACTTAACACAACAAATGCACAGTCATGGTAATAACTCAACCCATCGTGTTTAGCCATCGATTTAATATAGTATTGCTTTGATTTAGTCACACTGTGATTGACTATGTTGTGCAAAATCAGATTTATACAATCAAACAAGCATAAGGATGCAGTGGATATATTCTCTACAGTCATCCAATTCAATAGCCTTTCGGCCCCAAAGAAAACCATAGTTACCATTCCCATTATTTCATTTTGCAAAAACACCATACACACAACGCGACATAGGTGAGCAACACCAAGCATTTGTAACCAATGCTAGCTATCATCCAAATAATCATTAGTGAAAACACCAGTGACTGTGTCTCAACCAAACAATTCGCCATTGTTGTAAAAAATCAATCAACCTAACAAGTTGTGGAAACTACGCATACCTCTGCATCCAATCGAATCAGAGAAGAGGCCTTCTCCATTAACAATATTGAGTTATTAACATAAAGAGAGTGATTGTTTACTTTGAAAGTGAAATTGACAATGTAGGGTTTATCATTATTATCATAGAGGTAGTAAGTAAATTCCAAACCAACATGACTACCATACGATCAACTGGGTGATTACATATTCAAAGTAATCGACCATACATTCAATCCACAAAACCCATAGCAACTTGACAGACACGACAGTCTCCTCTATAAAACTCCAGATTGGAGGGTTAAGGGTCTACTATGTAGCCAACACCAGGGGAACAGAGCCCACTCCTTGTAATGGTGGAACCTTCAAGGCCAAGGGTGTGTACATAGACAGAGCCATGATTCATTCGTGGATAGGTAACAATCCATGGCAGGGGGGCATAACAAAAAATATGTGAGGCTTCCATTCGGCCTAGAAATTTTATTTAATGCACGCAAGGTATAACCCTCATGTTCTTCATTTAAACTACCACAGTACTGAGGTGAAGAGAGGGTTGAGTTAATAACATAACACTCACTTTGTGACCCTTAGTGGTGGAAACAACCAATTCCCAAGTGAATGAAACATAGTGTCGTAGGAGACCTCCAACTACTAACCCCACAAAAGCCAAATATTGGGTTTAGTGATAAATGTGTGAATATAGCCATACACTTAAGACAAAACAAAAACCCTCTGACAAAATAAGCAAGGATAACAAAGAGCTACCACCTAGGATGACCAATCACTTCCATGAATTCAATATTTTTACAGGAAGAACCATCATCTCTTCATTCAAGAACAAAATTTTACACAGCTGCAACACTTAGGAAAACAAAAACCCATACACCTGAACCAGTAATCATTTCATAACTAGAGAAGAATCATGAATGCCCAAAAAATGACATACCTGTAATTGAATTCCTTAAAACGAGAGCTGGCCGAGCGGTTCCTCCCTACTAAAAATTCAGAGCATAACCACAATATCAAGATCGAACAATAGCCCGACTAGGGTGGCGGCTAACAGGAGGAGTAAAGTTGACGTGCAGTAAATGCACGTCACCTCCATCCACAATGCATTAACTCATCAGTACATGCCAACACATTCTTCATTAAACATTAATCAAACCATGTATCAAAACCATCACCATATTAAAAACCAATAGTATGACTTATGCCATGACATAATTCAAGTCCCATATAATTCAACCATTCGCATAACCAGTAGCACTATTACCTTGCCAAATGTGCCATCAACATTTCATACCATATGCGTATTAACCATATAACACAATCAAAATTTCATATCCATTTACTTGCTAGCTAGGGTTTAACAATAATCGTTAAGTCTTCTCATGCATGTAGTATAATTTAGGATAGCTTTAAATTCTTCCCCTTTGCAATTGTTTCTCATTTCCTTCCCATTGTTCGCATGTAGTATTGCAGAATTAGGTCCCTTTTCTTTGCATTTGTTATAGTATTTTGCCTCTCTTAAAACTTCTCTTCATGTAATTTCACTAACATGTTTGTTGTGCAGGTGCAATAAGAACATATAGCAATGACGTTAATGAATAACATAGGTTGTAGTAACATAAGGAATCAACACTTCATAAGCTCAACTCATAAGAAATAACAAAAATATCTCATCAACCATGTAAGTCGTGTCGCACATCATCACAACATAAAAAATGAGCATATCTGATCTCCAATAGTTCAAGGGGTCCCACCTACTAGTATTATTTAGTTTTTTATAATAATAGGATTTATCAACACTTTGCGGGAAAAAATTCGTTGACAATTTTAATCGTCAACAACATGTCTTATTTCTCATCCTATACATTTTGTGTACCCAGATTCCAATTTTGGATCCATAGATGATATCTATGGTTCCTAATATTTCCATAGACTACTCTTGTACCCCAAACAAAATTCTGAGCAAGGAGTTATTCCATATGGAATTAAACTACTATTGAAAATATACCCTCTACAATTTCAACTATAACTTTCTCATATGAGCTATGTTTTGCGTCTGAGATAGATCATTGGTAATATCTCTACGAGTTATTTTATTTAATCTATAGAGACAAGGTGTATCTTGGTATACCTTATTCTTATGACTTTTGACTACCTAAAAATGTCGTTTATTCCCTCAAAATCACTCTGCAAGTTTATGACCTTCAAAAACCATAAACTTTTGTAGAAACTTTGACTTTTTTACTGTTATAAAAGTATTTTAATATGCACCGTTGATCTAAAAATCAGGGATAATATTATTTTTTGATACTCTAAACCTTTCTCAGACCCGCATATGAATCTCCATCGTCGATCACCCAAGTTAAAATAATCTAGACCATTGATCGGAGCTCCATCGATGATTGACGATCAACATTTTTCTTTGGACGCACACAACACTCTACCAAAAAAGTTGACCTAACCATTGGAAATCGACCCCTTCCTTTGGAAATCAAATTGAAAGACATCTATAAACTCATCGACCCAACCATCATCCATCAAGTGTCGGTGATTTCTCAGGAACAGATGAAATGTTTTACCAATTCAGCTGACCCGATCATTGACCATGGACCATTTCTTGGCTGAGGTGGAAACAAAACTAATGTGGAATTCCACATGGGTGATGACATGGAAAATTGGTTGATGTGGCATGACACTTGGATGATGACATGGCATGACACATCATCATCCTCTTTTCTTCATCGAAAATCAACAACTTCTCTTGTCATATGAAATTACCTCATGAATTATGTTGACCCGACCATTGACCATCGATGATTTCCCTTGGAAAATGAAACACTTCACCAATTTTTTTGATCTGACCATAGATCTGATCCACTTCCAAATTGCTAAAAATGAATATCAGTTGTCAATTTGATCCACTTTCCAAACTGTTGAAAATGAATCTCGGCCATCGATTTTCTCCACCTTCCAAATGGCCGAAAATTAATCCAAACCATTGATCTGTTTCATTTTCCCAACTACCGAAAATGAATCTCAGTCACTGATCTACTAGACCTTGTCAAAATATGAAAAAAAGTATAGGTTTTCAAATCACTTTACAATGAATCTCGGACGTTGATTTAAAAATCAATTGTGATCTCGACCATTGATCCATCAAACTTCGTCCAATTCTTCAACGACAATTAAAACATGAATTTTGACCTTCCCAATATAATTTTAACTCTACAACTCTACAAATTGATGCCTCATATAATCTCTTCAACAATTTTAAGGTATTTAAAACTTTAATTTACTGACAAATTTGGGGATTTCGTTCTAATTTTTCTCCATTTCCCCCCAAATTCATCTTGAAATTTGTAACAACATTTTTTTCCAAATTTGCACTAGTTCTTGGCCCATATGGGTCTAGTGTTTGAACCTAAAGCTATGATACCATAATGTAACGTACCCTAACCCAACTGAGGAACATTACATGTCAAATACATATTAAAGTTAAGATTTTTACTACTAAATAGTTTCCTATAGCTTACCAGCTACAAATCACAAACATATTTAACCATTTATGATACCATAATTTTAAATGTATGTAAAAACATATATTTAAACATGAATGCAACTATTCAAGAAAGCAACAAATACACCACATTCACATAAAAGATTTTCCCAACAAAATAAACATAATAAACACAACAAAGAACTTATATGTTAATAATTAACCGACTGGCTACGTATGAAGGATGAACCTGCCAACCATATGCATCAATGTTCATTTTCCTTCAATAGTAGTCCACCTCCAAGCTAGGACTACGAGTCTACAAGGTGATACAGCCCTCTTGGCTTTCCACTCTCCACACATACCAACCCCAAAACCCAAGTTCTACTCCCAGAATAGTTCCAAACCTCCAACTCTCTTCCCCACAACCTTCAAAACCCAAGGATTGTACTCCCTTCATTGATCATAGTCCCTCGGGATCTAACATTAATTTATTAGGGCTTAAAATTCTATCGGTTAGCCAAGAATCTTTCAGCTAGGGACTCCAGGAATTCTCAGTTGCTTCAGAAGTGCTCACAACAACTTTCACAAGGCTCTTGATCTATCTCCTCAACAATAAACACACCACATGATTAAATGATCCAGGTGGATATCGGTGGCCACCCACCTTTTCCAACTGGCTCAAAACAATTTTCTCGCAATTTTTGCAATTTACTATTTTTAGTAGTTTTAACTTCCAGGGCCATTTTGAGGGCCTAAATGAAGTTTTTTCGGGACAGGAATTCTAGATGATAGAATAAAACATTATTTTTCCTCCAAAATTAATCTCCTCGTCGATACCTTTCCAATGAGCTATCATACGCCTAAAACAAAGATCATATGCAAAAGTTATGACCCCAAGAAGTTGATGTACTAACTTACCGAGACGGGGCCCACATGACTTTAGGTGCTTCATCTCCTAGGGTTAGGTTTTTTGGCATTCCTGTTTATTGTAAACATTCCTTCAAAGCCTCATTTTAATGATCTTCCTACGAATCAGCACAACTGTCACATATCTTATCAAAGATAAGATGCCACCATTCCAGCAAGCTTGTTTCTGCTGCATTTTACAGTTTCAACTTATTTCCTTATTGAATAGAAAACTAGTTTTATTGTATCTCTATTATTTTGTGTTAAGCACCTATTAATAATCTGTATTCATTTTGTTCTGCTCATAAAATCTGGATCAGTGGTATCAAAGCGGTCTTCTCCTTTTCATCTTAAATCATGTCCCCAACGGGGTCAGACTACAAAGAGTTGGGTCTCGAGCTTGTTTCTCTTGAGGAAAAAATCTCTTACATGCCCAAGCGACCTCTAATGGCAAGAGAAAAGAAAGATGTTGGGATAGGAGATCCTTTCAAACTATTTATTGAGGAATCCCTCATGCAACAAAGGAACGACATGATGGATAGTTTCGCGCAAATCCTTCGGCAGTTACCAACAGGTAACGCATCTTCTTCGAGCAGAGGCGTCACCCCCTTCAAGGTACAAATAAAATTCGATATTCCTATATTTGAAGGTCATATAGACACAAATGTTGTATACAAGTGTTTGAACCTACTAGAAGGGTATTTTTCTGTCCATAACTTTTTGAATAGAGAAAAGATTACTTTTGCGCTCCTCAAAGTTGTTCCCCATGTCAAAGATTGTTGGGAAACTTTCTGTGAGAAAAGGAAACAGAGGAACCCTCATTATTTAGAGTCACGGCCACCTGGGAATCCTTTAGGGATTATATTAAGGAAAAATACTACCCTGTCGGAAGTTATGACGACTTATATACCAAATGGACCACATTGCGGCAAGAAAGAGACCAAGCAATGTCATATTTCACAAATATCTTACATATCTTGCGCACCAAGTTGAGTATCAAAGATTCAGAGTGAAATCTAGTGCTCAAGTATAGCGGCGCTCTGCATAGATACATCTAGACCAAAATGGAATTTCTGGACATCTCATCCTTGGGAGTGGCCCACCGATATGCCGTCAAAATCGAGCAGAAGATCAAACAAAAGACATAGCAATTTGGGCCTCGAAACCCCTCAGAACAAAAGCCAGGAAAGGGTGGCCCAAACCCACAAAACTAAGGATAGAGAAAATATGAACAGTGTCAGGACAACTAGTCCAAGCCACAAGCAAAGAAGGACATGTGAAAGACAAATAAAGATACCAAGAAGTGGTGCGACTTCCATAAGAGCCCTTGGCATAACATTGTTCACTATCGCTCAAAGCATTCACTGGTGGCCAAAGTGAAATCCTCTAAATCAAATGTAGGTTCTGACTCTAAGTCAGAACTAGAAAGGGGAAAACAGATCATTGACATGAAACCTAGTGCCACCGTTTCTACCCCTAAGCTCCATCCTGGTGAACCAGACGAGCCAGAAGAAGGAGAATTCCTCTTCCATTCATAGATGTGGGTAAAAGGCACCCCACTGCACTTCATCGTTGATAGCAGTAGCCATAAGAACCTCATCTGAACAGAGGTCAGCAAGCGTGTTATCACACTAAATTGCCTTGGTTCTTTTAGTTTTTTTTAATCCTTTTTTAAGCTTTAGATTTTAATTTTTTAATTTCCATCCCTTTAAAGTTATGTTTGTTAGGTCCCCTTAGATAAATAAACTTTTGAGTCATAGCTCATGTTTGATCCTCAAATTGATTTTTTGGACTTAAACCCTTGTTAGTTCATGACTTAAAGTTTTGGACCCCTTCATGATGTGTCATTAGGATCGATCCCTCCCCTCCCATGACTAGACTGATGAGACACACCATTCCCCTCACTCATGAACTCGTGAGAATGCCTTGTTATCCTTTCTTACATGTATAATCATTTTTCAAATTGGATCCTTTCTCACTCATCAGGTGGTTCCATAACGCCTTACACGTTCATCATGATTTCCCCCACGAGTTATGATTACCACGACTGATGCCATGTTCCTTGTATTCAATGCTAGAAGTTAGTTAAGGGATGCCTTCAAGATCTTTCATTTACGAGCCCTGGTAACGATTTCCAATTTACGAGTCTGTGAGGAATTGGATAACAAAGAGATTTCATGGGAGCATATTGTTGTTACTTCTCATTTCAATTTGGATCTAGAATCAAGTCATCAATCATAGAATGCAATTCCTTTATCACCCACCAGCGTTATTAAAGTAGGGACTACTAGGAAGAGAAAGAGAAGAGCCCCTGTCCAGGTTTCAAAGGTCAGGAAGTAGGTCACAGGAGTTGAGGAGGAATCTTTTCCTTCCCCACAAAGATATTTTTCACCACCTCCTCCACTAGGGTTAGAAGAGGTTCCTTCTTCTACCAAAGCTACATCCAAGAAAGGGAAGAAGCTACTCTTCCCCTCTTCTCCTCCAGTAGTCAAAATCAAGGGTAAAATACCTTTCATAAGGTCATCAATTTCTAGGGAATTTGTTGAAGAACAGTCTATACCAGAAATCCATGTGCAAAGGAAGAAGAGTAAAGGCATTGAAAATCCTAAGGAGAGAAAAGAAGAAACCCCTTTGTAGAGGAACAAGGGTAAAATCAAAGCCACCAAGAAACCTGATGAGGTAGATAAGGCACTTCCCATGTAGGTGGAAGAGGAGACTGAGAAAAAACCTATTGAGACTGTGCATGTCATTGCTCCTCCTAATAGTCAGACCTTCAAAATACTTATTAGGCAACTTAGGGATGCAAGAAAAGAGGTGGCTCAGTTGAAAATAGAGGACATGTCTAACAGGGTGAAAATGAAGGAGCTCATGGATGGCTACAGCCATACCCTTGACTTGGCAAGGTTTGCATCATGAAAGGCCCAGCCCCTTCATAGGCAGCTCTAGAACCTTTATAGGAAGAATAGAGGTTTTCAATATCAGAACAGGAAACTCAAGGCATAGTTGCAACATTTTCAAGATGAGGTATCTCAAAGAAACTTGTAGGTATTGGTTGAAGTTGCCATTGAGAAAGAGACATCAACAGTCAAGGAGAGAACAACCCCAATGAAAAATCCAGTCATTGTTAAGAAGAAGAAGCTTGTTGTGCCAAATGAAGAACCTCCTTCTACCAGAAAGAGTGTGAAGTTAAGTGTCAAGGTAACAAAATAATTTATGAAAGGTGAGCCCCATTTTTGAGGATGTTTCCTTTTTGAGAGGGTAAACTGATTTTCAAATATTAGCTCTGCCATCTATATAGGCTTCTAAGCATTTAACTATCAAAGTTTTGGTCTTTTGTCAAGTGATAACTCCCTCAGTGGTAAAGTGCACTACGTACAATACTGCCAAGTCACCTAAATATAATGGTTTTGACATTATTCAAGGCCACTATTTTCTCTACACATGCTCAAGATTGGAGGCGCTGCATTTTTTGACAGTGCTACCTAAACCTGTACACAGACGCAGTGTAAGTGGCGCTACCTAATATCTGGCAGAGAATAAACCTGCACATAGGCACAACACAGTGGCGCTACGTAAAGGTGTTATCTAATATTTCACAGAGAACAAAGGTTGGCACACATACTTAGCATAGTGGCGTTACCTAAATGTGCTATTATTTCTACTTTCCCAGTTGTGAAATAGGCTACTCAGACTGCTACCTAAAGAAGCTACAAATAGACATCAAGGATTTAGGAGGGCTAAGCTAATAGATTTATGGATAACTGATGATGGAGAAGATTGTAGAAACAATAGTTGGCATCATGAGGATAACCACATGCTCCTAGAAGACACATGGAAAAACATGAGTTGTGAAACAAAAGATAATCAAACCAGTTTGAAGCTTGGTTGGATTAGTCACCAATATTTTCCTTCTTTAAAACATAGGTTGTTAGATAAGTTGTTAGATCGAATAAATGTTTAGAGACTTTCAAGGGAATGAGGCCATCTTGTACCTCCATCTGTTGCCTTCCTTTTGTTATAAATAGATAGATCAATTTCTTTGGTAGGCTTGGAAGGTTGAGCAAGGCTTCGTTAGACTGTAATATTTTGATGAAGTGACTGTGATCTAGCTATGTACTAGACTTAAGACATTTTGGCTAATATAAATCAACTTCTCTTCCAACTTAATGTTTTTTATGCTAAATTTCCATGCTTTGAATGATTCACATGAATGATTGTGGTGATGTTATGGTGGATGTTTGATCATTATATTATCATGATGTTTATTTAGCTTCCTTAGTTTCTGAGTTCAAGAAGATCTTGTGTTAAGAAACTTTCTTCCTTAGACTTTTGTAGACCTGATGTTTGCAATAGCCCCTACATTCCTCTTATTCAATTCTTCCCTCTATTCATACTTACTCCCAAATTATTGATTGAAGTTAGCCAAGACCTTGATTGTTGGTGCATGCTAGCCCTGTTTTTTGAGTTGCAACATTATCATTTCGAGTCTCTTTTTATTTGACCCTTTAAAACACTCTTACATTCATATATAACCTGATGGGTATTGTGCTTTCCTTCCATGCAATCTAAAGGCAATTCCTAGTGCTAACATTCTTGGCTCTGTTGTCGGGGACGATTTGAAGAATTTTCCTTGGGAGTTTTGTCACCACTGCATCCCTTATGCATTGAAGGGTTGGAGCCTTCACCTTGCGACAATATGTTCCTTTCCATCAAGATCTTCATCATATCTCTCAACTCCATGACATCCTCTCTGAGATCTTCATTTTCTGCAGGAACACGTTCATGACTTTTCGCATGAGCCATGCTTGGTGAAAGCCTCCCTGAAACTTGCGGTGATGGTATATGCTTCCTCCTTGTCAGATGAGAACTTGGCTCCACAAGTTGACCTTCTCCTCTTGTGATTTTCAACCTTGTGAGCATTAGAAACAAAACTTGTAAACAATCAAGTCTTCAAAAACCAGTTCTCTGATACCAACTTGATCTAAAAATGAAGAAGACTTGAAATACTTGAAATTATTGCAATTTAAATGTTATGTGTTTAAAAAAAATGGATCAATTTGCAACACATAGAATAAGGGATTATTCATGTAAATTACACATAGACAGTAGCATAATCAATGAACATAAGCACATAAACACAACAATTGATAAAGGAGTTCACCCCTCTCTTGGGCTACATCTCCTGGTCCAGCTTCCAATGGATCATTATTATTAATTTCTCAAAAGTGCTCAAAAAACATGTCTTAAAATGCTCAAACTGACAAACTGACTGCTCCAATGGCTTTAGAGCGTCCCAAAACCCCTGTCTGGGCTCTTTCGGCACCTCAATCGGTCGAAAAATGAAGAAGTTAGGCCTCCTGGAAGTCTCCCTTTTCAAGCTTGTTGTCTTTGCATCTACAAAATGCACCCTTGTAAATTGAACCTGGCTCACACACAATTTAAAGCATGAAAACCTAGCACTGGGCGCAACCATGCCAACGATGCAAATCGTAGGATGGTTAAGGGCGCGCCAGCACCTAACCGCCTAGCACCTGGGCGTGTGAAGGTCATGTGACCGCGCGCTATGGTAAAAAGAGCCAAACGGTTACAACCGTGCCAAATTCCCACTCCGGTCATGGGCATATGGTGTATAACATAGAACCACGGGCTAGGTTTTAAAACCCTGTGCACCAACTATCGGTTATACAATATATATATGGTATGGTCGTATGTGAAATACAAAGGACCGCGGGCTTTACACAATACAAAACATAAAGTTTTGTCACCACTACCTCCCTTATGCATTGAAGGGTTGGAGCCTTCACCTTGCGACAATATGTTCCTTTCCATCAAGTTATTCATCATATCTCTCAACTGCATGACAGCCTGTCTGAGATCTTCATTTTCTGCAGGAACACGTTCATGACTTTCCGCACGAGCCATGCTTGGTGAATGCCTCCCTTAAACTTGCGGTGATGGTATATGCTTCCTCCTTATCAGATGAGAACTTGGCTCCACAATTTGACCTTCTCCTCTTGTGATTTTCAACCTTGTGAGCATCAGAAACAAAACTTGCAAACAATCAAGTCTTCAAAAACCAGTGCTCTGATACCAACTTGATCTAAAAATGAAGAAGACTTGAAATACTTGAAATTATTGCAATTTAAATGTTATGTGTTTAAATAAAATGGATCAGTTTGCAACACATAGAATAAGGGATTATTCATGTAAATTACACATAGACAGTAGCATAATCAATGAACATAAGCACATAAACACAACAATTGATAAAGGAGTTCACCCCTCTCTTGGGCTACATCTCCTGGTCCAGCTTCCAATGGATCATTATTATTAATTTCTCAAAAGTTCTAAAAAAACATGTCTTACAATGCTCAAACTGACAAATCGACTTCTCCAATGGCTTCAGAGCGTCCCAAAACCCCTGTCTGGGCTCTTTTGGCACCTCAATCGGTCGAAAAACGAAGAAGTTAGGCCTCCTGGAAGTCTCCATCTTCAAGCTTGCTGTCTCTGCATCTACAAAACGCACCCTTGTAAATTGAACCTGGCTCACACACAATTTAAAGCGTGAAAACCCAGCACCGGGCACAACCGCGCCAACAGTGCAAACCGTAGGACGGTTAAGGGCACGCCAGCCCCTAACCGCCTAGCACCTGGGCGTGTGAAGGTCATGTGACTGCGCGCTATGGTAAAAAGAGCCAAACGGTTACAACCGTGTCAACTTCCCACTCTGGTCGTGGGAATATGGTGTATAACATAGAACCACGGGCTAGGTTTTAAAACCCCGCACACCAACTGTCGGTTATACAATATATATATGGTATGGTCGTATGTGAAATACAAAGGACCGCGGGCTTTACACAATACAAAACATAAAGTTTCACGCGCCCATTCAATAGAGGATAGGGTCATATGGCATATGTTATATACAAAACAAAGAACCGTGGGCCGGGGCTAAGCCCCGGCCTGACCCCCCTGCCCAACGGTCATATAACTTGAACTTAAATATATATGAGTTTGCATATATAACAAGGCACAATTGATAGCCCGTTGGTCGAACGGTCTTTGCAAAGGCATTGTCTGGAGGGATGTCTGGGGGTCGAACCCCGCTGACTCCAACATAATTTTACATAACAAACCACAACCCAAACAACGAGTGACACGTGGCACCCACGGATTGGGCCACGTGTCCTCATACCATTTTCCACCAAAGGACACGTGTCACTTCCTGATTCACCCTTGTCTGCCAATCAACATCTTCCACGTCACCACATGACATGTCATTGTACGGTCTGTACGGCCCTGCCACATCAGCCTGTACGGACTGTACGGTCAACACCAAATTTTTTTACCTATTTGACTTGACGAACAGATTGCAATATCTCTCGCTCCCAATGTTCGTTTGAGACGAAACGAGTTGCGTTGGGTTCACAACAACGAGGCCTACACTCTCGTCCGTTTTGAAGCGATTCCAAACACTTTTAATTTTTGAGCAAAATTTGATCCCCTGATCACATCTCCCCATTGAGAAGCTTTTGGACCTCCAAAAGACTATTTTCAGTCTATGCAAAGATGAGGGTAAAGTTCCCTCACCCTTCCAACCTCAATCCACTTGGACTTGCTTGGATTCGTCCCTTTAAGACCAACTAGCAGATACTCCACATTTCCTCGT
>ML789894.1:66226-110471 GCA_009831015.1 Picea engelmannii | reverse complement strand
GTATGTCTCAAATAACTATGTAAAGCTCCAATATATTTGAGCAAAGTTTCCTGAGAAGACAAATCAACTCCCAAAACCAAAGCTCTTCTCCTAAATTCCTGAGTAAAGCTTTGTACATTCTGTCCTTTAGCTTGTCTAAAATTTTTCCATTCCATAGTTTCCTTTTGTTTATATGCCAATGGATAAAATTGTTTTTTAATTGCGATAATGAAATCATTCCAAGAAAGAAAAATTTTACCATGATTTTTCATTTCCTCTTGAGTCTTGGATTCCCACCAAATAAGTGTTGCACTATCCAATCTTAACGAAGAAAGCTGAATTTTGGTTTCATCATCTTGAATTTTTTGTATTCTACAATATACTTCAATTTGACGTATCCAATTATCTAACTTCTCAGCGTTAACTTCTCCATTGTATATTGGCAATTCAAATTTTATATCAAGCTTTAATGAAGGAATTTGCGAAGGAGTTTTACCATGCCCCTTTGGAGAATTTAGAAGATGTTTTGAACTAGTATAAGAAGAAGAAGAAGATGATGATGATGCAGGAGAGGGTGGTGGAGAAGCACCATTCCCTCCATTTCCGTCCGGATTTTTGTCACCACTACCTCCCTTATGCATTGAAGGGTTGGAGCCTTCACCTTGCGAAAATATGTTCCTTTCCATCAAGATATTCATCATATCTCTCAACTCCATGACAGCCTGTCTGAGATCTTCATTTTCTGCAAGAACACATTCATGACTTTCCGCACAAGCCATGCCTTGTGAATGCCTCCCTGAAACTTGCGGTGATGGTATATGCTTCCTCCTTGTCGGATGAGAACTTGGCTCCACAAGTTGACCTTATCCTCTTGTGAGTTTCAACCTTGTGAGCATCAGAAACAAAACTTGCAAACAATCAAGTCTTCAAAAACCAGTGCTCTGATACCAACTTGATCTAAAAATGAAGAAGACTTGAAATACTTGAAATTATTGCAATTTAAATGTTATGTGTTTAAAGCAAATGGATCAGTTTGCAACACATAGAATAAGAGATTATTCATGTAAATTACACATAGACAGCAGCATAATCAATGAACATAAGCACATAAACACAACAATTGATAAAGGAGTTCACCCCTCTCTTGGGCTACATCTCCTGGTCCAGCTTCCAATGGATCATTATAATTAATTGCTCAAAAGTGCTCAAAAAACATGTCTTACAATGCTCAAACTGACAAACCGACTGCTCCAATGGCTTTAGAGCGTCCCAAAACCCTTGTCTGGGCTCTTTCGGCACCTCAATCGGTTGAAAAACGAAGAAGTTAGGCCTCCTGGAAGTCTCCCTCTTCAAGCTTGTTGTCTCTGCATCTACAAAACACACCCTTGTAAATTGAACCTGGCTTACACGCAATTTAAAGTGTGAAAACCCAGCACCGGGTGCAACCGCGCCAATGGTGCAAACCGTAGGACGGTTAAGGGTGCGCCAGCCTCTAACCGCCTAGCACCTGGGCGTGTGAAGGTCATGTGACCACGCGCTATGGTAAAAAGAGCCAAACGGTTACAACTGTGCCAACTTCCCGCTCCGTTCGTGGGAATATGGTGTATAACATAGAACCACGGGCTTGGTTTTAAAACCCCGCGCACCAACTGTCGGTTATACAATATATATATGGTATGGTCATATGTGAAATACAAAGGACCGCGGGCTTTACACAATACAAAACATAGAGTTTCACGCGCCCATTCCACAGAGGATAGGGTCATATGGCATATGTTATATACAAAACAAAGAACCGCGGGTCGAGGCTAAGCCCCAGCCCGACCCCCCCACCCAACGGTCATATAACTTGAACTTAAATATATATGAGTTTGCATATATAACAAGGAACAATTGATAGCCCATTGGCTGAACAGTCTTTGCGAAGGTGTTGTGTGGAGGGAGGTCCGGGGGTCGAACCCCGTGGACTCCAACATAATTTTACATAACAAACCACAACCCAAACAACGAGTGACACGTGGCGCCCACGGATTGGGCCACGTGTCCTCATACCATTTTCCACCAAAGGACACGTGTCACTTCCTGATTCGCCCTTGCCTACCAATCAACATCTACCACGTCACCACTTGACAAGTCATCGTACGGTCTGTACATCCCTTCCATGTCATCCTATACGGACTTCACAGACTGTACAGTCAGCACCAAAATTTTTTACATGTTTGACTTGACGAACAGATTGCAATATCTCTCGCTCTCGACGTCCGTTTGAGACGAAACGAGTTGTGTTGGGTTCTCGACGACGAGGCCTACACTGTCGTCCGTTTTGAAGTGATTCTGAACACTTTTAATTTTTGAGCAAAATTTGATCCCCTGATCATTAAATGACACAGTATACTAGTCCTAAAGGTGCATTAGAACTTAGTATATTGAAGATTCCATCTTGCACCTGGTGACTTCATTGTTTCATCTTTGGCACCTAAAGGCAGACATACGAGATCAAATCCACAGCTAACTTTGGTTCCAACTGAGGTTGACCCAGAGAAAATACTCAAGAAGGGAAAAGCTTCTCTAAAAATATTTTCTGCTGCTACAAGTGTTTCTGGTCAGTTGCCTGATTCCACTCTTGACACTCCAGCTGTTTTATCAAGTAAGCTCTCTTTACCTTCTATTGAAGTATCTAAGAAAATTGATTTTGAAGAGTTTCATGCTGAATACTCTTCCTTTGAAACTGAATTGAAAGAAGAAAACATTGACATTTTCTCTTCCCCTGACATTGAAAAGTGTTTCAGTCTTGATAGTTTTGAAGATTTCCCTACTTTAGGATTTGCTACACCTCTTTCTGTTAAAACTTTTTTTTCCAAAGAAGTGAAAACTTCATCCCATTTTCAGACACTACCATCTTCTTCCAAGACTCATCCCTCTGTTGTGAAAACTGAAACCACTCCTTCATACTTTCATTCTTATCCTAATTTGCACACGATTAAGTCTCCTTCTCCTCCTTGTTCACCAAGAGTTCAAAATCAAATGGCAGTTGTTAACCCCCCTGCAAATAGGATGGATGCCATAGTGGCTGCAAGATACGATCCTCTAGTCTTACCTCATCCAGTGAATTCTCTCCCTCCTGGAGACTACTTGAAATACATGCCCAAATTCATGGGAGAAGAAGATATAACAACTAAGGAACATCTTGCTTCTTTATATAGCTATGAAGATAACCAAAATATTGAAAATGAGGATGTGTGGATGAGGGTTTTCGTCCAAAGCCTTTTTGGTGAGGCTAGGAAGTGGTTTAGGGGTCTGGCCCTTGGATCCATTACGGGTATTGAAGCATTGGATGAAGCCTTCTTGAGTCATTAGGGGGACAAAAAGGACTTTTTGTACTACATCACTGAATTCAGATCCTTAGAAAGGAAAGAGGGAGAGTCTGTCTCCAACTTTTCTAAAATATTTAACAAAATGTACAACAAGATCCCTGATGAGATAAAACCCACTGAAACCTTTGAAAAAATCACTTATTCCAGTGCATTTGACCCCGAGTTCTGCCTCTTTTTGAGAGAAATAAGGTCACCTACCTTAGTTCATATGCAAGATGTTGCCTTAGAGTAGAATCCAATATAGTGGCATCAGATAAGCTCAGGGGTAAATCTGATAGGGATAGGATAAAAAATAGATTTGAAGCTTCAACTTTTGATTCCTCTGTTGTCCATTCTCAAGTAGATGAGCTAACCAAATTAGTAAAATATCTTTCCATTGAGATTGAGAAGTTAAAATCAGAAGGGAAACATACATATAGAAATGTTCAAAACACTGATAACAAAGGTAACTACAGGAGACCAAATAATGTTCCCCAAATCTTTCCCAAAGATCCCAGAAACAGAGAGAGAGATGATCAGAGGGCATAAGATCCTTTGCAAAATAATTTGGTTGTTGATGAAGAAGAAGAGGAGGTAGAAGTTGATCCTGAGATTCACTGCTTAGGTGACATATCCCCATACCCACACTTGACTCAATCCTCTTATGAGAAATCTTTAATGGATATTCAAATTCATGAGTTAAGTAAGGGAGAGAAAGAAAAAGAAAATGCTAGTAGATATAATCTGAGATCTAAGAAGAATGAAGAAAAAACTGATGCCCCTAATCAACCTGCTCAAAAAGAAGATTCTGCCAAGGCTGTGACAATGAGCAGTAAGGAAAAAGACTCTCAAAGCCCACAAGTTCTGATTATAAATCCTTTCCCTAAAACCAAAGAAATATTGAAACCTTCTTCTTCCTTCAGTTTTGAGAATGAGATCCAGAAAATAAAGATCCATGTACCTTTTTTGGAATTGATAAAAAATGAGGAATTTAAAAAATATTTATCCAAAATGCTACAACCTGAATCATCTCCAAATGCCACTGATTCAGTAAATCTGCAAGATGAAAAACCAGAAGTGATTTTAGGACCTTTTATAGAAGACAGAGATGATTCATCCCCACCTTTCTATACATCACTGAATATACATGATAAGGTGCTACACAATTGTCTCATGGATTCAGGGGCATCCCACAATCTTATGCCAAAATCTGTTATGGATGAACTTGGGTTAAAAATCACAAAGACTTATCATGACTTATATTCTTTTGACTCTGGAAAATTCAAGTGTCTTGGATTCATTAAGGATATGGTGGTCACCTTGTTTCAGTTTCCCATAAAGAGTATACTTATGGATATCATAGTTGTTGATGTTCCCCCCAAGTTTGGCATGCTCTTGTCAAGATCCTGGATAAAAGACTTGGGGGGACCTTGTATATGGATCTCTCTTATGCTACTATTCCCATTTTTGGGGGAGAGCATAGAAGACTTTACAGGGAATATCAATTGGCTTACATCATTAGTGATAAAGCAAACACCACAAATCACCCTATTTTTTCTTTTGATACAGATCTTGGATCTATCATTTTGCAGCTCACTGATGCTCCTAAAGCCCCTCTAGAAATAAGAAAACAGTCCATTACCTTTTATGAGGAGCCTTTTTTAACCACTTCTGTTTGGAATATTTTATTTGATGGGGCCTCTTCCAAGGAAGGTGTTGGTGTTGGGGTGATATTTGTCTCACCAACTCAAGAAACTATATCTTTGTCATATAAACTAGAATTTGAGACTACTAATAATGTGGCAGAGTATGAGGCTCTTGTCTTGGGGTTGAGGGAAGCTAAATACATGGGGATAGAAGAGCTATCAGTATTTGGGGATGCTGAATTGATAGTCCATCAGATTAAAAATATTTATCAAACAAAGAACCCTAGGCTTATATCTTACAGAAATGAAGTGTGGGATTTGGTGGATAGTTTTTTCTCTTCTTTTAACATATCATTCATTCCTAGAGAAGAGAATGCAATGGATGATTCTTTGGTTGTATCAGCAAGAAAATTCAGAATTCCTATACCACACAAGATCAAGTATGATGTCGAAGTCAAGTACAGGCCTTCTATACTGGACAATGTAAAATATTGGAAGGTGTTCGAAGATGATTTAGAACTTAAAAATTTCCTTAAGACTGTTGATGAGTTTTCTTCATTACACATTAATCAGGATCATGATTCAGAAATTACTCCTCATGCTGATGTTTTCCTCAATACAATTGCTAATCATCATATCGTGCAGCTACCTAGAAATCATATTCCAAAAGGACTAGTTCCTTTGGAAAGATTATTTGATGGGAATGATGTGGCAGCGAAAGGGAAGGTATCTATTGATGATGATGATATAAATGAGTGCAATTTGGGCAATGAAAAGAATCTGAAATACGTCAAATTATCAAGCATCCTATCAAAAAAACAGAGGGTATAATATACTAAGTTGTTGAAGGAATTTGGTGATGTATTTTCTTGGACTTATGAAGATCTCAGAACTTATGACACAAGCATTATAGAGCACAAAATTCCTTTAAAATAAGACACCGAACCCTTCAGGAAAAAGTTGAGGCAAATCAATCTTATGTTGTTGCCTATCATGGAGAAAGAGGTAAAAAAGATTATAGATGAAAAAATTATCATTCCTTTGAGGTATTTTGAATGGGTGGCCAATTTGGTTCCAGTAAGAAAAAAGAATGGAGAAATCAGACTTTGCATTGATTTCTGAAATCTGAACAAAAGCTCAAAAAAGGATAATTACCCTTTACCTAAGATGGAGCACGTATTACAGAAGGTGACAGGAGCAACCAGGATGTCTATGGTTGATGGATTTTACAGATACAATCAGGTCTCTATTTTTCCAGGAGACAGGGAGAAGATGACCTTTACCACTCCTTGGGGTACATTTATGTACGCCAAGATGCCCTTTTGTTTGATGAATGCAAGGGCAACTTTTCAACGAGCTATGGATGTATAATTTATTAGGGAGAAGGATAAGTTTTTTTTTATCTATTTAGATGACATAACAATGTACTCTCAGTCTGATGAAGAACACTGTGATCACTTAAGAAAAGTTTTCTTGAAATGCAGAAAATTTGGCCTCTCCTTGAATCCGAAAAAATCATTGTTTGCCATGAAGGAAGGAAAATTGTTGGGACATATCATGTCAACAGAAGGGGTAAGGATTGATTCCAACAAGGTTGAAGCTATAAAAACATTGTCACTTCCAAGATCCAAAAAATAGGTTCAATCTTTTCTGGGAAAAATTATTTTTTTGAGAAGATTTGTGTCAAATTTTGTTGAGTTGGTTAAGCATATCACATCCATGCTTAGGAAGGGTAGTTAAATCAAATGGATTGCTAAGTCTCGTGATTCTTTTGATTATATAAATAAATACTTGACTGAATCCCCAGTTCTTTCCATCCCGGACTACTCCAAGGACTTTCTTATTTTTTCTTTTTCCTCTTTTGATACAGTTGCAGTAGTCCTATTGTAGAAGAATGTTGAAGGCTTACAGCAGCCCATTGCCTTTTTTAGTAGGGAATTGAGAGATGTTGAATTAAAATATGGCATCATGGATAAGCAAGCCTATGCATTGGTTAAATCTCTTAAGTCTTTCATAGTTTATGTCCTGCATTCAAGAGTTATTGCCTATGTCCCATCAACTATTGTAAAAGAAATTCTTATTCAGCCTGATATAGACAGAAAAAGGAGCAAGTGGATTTATAAATTACTTGAATTTGATCTGGATATTAAGCCTACCAAATTGTTTAAAGGACGAGGTTTAGCCAAGCTCTTGGCTGAATCAAATTGCTCAGCACTGGGGGTGATTTTCATCCACTCATGTTCAAAAAATCAGCAGGCTAAAATAATTGATAGAAGTTCTCAAATCATCTATGCACTAGAAAATTGCAGTTGGTACAAGGACATTATATATTTTCTGCACAATTTACATCCTCCAAGTGGTATGGAAAAGAGCAAGGTGAGAGCCTTAAAACTCAAATCAATAAAATATTTCCTTGTTGATCAATTTTTGTATTGGAAGGATCCACTAGGAGTGCTTTTGAGATGCCTGAACCCCCAAGAGGCCCAAAAGATTATGTCTGATTTACACGACAGTTTATGTGGGGGGGATCATTATTGGAGAACCACAACATACCAGATCCTTAGGGATGGGTACTTCTGGCCCAAATTGTTCACTGATGTTTGTGATAATATCAAAGCTTGTGCTAAGTGTCAGAAGTTCTCTAGAAAATAGCAGCTTAAGTCTTTGCCATTAAAGCCTATGGCAACTTCAAGACCCTTCCAGCAGTGGGGCTTGGATTTATCGGGGAAATTCATCCTACTTCAAGTGGTCAACATAGATGTATCTTGATTTCTACAGATTACTTTACTAAATGGATTGAATTTATTCCTACAAAGAATGCTTCCCATAAAGTGATGATTGGTTTCCTTGAATACATTATGGCAAGGTTTGGGTGTCCTGACAGAATCGTCACTGATAATGCTACATATTTCAAGGATAAATGATTGGTTCAATTCTGTGAACAGTTTGGGATCAATTTGATTCATTCTACCCCTTACTATCCTCAAGGAAACGACCTTGCATAATCCTTGAACAAAATAATTATAAAGATCATTAAAAAGTTGTTAGAGGATTAAAAAAAAGCTTGGGACTCAAAACTCAAATTTCCTCTATGGGATGACAGAGTGATGGTAAAAGGGTCCCCAGGACTTTCCCCTTTCCAGCTGGTGTATGGATTTGAAGCTATTTTTACTTCTCAACTTGCCTTACTTGTGGCAAAATTATTCCAAGATTATCAAGGGGAACTTGATCATATGATCAGAAGGATTCAACAACTGGTTGAAGTGCAGCAAACCCGGAAGTAGCTTCTAGACAAAGCATATGACAATCAACTGAAGATCAAGCAGGCTTTCGAAAAAAAGGTGAACAAAGAGGATTTTCAATTGGGCGATCTGGTGCTCAAGTGGGATGCACCGAGGCAACATAAAGGCAAGCACGGTAAATTTGAAGCTTTATGGATCGGTCCTTTCAAAATCTCTGAGGTATTCTCTAATAACACTTTCAAGTTGCAGAATATGGAGAATGAAGAGGTTTTTAGTGGCCCTGTCAATGGGCATTTCCTTAAAATGTACTTTGCTTGAGTCTTGATTGGCTCTTCATGTCATTGTAAATATCATTTTATTTTTATTTTTGTTTCAATAATTGACCCCATAGCCCTAGGATAAGGCACTAAATCTTCTCATTCTTGGCAGCCTGTAGGCGGCATGCCATCCCCTATGGAGCCAATGTTATCACACTAAATTGCCTTGGGTATTTTAGTTTGTTTTAATCCTTTTTTAAGCCTTAGATTTTAATTTTTTAATTTTCATCCCGTTAAATTTATGTTTGTTAGGTCCCCTTAGATAAATAAAATTTTGAGTCATAGCTCATGTTTGATCCTCAAATTGTTTTTTTGGACTTCAACCCTTGTTAGTTCATGACTTAAAGTTTTGAACCCCTTCATGATGTGTCATTAGGATCGATCCCTCCCCTCCCATGACTAGACTGATGAGACACACCATTCCCCTCACTCATGACCTCGTGAGCATGCCTTGTTTTCCTTGCTTACCTGTCCAATCATTTTTCAAACTGGAGCATTGCTCACTCATCAGGTGGTTCTGTAGCGCCTTACCTGTTCATCATGATTTCCACCACGAGTTATGATTACCACAACTGATTCCATGTTCCTTGTTTTTAGTGCCAGAATTTAGTTAAAGGATGCCTTCAAGATCTTTCATTTACGAGCCCTGGTAACGGTTTCTAATTTTGAAAAACTCAACGGTGTTGCGCTGTGCAAATTCACAAGTTCTCAACAGGAAACAATAGTATGACCAGATCTGATGTTGTGGTAGATTAAGAGGCCAGAAATTTCATGACTTCACCCTAAGATTTCGTCGAAGATTCAAACAGGTGTTTACTCCACATGTATTCGGCATTACCTCCTCTGCATATTAATTTTCACAAAGAATTAACACTCAGAGTCTGGATAGTTTGGATTGCAAATTGTGAGAGACTTTGCCTCGCACCCTTTTCTCTTTTCCTCTAATTTCAAACCTATGAACTTCACATATGTATGCCAAAGTCTGTAACACCCATCCACCATAGCAATTGATCTTACAATTTATACTCTACATACACATCGTGCTACACAAAGGCACTTCTTAACCATACTGTGTCTCCCCTACTTCCTTTGTTATTCGAGTCAAGCGTATTTTCCCAGTTTCAAAAGACAAATTACAGGAGTACCCTCTCATTGTTTAAACCTTCAGTGCCTGTAAAAATCTAAGGGTGTCATTCCCCACAATCAAAACTTGGCTTACCAGAACCAGTCTGTTTAAAAGGGTCAACCTTGTACATTTGAAGCTCAATTTAAAGTTTTCCTGGTTATTACTATCACATAAGCCTTTAAAATCTCTCATTCTAAGCTATGGAGACTCCTCAATCAAGGAAGACACACAAAGGTGGCAAGGTGGTTAGGACAAAACCTGTGGACATGCATCTTTTTTATACAGAGCCCATGGAATGGCAGGTCTTTCAAAAAGTGGGATGCATCTCTTTCTGCCAGAATATGTAGAGACGCCATCCAGAGGTAACAAAATAGTTTTCATCACACTTTGATGGAAGGAGAACCAAGGTTGGGGATTTGGAATTTGAGGTGACTGAAGCCTCTATCACAGCTACAACAGGAATTCCCATTACAGGTGAAAACTGGTTCAAAGCCATGGATTTGAGTCCAGCCTATGCTAAATATCTCTTTAAACCTGAACATCAAGCCATTTATTTATCTAAAGGTGTTCCAAGGGTTCAATTGATTCAACAGTTTGACAGAATTTTGAAGATCATCCAGAGATATTTTACATGTGAAGGGAGATTTAACACATTGTACCAGTACCACATAAGGCTTTTGCTACATTTTACTGGTAAAGTTGAAATGAATATTCCCTATTACTTGTTGAGGAGCATAGGTAAGATGTCGGATAGGATTCAATCCAAATCTAAGGATGTAGATTCTAGCCTTTTCCACTCTAGATTGATCAGAATCCTAGTCTTTGAGGAATTGGGTAAGAAAGAGATTTTATGGGAGAATTTTGTTGTTACTTCTCATTTCAATTTGGATCTAGCATCAAATCCTCAATCACAGAATGCAAGTCCTTTATCATTGACTAGTGTTATTAAAGCAGGGACCAGTAGGAAGAGAAACGGAAGAGCCCCCGTTCAAGTTTCAAAGGTCAGCAAGTAGGTCACAGGAGATGAGGAGGAAGCTTGTCCTTCCCCACAAAGAGATTTTTCACCACCTCCTCCACCAGGGTTAGAAGAGGTTCCTTCTTCTAACAAAGATACATCCAAGAAAGGGAAGAATATACTCTTCCCCTCTTCTCCTCCAGCAGTCAAAATCAAGGGTAAAAGACCTTTCACAAGGTCATCAATTTCTAGGGAAGTTGTTGAAGAATAGTCCATACCAGATATCCCTGTGCAAAGGAAGAAGAGTAAAGGCATTGAAAATCCCGAGGAGAGAAAAGAAGACACCCCTATGTAAAGGAAGAAGGGTAAAAGCAAAGACACCAATAAACCTGATGAGGTAGATAAGGAACTTCCCTTGCAGGTGGAAGAGGAGACTGAGAAAACACCTATTGAGATTGTGCATTTCACTGCTCCTCCTGACAATCAGACCTTCAAAAGACTTATCAGGCAACTTAGGGATGAAAGAAAAGAGGTGGCTCAGTTGAAAACAGAGGCCATGTTTGACAGGGTGAAAATGAAGGAGCTCATGGATGGATACAACCATGCCCTTGACTTGGCAAGGTTTGTAGCATGAAAGGCCTAGCCCCTTCACAGGCAGCTCCAAAACCTTTATATGCAGAATAGAGGTTTTCAATATCAGAACAGGAAACTCAAGGTAGAGTTGCATAATTTTCAATATGAGGTATCTCAAAGAAAATTACAGGTATTGGTTGAAGCTTCCATTGAGAAAGAGACATCAGTAGTCAAGAAGAGAACAGACCCACTGAAAAAGCCAATCATTGTTTAGAAGAAGAAACCTATTGTGCCAAATGAAGAACCTGCTTCTACTACAAAGAGTGTGAGGTTAAGTGTCAAGGTAACAAAATAGTTGATGAAAGGTGAGCCCCATTTTTTAGGATGTTTCCTTTTTGAGAGGGTAAAATTCTTTTCAAATATTACCTCTGCCATCTATACAGGCTTCTAAGCATTTAACTATCAAAGTTTTTAGCTTTTGTGAAGTGCTAACTCCCTCAGTGGTAAAGTGCACTACGTACAATACTGCCAAGTCACTGAAATATAATGGTTTTGACATTATGCAAGGCCACTATTTTCTCTACACATGCTCAAGATTGGATGCTTTTCATTTTTTGACAGTGCTACCTAAACCTATACACAGATGCAGCATAAGTGGTGCTACCTAATATCTGGTAGAGAATAAACTTGCACACAGGCGCAACACAGTGGAGCTATGTAAAGGCGCTACCTAATATTTCACAGAGAACAAAGGTTGGCACACATATGTAGCACAATGGCGCTACCTAAATGTGCTACCTTTTCTAATTGCCTAGCTATGAAATACGCTACTCAAACTGCTATGTAAAGAGTCTATCAATAGACATCAGGGATTCAGGAGGGCTAAGCTAAGAGATTTTTGGATAGCTGATGATGGAGAAGATTGTAGAAACAATAGCTGGCATCATGAGGATAACCACATGCTCCTAGAAGACACATGGAAAAACAGGAGTTGTGCAACAAAAGAAAATCATCAGTTTGAACCTTGGTTGGATTAGTCACCAACATTTTCCTTCTTTATAGCATAGGTTGTTAGATAAGTTGTTAGATCAAATAAATGTTTAGAGATTTTCAAGGGAAGGAGGCCAGCTTGTACCTCCAGTTGTTGCCTCCCTTTTGTTATAAATAGATAGATCAATTGCTTTGGTAGGTTCGGATGGTTGAGCAAGGCTCCCTTAGACTGTAATATTTTGATGAAGTGACTGTGATCTAGCTATGTACTGGACTTAAGACATTTTGGCTAATAGAAATCATCTTCTCTTTCAATTTATTTGCTTCTGATGCTAAATGTTCATGATTTGAATGATTCACGTGAATGATTGTGGTGATGTTATGGTGTATGTTTGATCATTATATTATCATGATGTTTATTTAGCTTCCTTAGTTTCCGAGTTCAAGAAGATCTTGTGTTAAGAAACTTTCTTCCTTAGGATTTTGTAGACCTGATGTTTGTAGTAGACCCTACATTCCTCTTATTCAAGTCTTCCTTCTATTCATACTTACTTCCAAATTCTTGATTGAAGTTATCCAAGAACTTGATTGTTGGTGCATGCTAGCCCTCCTTTTTGAGTTGGAACATTATCATTTCGAGTCTCTTTCCATTTGACCCTTTAAAACACTCTTACATTCATATATAATTTGATGGGTACTGGGTTTGCCTTCCATGCAATCTGAAGGTGATTCCTAGTGCTAAAAAAGCGGTTGGCCCTGCCGACAATGTTGTACCCACAACCCTACACCATTATATGGCTCCACCAAGGAAGCGATCTCCGCGTCAGCCAACAGTGTCGACTGTCGTACGACAACAATCCCTTTAAAGACGAGGTATTGTGTGATGTTTCTCCTCTCAAAGTTTGTGATGTTCTTTTGGGACAACCTTATTTATGGAAAATTCATGTGGTATATCAGTCTAGGCCTCATAGTGTTATTATTACTTTGAACAGGAAATTATACATGATACCTGAGGCAATCCCACCTAGTGCTATTTCCTTGATCTCTGCTAAGCAATGCAAGAAGGTCATCTCTCAGACGGTGAGGTTTGTCTTCTTTGTGATTCTCTCTCAGAATAAGAGAAAGATCAAAACCACATCCAGGGTCTCCACGACTGACCTCTCCACACAACAGAAGAAAGTAGATAAGGTCATGGAAGAATGCTCAAATATATTCTCCTCACCTACCGGGGTACCTCTGCACTGTCAGGTCAAGCATCCCATCGATCTGACCCCCGACGCACCACTACCCAATGGGTTAGTCTATCACCGCTCTCTATTAGAGAATGAGGATATCAAGTGACAAATCGAGGAACTTCTCCAGAAGGGGCACATCTGTCCCAGCTCATCACCTTGCAGGAGCCCAATCGTGCTGGTATAGAAGAAAGATGGAACCTACTGACTCTGCATTGATTACTAGGTTCTGAATAAAATCACATTCAGAAACTAGTACCTGATTCCCTGAATCGATGACCTCTTGATCAAATCACAAGGCCCAAATACTTTAGTAAGATTGATCTGAAGTCTATCTACCACGAGGTTCCAATAGAACAGACAGATGTATGGAAAACTGCCTTCAATTCAAAGGAATGCCTTTTTGAATGGTTAGTCGTGCACTTTGGTTTGACAAATTCTCCAGCCACTTTCATGAGGATGATGGATGATATCCTGCGACCATTCACCAATAATTTTGTAGTGTTGTATCTGGATGACATTCTCATTTACAACAAGACTTGGTTCGAACACTTGCAACATATTTAGCAGGTTTTGCACACCCTGTGGCAACACAAGCTATATGCCAACTTGGAAAAGTGATCCTTCAGCATGGACAGGGTCCATTACTTGGGCTACATAGTTTATCAACATGACGTACATGTGGATCCAACCAATATCCAAGTCATCTGTGACTGGCCAGCCCCAACTACACTCACTGAGCTTCGGAGCTTCTTGGGCCTTACCAATTTCTACTGCAGGTTCGTGTTGGGATTCTCCTATATTGCATGGGCCCTCATCCAAATAACCAGGGGTGGTGGTAAGGAAAAATTTGTGTTGGGACGATCCCAACAACAATCATTTGATGATTTGAAGCAATGCTTATGCTCAGCCCCAATACTTTCACTACCAGGACTGCAACAACCCTTTGAGATCGAGACAGATGCTTAGGACTATGCGGTGGGCTTCATTCTCACTCAACACGACCACCACGTGGCCTATCATGGTGAGAAACTATCAGATGTTGTTTGTAATTACCCTACTTATGACAAAGAAATGTACTCCATTGTGAAATCCTGACGCCAATGGATACATTACATTATTAGGAAGGAGACATCCATCCACACTAATCATAAGCCACTGTAGTTCATGCAAACACAAGGAAAATTGCAGAATGATCGCCATCAAAATTGGTCCACATAATTGCAGCAATTCCACCTCAACATCAAGTATAAACAGGAAGCACCAATTGCGTCGTTGATTGCCTCAGCAGACCGCCAGTCGTGACACTCACCACGGTGCTAGACTCTTTCGGTCATGAGGCCTCTGGATGGCCCCAAATCTATGATAGAGATCTGTACTTCGCCACCACCTACCAAATGTTGGGTGCAAACACAGTTGTCGATAATTTCCATCTTCAAGATGGGTTGTTGTGTCGTCTAGGTAATATCTATGTTCCATCAAGCGAGCGAGGGAAGATGATTTGGTAATACCATTACAGTCGGGTGGCAGGACACTTCAGCATCGAAAATACAGTGGCAATGCTATAGAAACATTTTCACTGGCCAAAAATTCGACAGGAGGTCAGAAAGTATATCAGGTCCTGCACTACCTGTGTTATTGCCAAACTGACCACTAAGAAACAGGGCCTATACATCCCTCTTCCTACTCCTGACAGGTCATGGGAATCTATCTCAATGGACTACATGTCGGGCCTCCCATCCACCAAGCGGGGAAATGACTGTGTTTTTGTGGTTGTTGATCGATTTTCTAAGATGGAGATCAAAGACACTCGATTCATTGAGAGGATCCATCACATCTTCCAACAGGTTCAATATATCCTACAGAAGTCCAATGACAAGTACAATAAATGCCATGATCAACATCGGGTGCCACATAAGTTTCAGGTGGGCTGCAAAGTTTGGTTGCACTTGCAGAAAGAACGCCTTATAGGACTCCATCAGAAGCTTCTCCCACTCCGTTATGGGTCGTACACCATCACCAAGGTTGTGGGGGATAATTCTTTTGAGCTCAACATTCCTCCTTTCCTTGGCCTGCATCCAGTGTTCAACAGGGATCCCCTTCACCCATATTTCCCACCATTATTGGACACCTCAGATGTAGCATAACAATTGACACCAACAGAGCTCAACCCTAACTTCATACAATAGGAATCCAGTGATCATATTGTGGACACACATATCAAGGGCACTTGACAACAAAGGATCCATCTTTATCGAGTTGTCAAAGCAGGGCAACTCCTGCACCAAGGCAAGTGGCTCACCCGGGGCCAAATTCAGTAGAAAGTTCCTCATCTAATGGGGGAACTTAACGCAATGGAGACCATTTCTTCCTAAGGAGGGAGGATTGATCTAGGTGGATATCGGTGGCCACCCACCTTTTCCAACTCGCTCAAAACAGTTTTCTGGCAATTTTGGCAATTTACTATTTTTAGCAGTTTTAACTTTCGGGGCCATTTTGAGGGCCTAAATGAAGGTTTTTCGGGATCGATCTTATAAATGATAGCTAAAGGCATGATTGAGACCCCAAAATGAATATCCTCTATGATACTTTTCCAATGGGCTATCATACGCCTAAAACAAAGATCGTATGAAAAAGTTATGACCCTGGGAAGTTGATGTACTAACTTACCCAGATGGGGCCCACATGACTTTTGGCGCTTCATCTCCTAGGGTTAGGTTTTTGGATGTATAGGGTTTTTGGCATTCCTGTTTATTGTAAAAATTCCTTCAGGGCCTCATTTTAATGATCTTCTTGCGAATGAGCACAGTCGTCACATCTCTTCTCAGAGATAAGCCACCACCATTCCAACAAGCTTGTTTCCGCTGCATTTTACAGTTTCATCTTATTTCCTTATTGAATAGAAAACCAGTTTTACTGTATCTCTGTTATTTTGTGTTAAGCACCTGTTAATAATCTATATTCATTTCATTCTGCTCATAAAATCTAGATCATTACAACACATTTTTACATGCACATCGGATTCATTTACAACATAGCACACAACCAATCAATGGCTTCCTTCATTCATATCATGGTTGATGCTCTTCCCAACACTCAGCTCTCTCCTTGCTGCCCAAAACCTACATGTAAAAAATTACCTCCTTTTTCATACAAATTTCCCTTTTTCGCCCTTGCTTGTTTGACTCTCACTCTTCCCAAATATTATTGTACTCCAGACCCATGCTCTCAATAAATTTGTGACCTAACTCCTCACATCCACCCTCTTGCATGAGTTTAATTATTCTCTTTGGGAACACTCAACAACAAATATAAGGTTTATACACAATGATAATAATTTCAGGAATGTTGGTTTGAATTAATACCCATGGATAATTCCCCCTTGGACCCCTCTCTCTTGTGGGATCATATCCTCCATCGTTTTCTTCCCTCTCGTATTGTAGCTAGAAATTACTATTTTATTAATTATTTCAATGTACATAATATACAATTTGGCCCCTGAACACATTAAATTAATACGATCTCTTCACCCCAAACATATCATCTCACCAACCTAAATCACATTCATATAATTACATCATAATTTGTGGGGATTAAAATGAGTTACACTATAGGTACATTAGATACAATGATGTCACCGATACACCAAAGCACTGACCAATAATTCATATTTTTTAAATTATTAGAAGAATCAAGAAAAATTGCAATGAGACTTTTAGAAAGAGGAAAAAGTAAGGATTTGTTTCATTTCAACAATTCACATGAGAGACGAGGAAGAGAAGGTTCCATCCTATAAGATTTTGAAATAAAATATCCATGAATATAGGTGATTTGAATTGGATCCTTGTAAAAAATTGTAATAAGCACCTAGTTGCTTTACCATTTGTAAATGTTGTAAATATGTCCTTTTTAATTTTATTTTGTCTCTTTTGGAAAATTTTGAAGTGGAAATAGACAATTTTGATGGTTTTCCTTCCAAAGGAAGCCCATTAAAAAAAATGAAGGTTGTAGTGAAGGTATCAACATGGAGATGCAAGGAGAACTTGGGAGGGTAGTAGTAGAGGTGAAATCTCAAATAGGACAACCTACTTAAAGATCGGTGTATGGTAGAGTCAAAGATCTTGTCCATGATGAAAGAAGGTTCCTTTGAGCCATGACCATTTTCAATTTGTATTGTCAATGAGTAAAAGTACACAACTCGGCGTATATCTCACCCCTCTATATTTATCTCTCGATCTTAATAAAATTCCCCATTAAATGTTGGGTTTCCAGTATAGAAATTATGCTAGTTTAGTGTGTAATTGAGTTCTCCACTTGCTTAATCTATTATGGTGATATTTATTTTTACTACCCCTCAACACTTGAATTCATTCCTTGATAGCTTGTTTTATGGTAATAAATTGTACTTGTACAATTGCTTGGATTGTTAATAAACCCAACCAACTTGAATATACACTATGTCATATGCCACACTATAGTTTACGCTAATTCATCACTTGGGACAATTTCCTCACTATTGGGAAACTTAATTCGCTTGCTAGATCAATTTATATTTTCCTGGCCATTTGTTTCCTCTCTCTCTGTAGACCATACTCAATATTCTCATGCTTGTTGTGAATTATTTCCTTTTCCCACAGACCATACTCGGTGTTCTCATTCTTGTTGGGCATTTTTCCTTTTCCCACAAACCATACTCATCATTCTCATGCTTGTTGGAAATTGTTCCTTTTCCCATAGGCCATACATATTGATCTAATTCCTGTTGGGCGTCTTCCCTTTGCCATATATGGTTGGTCAAATCACTTACATGTTTTCTTCACTGTCAAGCATCTCATTTTATGTCTAAGCATGTTTTTTTATGGTTGAATCAACTAGTTGTGTGTCCCTATTAGTGTTGGTTTGTTTGACAACTTGTCTCATATTTGATGGAATGAGTTTTGATTGGATGGTCCTGGCTTTATGATAGTTTTAATGAGTTATGAACTAGAGTGCCACATCCCTATTTTTATTTCTAAACATGGACCTTGAGTGCTTTTGTCATGCGGGCATCTCAAATTTGAGGAATTAGACTGTAGGGGCATAATTGATCTTGCCTCCATTATGGGTTCCATTGATCCTGGCACCTTAAGAAAACCAACAAATATTGAAACCAAATCTGAATTGTACATCAAGAAGATTCAATTCTGACTTGCACATACTTTTATTTCAAATCTCCATAGAGGATCTGTGTTGATGAAATGGATAGGCCTCAAGACCACAATTTATAGATCAATAAGGGAAGAAAAAGAGTATTGTAGTAAGGTAACCCTCTCTCTCCTATTTCGTTGTCTTTTATCCCCATTATTGATTTTTTGTTTATGTTATTTTCTATTTTTAACTATTGTTCTGAATTTCTTCATTGGGTTTATTGTTTTATTTTTGGTTGTTTTGAGGGTTTTGCCTCTACTTAGCAAGTTAATGTTGTATTTATTTTATGGATTTATAACAATATATATGGATAACAAATTAGCATCAAGTCCAACCAATATAGGGTTACATTTTTGTGTAACATGGGTGCATATACACATGGATTCTCACCTCCCTTTATTTGTAGGTTCATGACATTTCTTTGAGTGGTACAATCTTCTTTCCTCTTTCCTAATGATCCCATAGAATCAATTCTCCTCTTAGTTACGAAAGCATTGATGCTTCTCTTTGATATGGAAACACTGGTGCTCCTCTTATGTATGGAAACACCAATGATACTCTTTGGTGTGGAAGAAAAAACTCTCCTCTTCAATACATTGTAAGAATTTATGCTCATAATACATAAAAAAACCAAACAATAATTTGTATATTTTAACTTATTAAAAAATGAAGGAAAAACTACAATAATACTCCTAAAAGGAGAAAAAGGTGAGGGTTTGTTTCATTTCTACATTTCACATGAAAGAAAAGGAATATGAAGTTATTTTACAAGAGGATGAAATACAAATAGCCATGAATGTAGATAACGACAAAGAGCATTGCAACAAGGTAGCCCTTTTATCTTTTTTCATTATTTCTTTTGTCCCCACTATTGATTTTATTTCAATTATTTTCCATTTCTTACTATTGTTCTTTATTTATATTATTTTTCATTTCTCACTATTGTTCCTTATTTATATTATTTTCCATTTCTTACTATTGTTCCTTTTATTAGTTTATTTTTTATCTTTCCTTTTTAATTGGTTTGAGGGTTTTGTAAGTTATTTTGTTGGTCAATGGTGAATTTGTTTTCTAAGGTTTTACATAATAAATATGGCTAGAAAATGAGGGACAAGTTTGACTAAGAAAGGGGCATATAGTTTTGCAACATGGTGCATGCCCAAAGGGATTTTCACCTTACTTACTTTGTATGTTCATGAGGTTTCTCCAACTGGCACAGTGTTTATCCTGGTGCTCTTGGAGCACTAGTGCCCCAATTTTGTCTAGGAGCACCCAAGCTACAATGTTGTCTACTATTGATAACTTAGTGCTTTTCTTTAGTTTGAGAGCATATGATTCTCTACTTTGGGAATATTAACTCTAGTGAATGAGTGGTTTTAGATAGCGTTCATAAAAATTTCATGTAGCAATTGAGTGGCTTTCTAATTACAAGAGATCCACTAATTGATTGTCTTGAGTGGTTTAACAATTACCATGGTTTTGTATGGGTTTTTTAACTACCCTTACTATATTGTAAAACTTAACATTTCAATATTATTTTTTTTCCAAGTTAAAAAAGAAAGTAATTTTATTTATAGATAAAACAAAATTACATCAGTATATATGTCCTAGGAATTTTGATAGTTGTATGTTGAGATGATAATATTTCATAGTCCTACTTGTTTAAGTATCGAAACATAAATATTAGAGGAAAAAATTGCCTATATACAGAAAATAAGTATACCATCAAAATAATGTAAGTGTTTTTACTATAAAATCAAAGTAATTGCATTTGATTTTCAAAAACAAGTATTTTAGGAGATGTTGTGTTATTAAGAGATTAAGCCAAGAGGTGTGAAGAAAATTAGAGGATCCCCGTTGATCATTTTTTTACCTTCCAACTTCCAATCCCAAACCAAGTTTGGAGAGCACATCTACTTTTGCATTCATGTTCATGTAAAAACGAGTATATGTGATGAGAGAAAAAGTGGAAGAAATAACTTTGATTTCTTCAAACGAAGGTAGTAAATTATAATTGTACAGTTGATATGATCCATTCATGCATTTTATAACCAAATGAGAGTCTCCATATACGTGCAATATTTGATTGTCGTTTTCTTTGGCCAACATGAGTAAGAGTGTGAGAGCCATGAATTCACTAAAGTTGTTGGAATTTCAATATTATTTATTGTGCATTATCATAATATTATTATTCTATTTATTTCTAATGTATTGTTTCATATTTGACTATAATGTTTATTTAGAATAATCTAGAAATAATCAAATTATAATTTTTTTTAATATTTTGCAAGCATTTTTAAAAAATTTAATTGTAAATCATAGATTCATTAATAAAAAGGGAAAGGGATTTATCTGTAAACTGCGGTGGATATTCCATTGGAACAATTCATCACAACATATATGATAAATAAAACTAGAATATACCTATGAAGGTGAAATTCCTTTAGATTCCATAATATTTAGCTACTGATTTTTTGCTTATGCATGAAATAGATAAAATGCAGAAAATAGGGAACCGTAAAACACAATCACACACCATCCAAAAAATAACACAAATATTTTCTTTGGGAAACCCTTACGATAGAAACCCTAGCTAGAAGGTGAGGTTGCTATGCTCTATTTTCTATGGTATGGAAATAATGCAAGTACAAAGGAGAAGACACTCTCTATAAAGTTACTTGAGACATGTGGCATGTTAGGTTGCTACAAAACATTAACCCCCTATGTTGTGCTCTCTAATTTCTCAGTCCCAGTTGTTTTTCTCTGCTATGTAAAAAATATAATAACATAGAATCAAAACCTTTCTCCTCCTAGCAGCCCAGTATTTAACATAGCATGATAGCCATCTAGGGGTAGGTTTTTGAATTCCTCAACCCTTAATTGTGATAAGGTTTTGGAAATTACAAAATGTTCTTAGAAAATCCACTACGTGGCTAGCCCCAAATGTCTAAGTAATGTAGGCTTCTATGGCATCCACTCGCACCATGGTGATCAATATGGTAGGTCAACTTGTGGGAGGCATAACTTTCACATACAAAGTATGATTGAGGTGATTCTTGCACCATTGGAAAGGTATTGGTGTGTAGAATATTGATGGAATTCTACACTCTGAAACCTTTGCAAAGGCGTAGACCATGCATCGACCATAGTTCATATGTTGACTCCTGCAATTTGACCTATCGTGTTGACCACCATGGTAAGAGAGGATGCAATGTCATCCCCCATTACTCATGTAGATGGGGCTCGCCACAAGAGGAATTTTAAGAAGATTCTAGAAGGTTCAAAACTCTACCACAATTGAGGGTTGAGGAATTCAAAACCTACCCTTAGATGGATATCGAGCTATGTTAAATACTGGACCACTAGAAGGATAAAGGGTTCCATTCTATTTTATTGTATTTTGTTCCAAGACTATGAAATTCATAAAGTCAAGGATAGTGTTAAGTAAACTCTTGACCCTCCACCCATAATGGTATTTTTCTATATCCCAACCAACATGAGTGTTGATATGTAGGTAATCCTTGAATTAATCCCCAAAGGAAATGGTTGGTATGCATCCCCAACATAGGGAGTATAATTTTCCATCATAGGTGAGATATCCCTCCAATTTGTGGCCCATCTTCTATTTTAGAATGGAATCAAATTTTGTCTCTTGCATAGGATGGGTTAGTGCTCCATCTCAACACTATCCCCTTCCTCTTCAATTGAAGTAAATTGTTAAAATTTATGTGCTCAACCTTACGTTCTCATGTTCTTGGTTTTCTACATTTGGAATGGGAATTTTTTAAATATGAGATCTAGCCTTTCATAAAGATCTTCATCTTTGACTATGCCCTCTTATTGCACCTGGTTACACTCTGTAAAAAAAATCGGATGATAAAACAAACGACATAGGTAACCTACAAACCACTTTAGAGATGGGTACTAGCCTATTTTGCTTAGAGAGGGTTCTCTCCTGTCACTTGATCTTTAATAGATGAGTTTTCTTTAACAAGTCAATGGCTAGGTTTTGTTTCTTTGAAGAGGTTTTTTATAATTTCTTTGGAAAGGAAGGGGAGGGAAACCTAGGGATATGGATTCAAACTTATGAAAAATGAATGGAAGCACTGACTGGTCAGTAGAAATATCTAGAGGATAAAGGCTAAATGAGGCGATGAATCTGAGTTATAAATTGTAATTTGCAGAGTGTAAGAAAAAAGGAAAAAAATATAACTGCATCAGAGCATTAAATAAAATGAATTCTGACTTAGATAGGAAGAACTTAACACAGTTTAAATTTCTTAAGCCGAGAGCATCGCAAGATGAATTATGGTCCTTTAACTATCCAATTTAAACAGAAGACAGTGAAAATGAAATCAAGAATATAGGAAATACATACAAACAAAGAAGACAAATCTCAGACCATCACTATTAGAATCTTTTCATGGAGATTTCAAGGCATTTGCATGTGCATTCTATTCATCTTCAAAAAAATTACATTCAAGTTCAAAATAGATAAAATCGTGCCCTTTCACTTCTTCCAACCCTTAATAAATTTGGAACTCCTAATATTTATACAATTTGAGTTATTTCGATTTGAAACCACTTACAATGATTACAAAGAAATGTTTTGGTTTTGAAACTGATTAAAATGATTACAAAGAAACGTTTTGGTTTTGAAACTGATTACAATGATCAACAAGAAAACGTTTCTTGATCTGGGCTCTGGCTACTCTGGCGTTTTGGTCCCTTTCTTTGCCACTTGTTCTTCTTTGGTATTCCACATGATCTGCCATCTTTAGTGACATCTAAACATCATTTATTGGGCCCTGGGAAACTACATTTTTCCTTACCCAACCTGATTATTTCATTCCATTGCAAGTCAGAAGGGATATCATAATCTGTCATTTCCTTTATCATAATCTCCAAGTCAATGCAAAAAGCATATGACATGACTGGAAATACAAGCTTGACTATTGTGAATTGATTTAGAATTTCAAAGTTTGTAATTAGATGCTCAACTAAAGTGGCTCCTTTCATATTTTCCTCCAGTGTTTCAAAATTAGAATGATCCATTCTACACTGAGTCAAACGAGCATTGTATTCATCCTGGTCATACAACTTTCCCTTGCCATCCCAAAATGGTGGAATTCCTTTGCCGAACAATTCTTCAAATAAATATTTTAACTCATGAACACTCTGTTCCATCTGTGTTGCCTTAGTTTGGACTGATTTCAACGGGTTATGTTTAGAAATAACCCTCATGGACTAGATAATCAATGTAGTTTTGTCTTTAACCCCAATATTTTAAAGGTCTATAGTAGGAACAATGTTGAGTATATTTATAGTGTTTTGGGCCCATTTTGATGCTTTCTTTGTTGAAGTTTCATTCACAAAAGTGCACCTATTTCTGGTTGTGATGGCTATGTCGTCTTTATCATTAATGAAATTCAAATATGACCTAAACTTGGAAGCTTCAGCAGCCATAAAATCCTAGATGATATGCTTGGGCCCTTGCAATAGACCTTTGCCTCTTAACCTCATCCTCAATTTATTTATTCTTTCTTGCAAGACTTCATTCTCCTTTTGAAATTGATTTATCTTTTCGTCCTTTGCCTGCAATTCCTGCTTCAATTTCTATATGCTTCCTTTCATCCCTTTGATTTCTCCTTCTTTCAAGCTAACTTGTGACATATCCTGGATAATTCCTTCAGTGTTTGACCCAACTTCTGCAGTAGGAGCCGAAACCACAACCTTGTTTAGCAATTATGTCTTCTCTTGTGACAATTTCACCTTTTCTTGTTCCAGGTGTAATACCCTATCCTTGTATCCCAGTGTCTCTTGATGAAGTGTTTCCTTTTCCTGTTCTAGAGAAACCAATTCTATTGTTTGTGGATGCTCTGTAGTAGGAATTTTCAATTTCTTCTTCAAACTTTGAATCAATTTGTCTTTCTCATCCAATGAAGATTTCAATCCTTGTCAGCCTTCAGATTCCAACCTCTTGACCTGAGTCTTTCAAGCTCTACTAGATTCCTTTTCCTGCCTTAACTTCCCTTCCAATTTCATTGCATAAGATGATAGTTTTGAATTCTTTAAACTTAAGCTCAAGTAATCAGAATAAAACATATCATCGGTATGCTTATGGAATTTGACCTTGTCTAGAGAACTTATGTTATCATATTTTATCTTGATTTTAGAGACTTTGTCTTCATCTGAAACAACAATGTTAAAGGTCCTATTTTCAACATCCCTTACTGTGAACAGAGAAGATTTATGCTAAGAGATATTTTTCACTTCAGGGACTAAATCCCTCATCTCACCCAGAGATATATTACCCTTCTCGGCATATTGTTTTTCCAAAACTCCTCTAGACTGATAAGTTGACTCAGATGTTTTAAAAATACATTTCTTACTGCTAAAGATTTTGTAGTTTCCTTCACTTTGAAGTTTACTTTCTTTTTCAACTTATACAGTGCTATTACCACTTTCTACCATATCTGGATTAGCTTGGTCTCTGGACTCTTCCTCTTCTAAATCCACAATATGTGTAGATTATGTAACTTTCATCTTCTTTGGGGAAATTTGTTGGCCACTGATGTCCATGGCCTCTGAACTGCTTCTCTTGTTGTAAACACTTGTCTTAGGAACTTTGATTATCAGTTTTTGAAGAGCTTGTTCTGTTTGAATTTGTTGCAAGGTTTCCTCCACTTGTTTTGTTTGCATTGGTTGCAATATTTCTTCAATATCAACACAGACTTCTAGATTTTCCAGCTTATCAAAACCCTCAACTTGTTAATGCTAATAAGGAGCTTGTTTGTTCATCAATATTCTCTTGGATATGATTTTATGTGGATCATACCTTCTTCCCTATAAATGTGCAAAACCAAAATCTTTGAACATTCCTTGAACTTGAGATAAACATGATCTGGATTTGACAATGAAGGGGCCAATGATAAAAGGGAACTTAAGTTTGGAGGCTTTGTGCAACTTTAGGAAATTCTATGTCTCGGATATAATTCTCTTCCTGATGAATTCAAGGGAAAAGATTCTAGGAGTCAGAAAAATAGGAAATAGGTAAGGGGATTAATGACAACCATAAACCCATATTACTATTGAGTGCCTGAATAATACCCAATCCCCCACTCTGTTCTCTAGATTTGGTTGTAGATAGATCCTCATGTCATCCAAAACTCTAGGTAGGTTGGTATTGAAAATAAAACTATAAAATATGGACATGACTTTGTTGATGAAGATAAGTAATGTGATTATTTTACACTCAGTTGACATAAATGTTGCTTCAGGAAATTCCCTCTTGTTGGTTTCCAGGGAAATTCTCAACAGATAGGTCTAGTATCTAAAATGTCTTAGGGAGCAAAAATTCACTAGTTGTTTATGGATATTATCGTCTAGGAATTTATCAAAGTTGATATAGACTGACAGACCAGACTCTGACTTTAAAAAGTTCAAAAGGAAATCGAGCATGACTTCAACCACATATTTGTCATTTTCTAGACCTAAAACTTGACTCAATAGGAAGCAGACCCATTAGACTTCGATGGCCATTATATTTACATTCATCGGCAAAGACAGACCTTCTGAAAAATGTTAAGGTTCGATAATTGTCTGTAAAAATAGATCTCGGGCCTCTAATGGACATTCTCTATATACCCTAATCAAATTCTCTTCATTGAAAGGTTCATAATTCGTGGAAAAAGACTCAGGTATACCGAGGGACTCTCGAATTGATAGACTCTCTACCCTACACAAGACCTTGGACCCTCGTTTATTCACAACAACTCTTTCTTCATGGGAATGTTGTTCGACACACCAACCTATAAATTCGGGAAACGGTAAAGAGATTTTGACAGCATAAGGGACTATGGTGGCCTGGACTGCTTCAAGGAATGGTATACATCTTCCTACTTTATCAAAAAAAATTCTTTTGGACACAGAGATAGGAGAAATAGTGGTTTCGACATAAAAAACATTTGCGTCTCGGTCAATTAGGGATTCTTCATTTTCCATAGGATCCTGTTCTTTTACTAAGGTTATTATGGAATCCATGGTTGTGATGAGGAATACATGGAAATGAGCAGAACTGGCATGCAATTGGTGTATTGTTGAGTTGTAGGTGGAAGACAGTGGTCGCGCCAAGGTTCTAATGATCCAACGTTCAAATAATAATAATAAAAAAATAAATGACTAAAGGTCCTTTCATAATTTTCCATTTTTTGAGGGCATGAGAAAGTGGTTTGAGGCAACCCACTTTTTGTCCCAAAATACACATGGTGATGCCATGTACCTCCGAGAGAAAACCGCAGTTTAAATTTAGTAACTGCCCTTCAAAATTAAACCTCGTGCAACTTCATGCCCCGAAATCATTCTCGATCGTTGATCTTGATAACTCACAATCCACGATGTTTCAGACCCGATCGGCTTAGTGCTTCTGCCAGATTTATCCCTTTCCTAGTTTATCAAGCTTCCAAACTGATTTAGCGTTCCGCTAGATTCTGAAATCTTGATTTCACTCAATAAAAATTTAACGATGAATAACAACACCTACTATGAGGATACCATTTGATCCAAACTGGATCTAAGAAATAAACAATTGGCTAAGGTACATGATTTTATGAGGATCAACATGGGAAAGCTTCGAGGATTTAGATAAAGAAGGGATCGGTTTGTTGGAATAAAGGGACCCATACCATCATGACCATAGTCCACACCTACACTCAATTAAAAAATAAGGAAAGTGAGAGGACATTATTGTAAAAGGAAAACAAAAATAAAATGTATTAAAAAAAAGTTAAAGTTTCATAGACCCTCTCTCTATGCATAAAAGACAAAATGAAAAGAAATGAAAGGAGGATAAATAAACTCTAGGGAAGTTGAAGGGTTAGGAATGCTTGACCTTCCATCTATCCCCTTTGCTTGTTATATGATAGTTCTTGGAGATGGAGAAAGGGTTATTTGGAGAAGAGAGGAAGGGATATGCTCCTGATACTTCACTGAGAAGCACCAAGCTGAGCCAGACAACCTCTAATCATGTCATTACTAAATAATAAAATCCTAGTCAAAGTTAATAGAATTATGGCTTTCCCATTTGGATTTCTAGGGTAAAATCATGTCTTATGAGTTTTTTTTTATGTTTCCTCTGTGTGCTAAGTAGCAGAATGGTTCAAATTCACATGCTTGGTTTTACTAAAATTGTCAGTAATCCATTATTTTTTGCTATGCATTTTTTTATATAACTGTTGTGGGTGAGTAGTAGTTTGTTGTACACTTATTCATCTAGGAGTTTCTAACCAATGGATAGTAATCTCTCTATTTCTCATGTTCCTCTTTGTCTAACCAAAATGAACCCTAGATTGCTCACGTTTCTCATTTTCCAACCACCGTGAACCCTAGATTTCTCATTTTTCTCTTTGTCCAACCACTGTGAACCCTATCTTGCTCACGTTTCTCTTTGTCCCACCAATGTGAACCCTATATTGCTCACATTTATTTTTTTCATGAGCGTGAAAATTAGCTTAGCTATCATGGTTCTCATTTTCTTTCCAGAAGAACCTTTTAAGGAGAGAACCATGTGATTATAATTGTTGTTATAGCACTCATTGTAAAATCTTATCGAGGGGAGAAAAATGTTGGTTTGTTCTTTTAGGTTGACCACTTTTCTAATTATGGAAGAAATATTTAGGACTTTATTCATAATAATGATTTTATCTAGGTATACCTCATGTTGTGTGTAGAAAACTGAACATTCACATGCTATTAACCTATTACCTAGTCACTACTGGAACCTCCTTTTCTAACAATACATTTCTTTTGCTCCATTATTTACGTATAATAGTTTATGCCAATTCAATGCATCCTTGAATAATGTTGGGAATTTATTCCTTAATGAACTCCTATTTCATGAACGTTTTAGCATGAGTAATACATTTAGTGAATAGAACATATACAAAGAATAAGAATAATTACATTGGTATCCATGTTGAAGAGGTGGTTGGGAAATAAGTCTTCCATTTATGGATCAGATGGTATTAGAACATTGAATTCAAATACCTAGTATGACCTTTATGGTAAGTACCCACAGTGACTGCAAGATAAGTTTACAAGAGTTGTTTTCAGGATTAGAGCAGAGTAGATCACCAAAAATGGCTGGGGAATATCATGTTGGTGCTACAAGTTTTGGTAGTGCAATGCACAAAAAATGAAACCAAGAGAGAAGAAAAGAAACCGGAGGTAGAATGCAAGGTTGAGCTAGATACATGATAATGCAGCTACAGTAAGACAAAGATACCTTTCCATGTGGAGGCCAAGGTGGAAATAAAACCATATGCCAAATAATTTGATGCCAAAAAGCTAAACCAATGGCTACATCATATGGATCTATACTTCAATATTCATGAGGTAATATGAAAGAGGAATATTGCATTCACTCGATTCAAGCTTGAAGGCCATACCTTGGCATGGTGAGAGAGTGATACAATAGGTAGAGCATAGTAAAATGAGCCACCAGTCATGAAATGGGAGGTGTTCTAGGACATTATCAAAGCACATTTATACCCAATAGGATATGAGGAGAACTAACATATAGACTGGAATTATTTCAAGGAGAGGCAAGGATAGTAAGTGCAAGAATTCACCATTGAGTTCAAGAAGAGAGCCATCCAAATGGGATTCTTGCTCAAAAGTCCAAAAATGTTTATCAAGTATGTGGGGGAATTACTACCACATACTTGATGTCAATTGATGTTGTTTGTACAAAATAAAATTGATGAGGCTAGTGGTGTTTAGGCACAATACCTCAAAGGAGATAAGCAAAAGAAGAAACTAGGAACATTAAAGTAAACAAAAATGTAAGAGAAGAAGAAGAAGGGAAAGAATAAAAGGAAGTGGAATGAGAACAATATTGTGGTAGAGACACAATAAGAAATCCCTTTTGTGAATCAATGCAAAGTTTATGAATGAAAAGGACATACTAAGGAGGACTATTGGAAGTTTCACTATGAGAAGTTCCCCAAGAATTTCTAGAAGAAGAAGAAAACAATTCTAAGTGTGCATGTCGAGGAAAGGGTGGAAAAAAACTCAGACCTAAAAGGGAATATCGATTATATCAATATGAAAAAGGAGGTGATGTTATTTAGTTACAACCACAAGGAGGAGAAGGTTATGATCTAATTGTTATGCATTAAAATCCACATGAAACATAACACCATGGATTCTTTGTTTGATCTTGGTTCACAATCCAAATTAATATCTATGCAATTGGTTGAGAATATTGGGCCAGATACACTGGACCATCTGTAACCATACCCTTTGGGATGAGTAAGGTAGGATGTGGAATTGAAGGTAAGAAAGAAATGCAAATTCGAATTCACCATCAACCAGAACTATGTTGACGAAGTGGTTGCAAATGTGGTTCCTTTGGATGTATGAAAAGTCATCTTGGGAAGCCCATATTTGTATGTCATGGATTTCATTTTCAAGAGAACAACTAACCAATATAGATCGGTCAAAGAGGGAAGTGTTGGAATATTAACTAATGTTGAGAGGGGGGTGAATCAATATTAGGCACTTTTTACCACTTTTAATAAAAATATGTAAGAATTTAAGATATAAACAATTTATCACTTATGATTTCATTCAGGATACCATACACACATAACCATAGATACATCGTACCCAAGAATTTTACGTGGAAACTCAAACGGGAGAAAATCATGGAATGATTTTTTAATGTATTAGAATATTACATTCATATGAAGCACCAACTTCCAAAATTCTCCAGCGCCAACTGGAAGGAGGCACCAACCCCCTATTTATAGTATCCAACCTAAAGGAAGCTACAACTCCTTGAATTTTTCAGCTCTAACCCCCTAGTTTAGAGGCTCTAACCTGAAGGAAGCTACAACTCCCTTTCCTCACCCCTTCCTTCCTCCCTTGAATATAAATGATAAACTCAACATGTCACTGTTAATGTCACTGATATTGATGCATCATCATCATCAAATATGATACAACCACATAAAATTATTCCAATATCTCCAAGAATGTCCTCCAAATCATGTGCTCAAATTCACCATGATATGAATCAAAATATGTGCCAAAGATATGCCTTAAGAATGTACCAATACCTCCAAGATATAACCCTAAAAAAATACATAAATACATAACTTTAATCATGAGGAACAACCTGGTGCATGGGATATCATATATTCATACCTTCTTCAACTTTAGTATAGATACGTGATTCACCCATTGTTATCCTTCAGACACCCACACTTTTCTTCACAACAACCCGCATATACCCTATATGTGATTCATTCATCTACAACCCATGTGTACATGTTCTTCACCCTTCTACAAACCACGTATAACCTCATAATACTAGTACAATCACCTCCTTACACTTTGCTCTCCTCAACCTCCTTTCTCCTAGGCTAGATTTTCCACCTTGAAAACTTTCCCTTTGTTGAGATCACAAATCCTCCTAGCACAAGTGAAAACCCACTTATGCTAGATTCATTCCACAAACACACACTTTCTTGGATGTTAAATGAGAGGTTCTTGATGTGTATTTATACCCTTCCAAGTAAATTATTTACTTGATCTTTGAGTCGACCTGCAACTTATTATTTGCAAAACAATTTCTCCTTTACTTGATTTTGGGGCCGACTTGAAACTTCTTTGACCTTAGATCCAGGGATTCTTGACCATACTTTGGGGCTTCAAATTTAAGAGAGAATAGTGTATCAACCATGAGGAACCATGTGGTGTGCCACCTACTACTGGAAACAACATGATGAGGAATATCAATCTAATGATGTTTTGCATTCATTTTCCATGTCCTTCATACTCTTTTTCTTCAATCAACTTCGGGCTTTACGACCACACCTTCGGGGCTTATTAACCAATTAACCATATTTCTAGGTCTTCTTGTAGACTTATTCAAAGAGTCTTCCCATGAGGGTCATTCTTAAAGATACACCATACGGGGACCACTTTGGAGACTTCTTCAAATACACCCATCACTTCTAGAGGCTTCTAGACTTCTTCTAGGGTTGACATCAATGACAACCAATTTTCCAACAGGAAGAGAATACACAATAAATGAACACAATGAAAAAGAAAAAATATCTCTAATAACTTCTCATCAGGCCAGAAGAATCATGGGAAGTATGAAGAAATTTGTATTACTACTTTTAAGAGAAGGAAAACAACAAAGAGAAGAAACTAGTTGGAGATGAAGGAATACTTGGAAGGATGTAGTGGCAAGCAATGCCAACAACTACAACAATTGATAGAAGCCTATAGGGAAGTGTTTCAGGAGCATCAAGGACTACCCCCCAAGTGTGATGTTGAACATGATATTTAGTTTTTGTTAGAGTCACCACTGTCGAACATAGGGATATATAAGAAGTCCATCATTGAAGTAGATGAAGGGAACAAGCAACCAAAGCATTTATTGGAGAAAGGACTCATTAGACCTAGTACATCACCTTGTGTCTCACCCATCATCATGGTTCCAAATAAGGATGAAATATGGAGAATGTGCATTGAATATCGTGCCCTGAATAATATTACCATCAAGAATCAATATCCTTTGCAAAGGATTGATGACTTATTGGATTAGTTGCAACAAGAAAAATTATTTAGCAAATTGGACCTAAAATTTGGCTATCATTAAGTAAGGATTAAAGAAGAGAACGTGTGGAAGACAACTTTTAAAACAAGACAAGGTTTGTACGAGTGGTATAATTCCTTTCAGTTTATGCAATGCAATGCAATGCAACTTTTATGAGAATCATGAATGATGTGTTATTCCCCTTCATTAATTCTTTTGTAATAGTATATCTATATGACATATTAATATTTAGAAACATGTGGAAATATTACTTCTCACACATGACGCAAGTAATGGATACCTTAAATAAGAATCACCTGATTTCCAACTCGCAAAAATGTGAGTTTGGGAAGACATCCCTGATTTATCTTGGACACATGATAGGATGAGGAGGTCCGAGAATGGATCCGAAGAATATTGCATCCATCACACAATTTCCCAATACTTGAGGAAATTCATCATAACGTTTCCACAACAACAAAACCATTACATTCCTTCACTGCAAATGGGAAGAGTTTTCAATGGGGAAAACAAAAACAAAGAGCATTCAAATATTTGAAGAAAAAAATTAACAATGCTCTAGTCCTAGCTATGCCAAATTTGTATCAACCTTTTGAGATAGAAACTAATTCCAATGGATATGCATTAGGAGTGGTGCTAATACAAGTATGGAGGCATGTATGCTACCATTCGTAGATATTTCATGGAGAGGTTCTTGACTACCCCACATTTGATAAAGAACTCTTTGTGATTATGTAGGAAGTGAAGAAGTGGAAGCATTACCTATTGGGAAAAGATACCATTATACAAATGGATCATCAGCCCCGAAGTATCTACGGAGATAGAACAAGATGTAGCAAGTGAGGCATTACAAGTGTCTAGGTTTCTTGCATCAATTTTACCTATTGATCAATTACACAAAAGGAGTCATGAATAAGCTAACATACATGATATATCTACCACCACTAAAGAATATCACAATTATTAGAGTGATAATAAATCTTGAACCATTCACTTATACACTTATTAGTGAAGACTAAAAAGAATATGAATAATTTAGAGGAGTATATAAGTATTTAAAGGAGAGGTTGGTTGGTACCAATGAAGGGAATGAATGCCACCTCCAATATGGATTGTTGTACAAGATGGAAAAAATATGCATACCTCAGGGGAGAAGAGTTCAATTGATGGGAGAAGGACACACATCTAGATTTTATAGGCATTTTGGTGTGACAAAGAGTGTGGAAACCCTAAAAATGTATGTGTATAGGAAAAATATGCAAGAGCATGTGGAAACATTTGTGAGAGGTTGCATTCTTTTTAGAACTAACAAGCCAAGTAACAGAAAAATTGTCCTATCCATTCCCTTACCAATACCAACCAAGACTTGTGAGAGAATCTCCATGGACTTTATTGGAGGTTTTACTATGACTCATAAGGGCCATTACTACTTGTTTCTTGTGGTGGATCGTTTTAGTAAAATATGCATTCTCATCCATTGTAAGAAGAAAATATTGGGACAAGAGGAAACCAAGCTATTTTTCAGTCATGTTTGGGTACACTTCTGGTTGCCAACCTCCATCATATCTGATTGCGACAACATGTTTTTTGGAAAGTTATGGACTACAATTTAGGAAATTATGGATACCAAATTGAAGTATTCCTCAACATTCCAATCTCATATTGGTGGACAAACTGAGGTTGTTAATTGAACATTGGTATAGTTGTTGAGAGGATACAATATAAAACATATGAAGACTTAGGATGAAAATTTGGTATATATCCAACTTTTGTACAATAGAGAAATTCCATAATTATATCAATAGGTCTCCTTTCGAGACCTATCTTGGTTATTTACCTACCTTTCCATTCGACATTGTGTATGGAAAAAAATAGGATAGAGAAGAGATACAGGGGGATGCATAGAAGGATAGCACTTTCATGGAAAAAACTAGGCAGATACATCTAAGGGTTCAAGAGAAACTTGAGAAGAGCCAAAAATGGTATAAATCTACACACGAATAACATAGGGAGGATCATGAATTCAGTGTTGGAGACAAGGTCTGGCTATATCTCTAGAAGGAATGATTACAGGGGTTGTCAGGGGATGACATAGAAGCTCAAGCCTCTGAGATATGGACCTTTTGATATCATTGAACAAGCGAATGAGAATGCTTTTAGGATAAGGATTCCTCCCTATATTTAGATCATCTTGGCAGTAAATCTAGAATATTTGAAATTATGTGAACCCTCCATGTTGGATCAAGAGGAGGAGGAACAACATGCTCTTCCAACTATGGAATATTTTGCACCACACACTTTGAAAGAATTAAAAGAAGATACAATCCTAGAATGCAAGGAATGGATCACCCACAGAGGATGATAAAAGATGTGGTAGATTGGTATCAAAGGATAGACTCCAAGGAAGGAGAAATGGTTTGAGAGGAGCTAGATTGCAAGCAGGTTTAGGGATAATTTTAAGGATGGAAGTTTATATTAAAATGTAGAAATGTGACCTAATATTACTAGTCCTTAATATGCAAAATGTAAAATGTTTGGCGATACTTTTGTAAAAATATTCAAATTTCTAAGGATTTTATATATTTTCTATAAAATTTGGGTGATTTTTAAGGTAAATTAATTTTATTCTATGGAATTTGGGTGAATTGTTTTTAGAAAAAATAGAAATTTGCAATGTTTTTTGGGGGAAACCATGGAAAATTAGCCCATTTGGTAAATTTAGCCCCTAAAATCATATATGAGCAGGTTCCCTCATCTTTCCTTGGCATCTTTTGGGAACCAAAATATTCCCAATGGGGAGGTGTGATCCAAATTGGATCTAAGCAAGAAAAAATTGGCTAAGGAATAGGATTTTATGAGGATTGGCATGGGCAAGGTTAGATCCTTTGGATAGAGAACAAAACGGTTTGTTGGCATGAAGGCACCCATACCATCTTGACCAACATCCACACTTGCACTCAATAAAAACCTAAGGCAAGTGACAAGAGATGATTGTAAAAGGGAAACACAAATAAAATGTATTAAAAAAAAGATAAAGTTTCATAGACCCTCTCTCTACACATAAAATACAAAAGGAAAAGAAATGAAAGGAAGAGAACTAAACTTGGGGGAATTTAAAGGGTTGGGGACTCCTGACCTTCCACCTATCCCCTATGCCTCTTATATGCTAGTTCTTGGAGATGGAGAAAGAGTTCTTTGGTGAAGAGAGGAAGTAGTATGCTACCGAGACTTCACTGAGAAGCACCAAGTTGAACCAAAGAGCCTGTAATCATGCCATTATCGAATAATAAAATCTAGGATGAAGCCAATTGAATTTTGGTTTTCCCAATTGGGTTTCTAGGGTAAAATATTGTCTTATGAGTTTTTTTTGTTTCCTCTGTGTGATGATTAGTAAACTAATTTAAATTCACTTGCTTAGTTTTACTAAAATTGTTGGTAATCCATTATTTGTTGCTATGCATTGTTTTATATAATTGTTGTGGGTGACTAGTAGTTTTTTGTACAGTTATTCCTATAGGAATTTCTAACTAATGGAAGTCATCTCTCTATTTCTCATGTTCCTCTTTGTCCAACCAGTGTGAACCCTAGCTTTCTCATGTTTCTCTTTGTCCAATAAGTATGAACCTTGTCTTGCTTACGTTTCTCTATGTCCAACCAACGTGAACCCTAGCTTGATCTCATTTCTTTGTGTCCCAGTAGAATGAACCCTAGATTTCTCACATTTCTTTTGTTCATGAGCATGAACCCTAGCTTGGCTCTCATGGTTCTCTTTGCTTTCCAAAATAACCTTTTTAGGAGAGACCCACGCGATTATACTTGTTGTTCTAATGCTCATTGTAAACTCTAGTTGAGGGGAGACCAACACTATTTTGTTCTTCTTGGTTGACCACCTTTCTGAGCATGAAAGACACATTTAGGGGTATCTTCAGAAGAACGATGTTCTCTAAGTACACTTCATGTCGTGTGTATAAAAATGAGTGTTCACATGCTATTAACCAATTATGTGGTCTCTACTAGAACCTCCTTTGTTGACAACATGTTTCTTGCAATCCATTATTCACTTGTAATAGTCTATGCCAGTTTCTTGCATCCTCGAATAATGCTCGGAATTATTTTTTAAATCCCTCATCTTTCACAAACATTTTAGCATGATTAAGACACATAATGACTAGAACAGATACATAGAATAATAATAATTACATTTGGATCCATGTTGAGGAGGTGGTTGGGCAATAAGCCTACCATTTATGGATCACCATTTCCCAATATCTTCATCAAATCTATCCTTCATAATGACTTCTTTTGATTTTGGATTTTAGTGTGTTTAAAAATCAATTGGGTACTCATCTAAATTGGGGACTTAGTCCCAATGCCTTTGATGTTGATCCCATTGCATTTTTGGTCCTTTATCAATGGAGAGACAACCTCAATCAATTGAACCCACGATGAGGATTTAATCATTTTCTTGTCCTTGGTATCCTCGTTTATGAGGGGGAAATCAAGTGTAGAACACCCTTTACATATTACACATTATAGTAAGAAAATTGTTAGCTTCTATAGGTGTGCATAGTTGGCCTAATGTGTCCCAAATCAAGACAATTCAAACACTAGGGAGGGATCTAGCTTTTGGTCCTTTTTAATGTGATTAATAATGTTAACACATTATGTATCACTAGACTTCAGGCACATTTTTATAAATTGAAAACACACATGTTGTTGGGTGAAGTGAAACCATGCATGCAATGTTGTGAAATGAAATTCAAAGTGTAATAAAGAACTCAACACAAGTGAAAAAATTGATTTTCAAAAGAATGTGTTTGCATTTAATAACACTTATATCATCCACCTGTCACCTATTGTGTGTCATCTCTCATCTTGCGTTTCTACTTGAGACCTAGGTTTGGAGTAACAAAGGAAATGGTATGGAATGCATAAACCATAGAAAATTCAACAGATTTTCCTTTTTCAACATCTTTGTTTAATGAATTGTTGCAATATGTTACACATAATGATAAGTCATGAAATTGTAGAAAAACAAAGAATTGTTTATCCATATTACAAATATATCATTTTTTTCAATTTTCTTATGACATAACTCATTAACGCAAAATATAGATTTTTAGTGTTTCTCTTATAGCTTTTTAATTCCTCATTATTTTCCAAAAAATATATATTCTACACTACTAGAGACTGACCTCTACATGCTAAAAAAAATAAAAATGTATTTTCATTATGCTAACACCTTCAAACACTACACCAACATTTACATACCAATTTTGGGGTTCACCAACTTTATTAATTAAAAAACGAAACAATCCTAATACTTTTTTGAAAAAGGACCTACACTAATACTCCTTGTACTTTACACGTGTACCATTTTTTATATATTAATTCTATTATTTAAGTAAACACTACACTAACATGAAAATATACCTTATACTCTCTCAAAAAAATGTCAACATTACATTACATTAAATTAAATTAAATTAAATTAAATTAAATTAAATTAAATTATATTATATATATATATATATATATAAACAAATTCAATAAATAAAAATTATATATTCATAATGATTATTCAATTTCCTATATTTTATTTTCTTACCCAAATTATATATTCATTATATAGATATATCAAAAGATCTAGGCAATTCGAGAGATGTCTTTTTTTCACATTTATATTGCATCTAACATGTATTATCATTGAATTCCACTCACAATCAGGAAAACAAAAAAAATAGAGACTAATTACTTTGTAGTAAGCTTGTTATACTATATATTGATTATAATTTTTTTAGTCCACTACCTAAACATTCATAATGATGAGAATTACTAAGTATTACTATAATACAAAAAAATAATTATAAAATAGAGAAACAAGATGCATTTTGTATATCAATTAGTTTAATATAATATTAATAAAAAAATTAAAAATAAAGTAATAATAAAAATAATATTTATAAATAATAACATAAACAAAAATCAAATCATATCTCAACAATGGGAAGAAAAAGAGTATAAAGAAATTTTCATTAAAAATATCAATGGTGAGACTCATATATTTAGCACAACTGGTGGGTTTTTTTAATTAACTGACATTATCAATGATATGTTGTATGATACTTTTATTTATTTATTTATATATAAAAGCATCAAATCTAAAAATTTTAGACCCCTCTAAATAGATCCAAAGACAAAATTTACATACATTGATAATTACTTAACCTAGCACCCGTTGTATAGTCAATGTCTCTCTACTCAACGTAATGTGAAGGTGTCTAACATTAAACCCCCGAATACAATTTAACACCACTACAAAACTAAGCATTCCACATATTCATACATTAGACTTTGTCGTAATTCGAATGACACACACATTCATCTTGATGTATGTGGAGACAAATATTTATAAGGGAAAAAGGTTCAATCTTCCATGCACAAAAGAAGAAAATATATAGTTAAAAAAATAATAGCTTAATGTATTTCTTTGTGTTTTTTATAAAATAGTTTATATTGTTATTATATGTATGTATAAAGGTTCAATCTTCCATGCACAAAAGAAGAAAATATATAGTTAAAAAAAATAATAGCTTAATGTATTTCTTTGTGTTTTTATAAAATAGTTTATATATATATATATATATATATATATATATATATATATATATATATATATATATATATATATATATATATATATATATATATATATATATTTATTTATTTATTTATTTATTGTGTGTTTTATAAAATAGTTTATATTGTTATTTTATATATATATATATATATATATATATTGGAAATTTTGTGAGTAAATTTAAATGCTTCTACATATTTAAGGATGACATTTTTTTATTAATTTCTAGGATGTTTTTTTTTAAGAGATTGTTATATATATTTGTTATTGGATATTTTCCCATATTCATATATGGCATGTTTAATAAACTAGTTTAGTCTAGGGAAATTTGAATTAGATAGCTAAATGCCCAATAACATTGATAAAAAATAGTTCAATTAATCCCTTAATCTATACTTGAAAATTTATAACATTTTTTATAAGGGTTTGTGCAAGATAATTTTCCCTCTCATGACACCTTAGTTGCAATGAAGATCTAGAAAAATAATAATCTATTGACTAGGAGGAAATATATGAGGTACATACACAACTTATTAGAATATGTTGTAAAAATATTAAATGTGGGAAATCAAATTAGCTTCTAGAATATTCAACTTTTATTTATAGAAAATTCATATGACTTAGAAAATATCATGTGCTTATAAAAATGATATGTTACTTTTCATCTAAAATATAATGCATATGTGTCAAATCAAGCTTGCACAATTGGTTTTGATGGACCTCATTCTGTAAGGTGACCTAGCTTCAAAACTGGGAAGTCAGGAGGATACACCTAAAAATCCAACCATGCTAAGGGTTGGTGTGGTCCATGCCAGGTGCGATCCCTGGGTGATTTTGATGTCTTAGAAACCCATGGGTCATGGTTTCTTAGACCATAGGCTAGTCTTGCAAGTCACATACAAACTAGCAAAACAAATGTCTATAATGCATATGTTCATGTTAAGATGTCATATTAGTATCTAAATGATGGAATTTCTTGAAACAAAGTTGCACTAATGTAGATAATAGTATTTTCTTGTGTAATGGCCCCGTCGTTACGCCAACAAAAGTGACAATACAACAATATATTTTTTTTTCTTTGCATTAGGAACTACACCCCACCATTAATAACGACATTAATTACACATCATCCAATAAATCAACGAAACAACATTAACACATTATCAATCATTCACAACATAAAGCCGACACATTATTGCCATGATTAACGATACACATTTCGACACAATAACACAAATAAATGGCAGCCATAATCATTGCATTAAAATATATAAATAATGACGCATAAACAATGTGAACAAAGTGCTCAACTCATCTCATAAGGGCGATCATCATCCTTTGTTACAATAAATTTTTCATGGCGCAAGAAGTAAATAACTAACAACCATTCATTACATTTATGTTTCAAGGTGCACAAGAAGTGAAATCTAAACATTATACGAAACATCAATCAATACCTTAGATTTTTATATGCACAAGAAATAAACTAAGTTTAAAACCATCGCTCAAGGATAAACTAAATAAACAAGCTAAATATCTAAAACCATCATCTATTACTTATAATTTAGTATGTGGAAGAGTCAACTCAACGAGTCTTAATTCCATTATGGAATTACGTGCGAGCATTCAAATCAACAGGTCCTCGTTTACATTAACTATTTGACTCACATGAGATCTCTAGCCACATAATTAACCCCGCGTATCATTAATTAATGTGCGTGGTCAATTTATTAACTACATCACTCATAAACGTTGCAACTCATGATGCTAGAGAAACTATCCATAATTCATGGTAAAAAACCTTAATTGTTATTCCGAACATATACAAAGTCAACAACTTATCATTAACATAAAAGTCATGCTGAATCATATAAAGGGACCAACTCCAAGATGATAATGGTGGCACATTATTCATTTAATAAATAAAACTATATATTCAAAAGAGTGTTTATTCTACTAAACCTTATCACCTAGCTTATTTAAAATAATAAAGGTAAACTTGTTGTCTAGGTTGAGACACATAGACCTTGGATAAGCTTGGTCTCCTACCTATTTTAAAAATATTGAAGAGGACATTGTTAAACTTTATATAATTATAATATATAAAAAAGGATTTCCAATATAAAAATATCAATACAAGCTACCTTTCACTCGTGAAAATAAAAATAGTATGTAATATCAAAGGATATTTCATAGACTATCAAATCTATGATGCAACATCATGTATATATAGTAATCACAACATACTTTTTACTATGAAAGAAGTTAGTATGAAATATAAAAGAAAATCTTTCATATGATATCAAGTATTCGATAATAGTACTCTTATAACCTCGAAAAATGGGTAGGGTAGTCACACAACCCTACCCCTTTCTCTCTGTAAAACACAATTCTCTCAATTTCGACCAGAGATTTAAGGTTAACGTAACATCATGTGTGCATATAAAATAAGGAGATGGGTGGACCTAAGAGTCAAGTAAATTGGAAAATTAGGTTGCCATCGTAAAATAAAATAGTAACACTAGAATCCCTTTTTAAAAAGGGTATTAATGAAATACAGACAATTTTTAATTATGCTGAAAGGCATACATCTATTGATAATGGGCATATTTAATATGTTTTTAGTACTTAATCAGTTGTGTATGGACAAGATTAAATATTGTTGAAATATTCTTAGTCGTCCTAATAAATCAATGGTTGTGATTTCAACCACTAACTTCCTCACTATTATAAAGACATTCGTTTACAAGTTTATTTTTTTACTTTTACTTAATCATATTTAAAATTTACTATGATGGCTAGCTGATTGCCACCTCTCAGTGATTAACGTTTCATTTTCTAAAGAGCCCAAGTTTACCAGCCATGATTTTTACTCCAACTATTATTTACTGGGCGGGATTTTCCTGCCTGGAGCTCTTACCGCATCATCTTACAGCATCAGTTATTTAATGCACAGGGTTCTGCGGTTATTTAATGCCCAAGGCTCGGTTATTTCGACATTCACCAGCCACGAGTGACTTGTGGTTGTGCTAGTAATAAAACTATTGCCCAATTCCTTTTAATGAAACAACAATAGAACGAAGGCTTTGCTCTGACTTCGAGACTGAAGAGAATCTGAGACGTTGAATAATACATGCTGGGAAACAATTAATAACTGTTTGAGTAATACTAAGCGTGAATCCCTTACAGTGGGAGTGAAATCCGCATGTCAGTTTGAAGACTGTGCCTAAATATTAGAGCGATTATCCGAGTCTGAGTGAGAAAAAACGTGTGTAAATTGAGGGTTACGCTTAAGAATCTGAGTGCACAAGGGTTAAGTCTGTGAGGGTAATACCGAGGGTGACGGGTGTTAAGGAAAATACCTAATTACATTTTTAATTAGTTAGTTAGTTAGTTTATCGTTATAGGAATTGATAACTATCTAACGTCTTGTAACCATATTGTGCAATTATACATGTTCATATTAATAAAATACACATCAACAATGTAATGTATTGCATCAATTTTGTCTATGCTTAATCTTTTCAAGGGGAAGAGATTTATTTCTAGAGTTGGTCATTCTGCATTTTACAATTTTCTACAGGAAGGGAAAGTCACTCCTTGAATGTCTCGGGAATCGCCACGAGACAAGCAAACTATATTGATCTTAATGAGTGGATCATGGGCCAAAGCTATGGCAGGGAAATCCCCATTACAGTAGAATCATGTGCACCACCCATCCGATAGTCTCTCCTCTCTGAAATTGACTGTAATGTGCGTTATATCATACATGATGGTACTGGTGTTGTTGGTTCTCGATAAGAACTAGACTCTCGACCACGAGCAGGCTCTGTTAGAAAAACAGGACCGTGGAGCAATAAAATAAAAAAAATGCGGAAACAAAACACAGAAGATACACAATACAATAGAGACACAGATTTACGTGGTTCACCCAGTGTGGGCTACGTCCACCAGAGAAATTGCCTAGTCCTTCCTTTATTATTATCCATCATATGAAGGGATACAACCTACAACAAACCCGTTGTAACTTCCTCTTCTTTATCTCATAGTATCCTATCTCAAAATACAATATTGGCCATCAGCCATCACCACAATACATTTCCCTCATAAAAGAGGGTTGCCTTCTAGGGCAAAAAACCCTAACATAATCTCTATCGTTAGATCTCTGACATTATAATGAACGGTCCAGATTTACAATGAAATTACAATATACATTTACAAGGCAATTTTTCCTTTGGGGGCTTCACCCACTAACCCTCGCTTGCCCCTAGACCCCCCCAGCCGGGGGAATAGACCCCCCAGACCCCGCAGAGGGGGTGCCCCCCCTCTGCACTCCCCCGCGTGGAAGAGTGTACATATTTCTGGGGTGTAAATACTTCATGGGGTATAAACACGACTGAATGTAAAAGACCTCTGAATCAGGAAGATAATCAGGCTCCACAACCAACAATCTCCCACTTTGAGACTGATCTCAACAACTCCACTGTTGCTATATATTCAGGAATCTAAACCTTCCTAGACCTGGCAAATTTCTCATCTTCATCTTCATTCTTGAAGACCAACTGAAACTGAGCAGGAAGTCAGTTTCTCCTCGGTTACTCCTTTTGTTAACATGTCTACGGGATTATGGCTAGTGTGTATCTTTTCCAACTTCAAATGTCCATCTTCCAAGGCGGATCGTATGAAGTGGTACCTCAACTGTATATGCGTAGTCTTCAAATGGAAGGATGATTTCTTTGCAAGATAAATGGAACTCTCACTGTCACAGTACAACCTGCTATTCTCTTGCTTCTTTCTTAATTCCTCCATAAACCTCTGTAACCAAATCATCTCTTTACTAGCCTCTATAGGAGCAACATACTCTGCCTCTATTGTTGAAAGTGCAACAACCTTTTGCAGTTTTGAAATCCAACTTACTGTTGTTCCACCTACAGTAAACACATACCCCGTGGTACTCCTCCTGCCATCTTTATCACCTGCCATATTTGAATCAACATATCCTTGTAGAATAGTTTCTGAACCTCCAAAACATAATGCATGATTAGCAGTACCTCTCAAGTATCTGAGAATCCACTTTACTGCCTCTCAATGTTCTTTACATGGATTGTTCATATATCTTCTCACAACTCCCACTCCATGTGCAATATCTGGTCTTGTGCAAACCATTGCATACATCAAGCTCCCAACTGCTGATGAATATGGGACCCCGGACATGTATTCTATTTCCTCATATGTCTTGGGACACATTTCCTTAGTTAATTTGAAATGGTTGGCCAAAGGTGTACTAACTGGTTTTGCATTCTTCATTCTAAACCTCTCCAACACCTTCTCTGTGTACTCACCCTGAGACAATGTCAGTTTGCGATTTTTCATGT
>ML789894.1:44274-62283 GCA_009831015.1 Picea engelmannii | reverse complement strand
GTTTCCATTGTGTTTCTTTATTTTTACCTTTCCCATTCCAACAATTTTGCATGGTGCATTGTCACCCAAATGAACTTGTCCAAAATCACCTTGAACATAATCTAGAAAATGTTTCCTATGGGGTGTGGCATGAAATGAAGCCCTTGAATCTACCACCCAAGACTCGGAAATATTATCTACAGAAAGAATCAAAGCATCCTATAACACATCACCTATTACATTTGCTTCCTGATTTCTCTCCTGCTGTCCATCTCTTTGTTTCTTTGGAGCTCTGTAGACTTTCTTCATATTTCCTTTCTTCCCACAATTCCAACACTCTATCTTTCCAAGTCTGGATTTGGATCTGCCCTTCCTAGAATTCCCACGGTTCCTGAAACCCTTTCCTCTATCCTTTTGTCTTCCCCTGTTCTCCATGTTCAACGCATTTCCTGATGTCTCGTCTGCGCTTTTCCATCGCATTTCCTCACTCAGGATAACACCAACAACATCATCAAATTTTAAAGTATTTGAACCAGAGACAGAGTTACTTACAGCCATGACCAAGTCGTTCAGCTTTCTGGCAATGAGCACAAGATTAGAAGAGCCCTGACCTCATCATCAAAGTCCACTTTTACGGAAATTAGTTGATTAGTAACCGTATTAAAATCATTTAAATGATCTGCAACAGACCCACGTTTCGACATCTTCATATTAAATAATCTCTTCATTTGAAATACCTTATTGGATGTCGAGGGTTTTTCATAAAATTTGGCCAATGCGTCCATCAAACCCTTCATTGTCTTTTCTTTGGAAATATTGAAAGCCATCGACGCTGCCAGACTCAGTTGTATCGTTCCTAGAGCCTTTCTATTAAGAATCTCCCATTTTTCATCCTTCGTAGCCGCCAACTTCTTTGCTATTCCACCCAATGGTAGGAATAGATCCTTCTGATATAAATAGTCTTCAATCTGCATCTTCCATAACTGGTAGTTTTGGCCGTTAAATTTCTCGACCCTAAACTTTCCATCTTCCAACATTACTCCCACTCGAACCAGGAACCCTCTTTTCCTGTGAGTTACCTTTCGCTCTGATACCAATTGTTAGAAAAATAGGACCGTGGAGCAATAAAATAAAACAAATGTGGAAAAAACACACAAAAGATACACAATACAATAGAGACACAGTTTTACATGGTTCACCCAGTGTGGGCTACATCCACCAGAGAAATTTTCAGGTCCTTCTTTTATTATTATCTAGCATATGAAGGGATACAACCTACAACAAACCCATTGTAACTTCCTCTTCTTTATCTCATAGTATCCTATCTCAGAATACAATATTCGCCATCAACCATCGTTGCAATACATTTCCGTCATAAAAGAGGGTTGCCTTCTAGGGAAAAAAACCCTAACATAATCTCTATCGTTAGATCTACGACCTTATAATGAACGGTCCAGATTTACAATGAAATTACAATATACATTTACAAGGAAAATTTTCCTTCAGGGGCTTCACCCTCGAACCCCTGTTGGGGGCCCACTTGCCCCCAGACCCCCTAGCTAGGACGATAGCACCCTCGGACCCCGCAGAGGGGGTACCCCCCCTCTGCACTCCCCCACGTGGAATAGTGTACATACTTATGGTGTGTAAATACTTCATGGGGTATAAACACGGCTGAATGTAAAAGACCTCTGAATCAGGAAGATAATCAGGCTCCACAACCAACAATCTCCCACTTTGAGACTGATCCCAACAACTCCACCGTTGTTGTATATGTTGGACTCTGAACCTTCTTGGACTGGGAAAATTTCTCATCATCATATTCATTCCTGAAGACCAACTGAAACTGAGCAAGAACTCAGTTTCTCCCTGGTTACTCTTTTTGTTAACATGTTTGCAGGATTCTGGTTATTGTGTATCTTTTCCAACTTCAAATGTCCATCTTCCAAGGTGGATCGTATGAAGTGGTACCTCAACTTTATATTCTTAGTCTTCGAATGGAAGGCTGAGTTATTTGCAAGATGAATGGCACTCTCACTGTCACAGTACAACCTATTATTCTCTTTCTTCTTTCCCAATTCCTCCATAAACCTCTGTAACCAAATCATCTCTTTACTAGCCTCTGTAGCAGCAACATGCTCTACCTCTGTTGTTGAAAGTGCAACAACCTTTTGTAATTTTGAAATCCAACTTACTGTTGTTCCACCTATAGTAAACACATACTCTGTGGTACTCCTCCTGCTATGTTTATCACCTGCCATATCTGAATCAACATATCCTTGTAGAACAGTTTATGAACCTCCAAAACATAATTCATGATTAGCAGTACCTCTCAAGTATCTTAGAATCCACTTTACTTCCTCCCAATGTTCTTTACCTGGATTGTTCATATATCTGCTCACAACTCCCACTGCATGTGCAATATCTGGTCTTGTGCAAACATTGCATACATCAAGCTACCAACTGGTGATGAATATGGGACCCTGGACATGTATTCTATCTCCTCTTGTGTCTTGGGACACATTTCCTTAGTTAATTTGAAATGGTTGGCCAAAGGTGTACTAACTGGTTTTGCATTCTGCATTCTAAACCTCTCCAACACCTTCTCTGTGTACTCACCCCGAGACAATGTTCTTTTGCGATTTTTCCTGTCTCTTGTTATTCTCATACCAAGGATTTTATGTGCAGCATCCAAATCCTTCATCGCAAATGAATTGGCTAATTTCTTCTTGAGCACATTTATATCCTTCATATTAGACCCTGCAACAATCATGTCATCTACATACAATAGCAAGATAATAAAGCTTCCATTTTCTAGCTTTTTAAAATAAACATAGTGATCAGAATGACATCTACTATAACCTTGTTCTGTCATAAACCTGTCAAACTTCATAGAAAACTGCCTTGGGGCTTGTTTTAGGCCATATAATCTCTTCTTCAACCTGCATACCAAATTCTCCTTCCCTTTGACCTCATACCCCTGTGGCTGCTGCATATAAATCTCTTCCTCCAAATCCCCATGGAGAAAAGTTAATTTTATATCTAACTGTTCAACATGCAAATCTTCTACTACCACAAGACTTAAAATAGTTTTAATTGAAGTCATTTTAACAACAGGAGAAAATATTTCATCAAAATCTATATCTTTCTTTTGTGCAAACCCCTTTACAACAAGTCTAGACTTGTACCTCTTTTCTCCTCCATCTTCTTCCTTCAACTTGTAAACCCATTTATTCTGCAATGCTCGTTTTCCTGCGGGCAACTGAACCAAGTCCCAAGTATGGTTATTTACCAAGGAATCCATTTCCTCTTTCATTCCTTGCTCCCACTTTTTTTTGGTGTCTACCTGCATTGCCTCTTCATAACATTCTAGTTCACCAGAATCAATCAACAATAAATAATACAATGAAGGAGAGTATCATTCAGGGGGTATACTTAACCTTGTAGATTTTCTAACAAAGCTTGTAGGTGTTTGAGATACCTGTTTCTCCTGTTGTACATTTTGATTTTTTGGTTCCTTTGGAATTTCTTTTTCAGTGATCTCATCAAGCACTGTATATTCTTGTTTTTCTTTTTCCTGTTTCTTTCCCTGCAACTAATCTTTGTACATGACCTTCTCATTGAATATGAAATCTCTACTCCTAATGATTTTGTTATTTTCATAATCCCATAAGCAATAACCAAAATCGTTAACACCATATCCAATAAAGGTACACTTCTTGGATTTTGCCTCAAGCTTTGCTCTATTTTCTTTATCAATATGGACAAATGTTTCACAACCGGAAGTTTTCAAAAAAGAATAGTTTACCTTTTTTCCTGTCCATTCCTCCTCTGGAATTCTACCATCCAAAGAGCTTGAAGGTCCCATGTTTATTAAGTAAATAGCAGTATCTACAACATCTACCCAAAACTGTAAGAGAAAACCAGCATGCAATCTCATACTCCTTGCATGCTCCATGATTGCCATGTTCATCCTTTCTGACACACCATTTTCTTATGGTGTTCTTAGAACTGTCTCCTCTCTATGAATCCCATGGTATGAAAAGTAATCATCAAACTCCTTGCTGCAATATTCACCTCCATTATCTGATCTGAGACACTTCAACTTTTTTCCTATCTCATTCTCAACCAAATCTTTCCATTTCTTAAAAGTATCAAAAACATCATATTTTTGTTGAATGCAATAAACCCAAGTTTTTCTAGTTACATCATCAATAAAAGTAATGTAATAATGAGAGCCACCAAGAGATGATACCTGAGCTGGTCCCCATACATTTGTATGCACAAGCTCTAACCTTTCACTCTTCTTTTCTTTTCCGACTCTGAGAAATCTGACTCTCTTCTTTTTTCCATAAACACAATGCTCACAGAAGTCCAAATCAATTTGTTTAAGATCTGGCAACAAATTTCTTTTGTGAAGTATCTGCATCCCCTTCTCACTCATGCGTCCAAGCCTATGATGCCACAGTGTTGTATCCATTCTTGTAGAAGCTAAAGAGATAGAAGAGTCAGTATTACTAGTACATAAATACAATGTACCTACCTTCTCTCCTTTCGCTATCACCAATGATCCTTTGATGACCTTCCACGTCTTATCTATAAATATGGATATGAAACCTTCACTTTCCAACTTCCCTGTTGAAATTAGATTTTTTCTTAAATCTGGAACATGTCTTACCTCTTTCAACAACCATTGGTTTCCATTGCGTTGCTTTACTTTTACCTTTCCCATTCCAACAATTTTGCATGGTGCATCGTCACCCAAATGAACCTATCCAAAATCACCTTGAACATAATATAGAAAAGGTTTCCTATGGGGTGTGGCATGAAATGAAGCCCCTGAATCTACTACCCAAGACTCAAAAATATTATCTACAGAAAGAATCAAAGCATCTTGTAACACATCACCTATTACATTTGCTTCCTGATTTCTCTCCTACTGTCCATATCTTTGTTTCTTTGGAGCTCAACAATCTTTCTTCAGATGTCCTTTCTTCCCACAATTCCAACACTCTATCTTTCCAAGTCTGGATTTGAATCTTCCCTTCCTAGAATTCCCATGGTTCCCAAAACCCTTTCCTCTATCCTTTTGTCTTCCCCTGTTCTCCATATTCAACGCATTTCTTGATGTCTCACCTATGATTTTCCGTCACATTTCCTCACTAAGGATAACACCAACAACATCATCAAATTTTAAAGTATTTGAACCAGAGACAAAGTTACTTACAGCCATGACCAAGCCATTCCATCTTTCTGGCAATTTGCACAATATTAGAAGAGACTTGACCTCATCATCAAAGTCCACTTTTACATAACTTAGTTGATTAGTAACCATATTAAAATCATTTAAATGATCTGCAATAGACCCACCTTCTGACATCTTCATATTAAATAATCTCTTCATTAGAAATACCTTATTGGACGCTGAGGGTTTTTCATACAATTTGGCCAATGCGTCCATCAAACCCTTCGTTGTCTTTTCTTTGGAAATATTGAAAGCCACTGACGTTGCCAGGCTCAGTCGTATTGTTCCTAGAGCCTTTCTATCAATAATCTCCCATTTTTCGTCCTTCATATCCGTCGGCTTCTTTGTTATTCCACCCAATGGTAGGAATAGATCCTTCTGATATAAATAGTCTTCCATCTGCATCTTCCATAACTGGTAGTTTTGGTCATTAAATTTCTTGACCCTAAACTTTCCATCTTCCTACATTGCTCCCACTTGAACCAGGAACCCTCTTTTCCTGCGACTTACCTTTCTCTCTGATACCAGTTGTTAGAAAAATAGGACCGTGGAGCAATAAAATAAAACAAATGCGGAAACAAAACATAGAAGATACACAATACAATAGAGACACAGATTTATGTGGTTCACCCAGTGTGGGCTACGTCCACTAGAGAAATTACCAGGTCCTTCCTTTATTATTATCCAACATATGAAGGGATACAACCTACAACAAACCTGTTGTAACTTCCTCTTATTTATCTCACAGTCTCTTATCTCATAATACAATATTTGCCATCAACCATCGCCGCAATATATTTCCCTCGTAAAAGAGGGTTGCCTTCTAGGGGAAAAATCCCTAACATAATCTCTATCGTTAGATATGCAACCTTATAATGAACGGTCCAGATTTACAATGAAATTACAATATACATTTACAAGGCAATTTTTCCTTTGGGGGCTTCGCCCCCGAACCCCTGCTTGCCCCCAGACCCCGGAGAAGGGGTACCCCCCTCTGCACTCCCCCGCATGGAAGAGTGTACATACTTCTGGGGTGTAAATACTTCATGGGGTATAAACACGGCTAAATGTAAAGGACCTCTGAATCAGGAAGATAATCAGGCTCCACAACTAACAGGCTCTTCATCTGGCTAATCTGGATATCAACAATCTAACTCTGGCTTAGTATATGTGACTGATTCAATGACTGTTGGATCGACAAAAACAAATGGGTCTACTACTTAATATACAAAAACAACTGCCTCCGTATCTGGATTTTCCTTTGTCCCTCCTTGCTTCTAGGATTGGATATGAAACTGGTGCTTCTTGGTCAACTCAATCAATTGGTTCTTAATGGTGTCTATGCAACTGGAGGATCTGGATCTGGAACTCGATATCTATATTATGCAATGGTTAGTACGGAAGTAGCTACTAGATGTTTATGTGTGTCTTATGCTAGTGCTTACACTACTTCCATTGGTGTTGTTGATGGATGGACTAAGTCGCTTTCTTACTCAACAAAATCTATGGAATAAAAAACATAATCGAAATCTACTGCTGCTTATAATGCTTGCTTTGATGATTCTATCTTAGCTACTGGTATTGGTTCCTTAGCTACCACTAGGCAAGGTAGTGGAGAAGTTGGGACTAGTGCATACGCTAGTCTGGGGGTCTAGGATCCCTTTCATGGTATGAAGAGTACACTTCTGCCACCTCCAATCCCTAAATTTTTAACAATATTTAATTCAACAATGTGGGCGACAGATGCTCATTCCAGCCACTGTAACAGAAGAACAAACGTCCTCAACATTAGTTGGAAGAAACTCCCTTTGTTTCCAAGGTTGGGAACCAGGTTTATGCCTCCACATGAGCAGGACAAATCTATATATGGAAACGAAGAGAGAAGTAACAAAGGGACCTTCATGCACGATGGTTCATTCCTTTACATAGTAGCTATCAACCTAAATTGTCTAATCGAACTGTTTTGAACAAGGATTGCCAAAAATAAAAACTGATCAAGGCCAAGGAAGTAGCACAAGGCAGGGAGGACCTCTCTTGGAGAACTAATACCATTCTTAACTAAAACTCGACAACACATTAACCTTGAATACAATTTCAGAATTTCTTATGCATTAAAATTAACTACAATTAAATTGAATCTAAATGAGCGCATCTTAGTTTAGGATTACTATAACCAGAGGCGAAAAGTCTGAAGCCGATATTCCGTGCTTGTGCTCCATCTTGTCTCTTTCTTGCTTGCTAACCATGAAGACCTCACCGGTAACTCCGAGCCATTGTTAGGGGTACTCTTCTTCCCCTTAGCCCCCCAAGCCGCAAAGGGGCCACGCACACAAACAAGGGAAAACCTAGCTCCCAAATTGCCTCGCAAGGTCGAGCTACAACTCTCTAATCGGAGCAGGGTATCCCAACTGCCACAAGAAAAATCAGTCAATAAAAATATCGATAGTGTAACCTTATGCCTACCAATCATGATCCATTCCCTTCCTCTGCCATTTCTTTTATAGAGTTCTCTTGGTGACTTGTTCCCAAAATGCACATTTAATTTTTTTTATTAAAATATTAATAGGAATATTCTCCCCCGTACACTTGTCACTTGATCCCATAGTTGCACCAGAAATTCAATTAATTAATTAATTTAATTTTCCAATTTCCCTCACCCACCTAAAAGCGTTCCTAAAAACACTCCTTGGTGTCCCTTTATTCCCTCACATTCCCTTAATGATTAACGCCTTTCTTAAAACTTAGTTGAGTTTATTTTAGGAAAGTTCTCTTTACTAGATTTCTTCTATGTTCCACATTCATTTTGCAATTAATTTCCCCTTTTTGTCTAAGTATGAAATTAGCAAGTTTTACACATAAACAACAATTGATCTTTTTAAATAATTTGATCCTCCTTTAAATTCTAATTCAATTTTTAGCACCATTTTTCTTCATCCCCTTTTATTGATTGGTTAATTAATTTTTATCCCTCATAACCTATTTAGACCTAAGCTTTAAATTCAACTAGGCTTACCAATTTTTAAGGGAAAATTTTTATGATTAATATGCTTTACTCATACAACATTTATTTAAAGGTTGACCATGAAAAAATGACATACTGTTTTCTAGGAACCTAGGTTCATTGACTCACTAGTGTTAAAAATCGCGACGTTCCCTTCAAGACGCACGATGTGCTCCAAGGGTGCCACTCACCTTTATTCATGTTTCATTTATGCAACATGTCCTTCAAGACACACTACGTGCTCCAAGGGTTCCACTTTTCTTTTGACTTATTTTGGTAGACGTTCACCCTTTGAGTCAATACTCCGTCAGACAACCTTGTGGGAGACTAAGAGCCTCTAAGGAATAAATATCCTACCTTATTGCGCACCCCTTAGAATATTCGTGAGTGATTATCTTAGTCTTCCCTCATGGCATCGTGGATCTCTCGAACTAGATAATCGTTAACCTATAGTTTGAGCCATGAAAAGAGTGTTAGTAGGCTGTGGCAGGGCTGCATCCACACCTCTACCTCAATATATTTGGTGGTTGTGCATGACCCATTTACTCCAAATGTGAGTCTGATTATCAAGTTATCATCAGCCTGCATCCATCAACGAAACATGTCAGTGATCCATAAACAACATCATAATATACCATTCATATGTCACATATGAAATAACATAAATAATCAAACCATAAATAGTCCACTCCCTGACTCGATCCGGAGTCCAAGGAGGTCCATCGATATTATCGACATTCTCAATATGTCAAAATTCCTGCACACTCAGGAGAAACCATCCAATACCACCTATTGACACATATATAATCAAATAGCATATTATCATATCCACAACATCATCATAATCTATAAGCGAAACAATCAATCATATAATAAACCAGATCACTTGCATGCAAGTGTCCTAAAAAAATAAGTCAAATCAAATATACGTAAAAACAGGATGTTACATCTTGTATGCCATTATGTTTTCAATGTGAAGGTATCAACATCACAACCTCAAATAGAATACAATACCACTACAAAACTAAGCATTTAACATATTCATACATTAGACTTTGTCATAATTTGAATGGGGACACGCATTTAGACATTCATCTTGACACACATGGAAACAAATATTTATAAGGGAAGAAGGTTCAATCCTCCACATGCAAAAAAAAAAAAATGAAAATATATGGTTTATTTTTAACCATAGTTAAAAATAATAATAGCTAAATACATTTCTTTGCATTTTTATAAAATAGTTTACATATATATGTATGTAATATTTTTCTTTGTGTTTTTATAAAATAGTTTATATTGTTATTATATGTATACATTGGAAATTTTTGTGGGGAAACTCAAACACTTTTACATATTCAAGGATGATATTTTTTATTAATTTATAGGATGTTTTCTTTTCTTATCCAAATTTGTTAATGGAATATTTAATGAATTTCCTGGATATTTCTCCACATTCACATATGGCAAGTCTAATCAATTAGTCTAGCTTATGGAGATTCGAATTAGACAGTTAAATGCCCAACAACAAAAAACAGTTCAACTAATCCCTTAATCTATATTTGAAAATTTATAACATACTATAAGGGTGTGTGCAAGCTAATGTTTCCCTCTCATGACATTTTAGTTGTAATGGATATATAGGAAAATAACAATTTATTGACTAGAGGAAATATTTGAGATATATGCACACTTATTAGAATATGTTGTAAAAATATTGAATGTAGAAAATCAAATTAACTTCTATAATATATTAACTTTTATTTATGGAAAATTCATATGACTCGGAAAAACGCATGTTCTTATAACAATGATATGTTACTTTTCATTTAAAATATAATGTATATGTGTCAAATCATGTTTCCATGATTGGTTTCGATGGGTCTAATTCTATAAGGCGACCTAGGTTCTACACTCAGCTAGTCACGAGGAGACACCTAAAAATCCAACCATGCTAAGGGTTGGTGTGGCCCAGGATGGGTGTGATCCTTGGATGATTTAGATGTCTTAGAAACCCCTGAGTCATAGTTTCTTAGACCATAAGCTAGTCCTGCAAGTCATGAACAAACTAACAAACAAATATGCATATGTTCATGCTAATATGTCATATTAGTATTTAAATGATGAAATTTATTGAGACAAAGTTACACTAATGTAGATAATAATTTATTCTTGTGTGTCACTATTTTTGTAGTGTGAAGGTGTCAACATCACACCCCCGAATAGAATTCAATACCACTACAAAAATAAGCATTCCACATATTCATATGTTAGAGTCTAGACTCTGTCGTAATTCAATGGAAACACACATACACACATACATTCATCTTAACACACGTGGAAACAAATATTTATGAGGAAAGAAGGTTCAATCTTCTACATGCAAAAGAAGAAAATATATGGTTTATTTTTAACCATAGTTAAAAATAATAATAGCTCAATATATTTCTTTGTGTTTTTATAAAATAGTTTACATATATATGTATGTAATATTTTCTTTGTATTTTTATAAAATAGCTTATATTGTTATTATTAGTATGTATTGGAAATTTTTGTGGGTTTTTATATGGTTTATTTTTAACCATAGTTAAAAATAATAATAGCTTTCTTTGTGTTTTTATAAAATAGTTTACATATGTATGTATGTAATATTTTTCTTTGTGTTTTTATAAAATAGTTTATATTGTTATTATTAGTATGTATTGGAAATTTTTGTGGGTTTTTATATGGTTTATTTTTAATCATAGTTAAAAATAATAATAGCTAAATATATTTATTTGTGTTTTTATAAAATAGTTTATGTATGTATGTAATATTTTTCTTTGTGTTTTTATAAAATAGTTTATATTGTTATTATTATTATGTATTGGGCATTTTTGTGGGGAAACCCAAACGCTTTTACATATTCAAAGATTACAGGTTTTATTAATTTCTAGGATGTTTTCTTCAAGAGATGCCTATATACATTTGTTAACGGTATATTTAATGAAGTTTTTGGATATTCTCCACATTCACATATGACATGTCTAATCAACCAGTCTAGGGAGATTTGAATTAGATAGATAAATTCCTAACAACATTAACAAAAAATAATTCAACTAATCTCTTAATCTATATTTGAAAATTTATAACATACTTTATAAGAGTTTGTGCAAGTTAATGTTTCCCTCTCATGACACCTTAGTTGCAATGGAGATCTAGAAAAAAAACAATCTATTGACAAGGAGGAAATATTTGAGGTACATGCACAGCTTATTAGAATATGTTTTAAAAATATGAAATGTAGGAAATCAAATTAGCTTCTAGAATATACAAATTTTATTTATGGAAAATTCATATGACTTAAAAAAATCATGTTTTTGGGTAAAATCATGAAGGTGGGTTACACTTTTGTGAGAATCAGGTCTTCAAAATTCCTATCATCCTTTTTTCGGCCGAACTCCTTGTTCTTTGGCCAAAAGACAAATGTTTTCGGTCGAACCTTTTGACATCAAATCGAATGGTACCATGATGACGCCCTCGAATATAATGTACCATATTATCCGAATGGATTTTTTCATCTGATGACATCTTTTTGGCTGAAATATTTTTCGGTCGAAAATATATTTCAATCGAAATCCTTTTTATATATCACCCGCCCATCGACCATATGATAGGTTTCCAAATTGGTGAGAGTTTGTTGAACGTTCATTGGTGGTGGTCCTTGGTGTTCGTCTATGGTGGACGTTGGCGTTCGTTTGTGGTGGTCGTTGGCATTCGTTGGAATTTTTTTGTGGGTATTTTTTAAAATGTTTTGTAGGTAGGTTTAAATTTTGTTAGTAGTTAATTATAGAATTCGTTGAATTTGGCCTATCCATGCACATGTACAAGGCGAAATTCGTCTATGTCCATGTGCATGGATAGGCATGAATTCAGACCTATCCATGCATATGGACAAGGTCGAATTCAACATTTGTTGATGGCGGTCGTTGGCGTTTTTTTGCAGGTATGATTTAAAAAAAAAATTAGGTAGTTTTTAATTTTTTTTTAGGTAGTTAATTATTAAAATAGATGAATTTTTCCTGTCCATGCACATGGACAAGGATGAATTCAGGCATGTCCATGAATAAATATTTAATTCATTCTATTTTAAATAATTTATCAATTTTTTATTAATTTTATTGATTATGTGTATGTCTATAATAATAAAATTAAAATTAAAAAATTAATATCTATGTAAATGAAATAACATAATTTTAATAGTGTATAATAAGTAGCTCACATTGCAACTATATCAAAAGTAGAAAAAGAACTAAGTACCTCTTGCTTCATTATGTTTACTAGCTTTTTTTCAATAAATAATTCTGAGGTCTTTTCATTAATATCATAAAGGATTATGGATCTGGGCATGTCCATGTGCATGGACACGCCAAAATTCAAGCACGTTGGGTGCAATGGAAGATCCTCCATGAAAAAAAGAGTAGCCATCCTGCAAAGAAGTACAATAGCCAACAACCCATACTTTACTTGCCCTATACTCCCTCTAAACTCAACTAGGTCGTCTTTCATTATCACAACAATCAAAGGATAGGAATGTAACAACCCCATATAACTCAGAAATAATATACCCTTATATCAACATATGAACAAACCACTGGCAAATATTGGCACACCACACCAGACACACTACCCTTACCATTTTCTTCGTTCATTTATGAGGAAAAGAACTAGGAACAAAGATTGTTTATTATTCCACCAGTAACCTCCTTTATTCACCAACAAACATTCTTGTTACAACAACAACAGATCAAGGAAGATACAGAAAGACAACATTAGGGGAAAACACAAACCAAGTTGAATGTGATGAATCAAAACTACTAGTTTACCCAAACTTGGGATACCTATAAGAAATAGTAGATTAACCAATAACTGGATACAAATACATACCCACAAATAAGGAAAACAACACCAACTAACCTCCTTTTCTGAAACCAGAAAGAATGAAATCTTTGACCTATCAAACCTTTAGGAATTAAAGCTTGGCGATCAACATACCTATTAGGGACCAAAACCCATCCTTTATAGCAAAGGGATAGAAATGAGAGAGGGTCATCAACCCTATCCATCTCCATGGACAAGCCCAAATTTGGCATGTCCATGTGCATGGACAGGCCTGAATTTGGGACCGTCCATGCACATGAACCAGGCTGAATTCGGTGAATAACACTAAATACACTAAATTCCACCATAAGGCAATTCTCCATACACTCTCAACTATTTATATTCATCCTTCCTCCCTAACTTACTTTCATATTCCATTCCTATCCTTCCTCTATTGGACTATCTTGGAGTGTCAACTATATTGACCTAACTCCAAATAGAACCCGTAAGTGGAAGTGTCATTATCTTGACCAAGCTTCCCCAACAGACAACTGATAGTCATCATCACACGTCTAGGGAAGCGTGAGCTAACACTGTCTTTCCATGACTCCAAGTTTCAGAAGATACACGATGGGAAATGCCTCCACCCCTCCTAATAGGACTAGGGTCCACACCCTACAATGGAATATACACTGACATCGTGTTGCTGGGAATTTTTTTCATCGTTTATTCAGTTTTTTTGGGTAGTCTCGTCACTTGAAAACCTGCACTAGTCCATATATCATAACAATGCATTTGTACCAATTTAATTTCACATACAAAGATTCATACCATATTGTTTCTCGGTGGGTGGTCATGACATCCACTTTTATTACCATTATCCCTTGGCTATTTCATATCCCATTGACCTGCAAATTAGTCTATAACACAAACTCATACATATCTATGCATTATCATCATGTAATTGTATACAACCATAATCTCAATTCGATATCCATGTACCGACAACTTTAATATCAATTTTTTCAAGTTAGAAATAGATCTCATAACCTCCCCATAATTCAATTGATGTTACTTGTTCATAGAATTTTCATTTACATAATAGATCGCATCATATCCATCATTATTCAAATAACAATTAAACATTCATAGAATTTACATTCTCATAATAGATCACATCATATCCATCATCATTCAAATAACATTTAAACATTCATAGAATTTATATTCTCATAATAGATTGCATCATATCCATCATCATTCAAATAACATTTAAACATTCATAGATATTGCATTCTCATAATAGATTGCATCATATCCATCATCATTCAAATAACATTTAAACATTCATAGAATTTATATTCTCATAATAGATTGCATCATATCCATCATCATTCAAATAACATTTAAACATTCATAGAATTTATATTCTCATAATAGATTGCATCATATCCATCATCGTTCAAATAACGTTTAAACATTCATAAAGGTTCCTACGTCTTAAAAGTTCAAGTGTATCATTAATAGTTTCACTGTGAATAGAAAATAAAGGTGATTAGGCCTCAAGTAATCCTAGTTGTCTAAGTCAAAAGGTGGTGTTACATACACCCATACATCAAGAAACATATTCTCGAGGAGGTCAAAAAAGTGAGGGATAATCTTGTTGTAATGTCTCGACATCCTCCCAAGTAGCAGATCCTGGACTATACTTGTTCCACTAGACGTTAACTTGGTCTATTGGACGGTTCCCGAGTTGTCGAAATCTATGGTCCAATATGCGTAATGGTTCTACCGTGAGGGTTCCCACGTTCGATACCTGCAATTCCTTCCAATTTAGTTTATGTGATTCATCAACAACATAATGATGTACAACAGATACATGAAAAACATTATGAGTTTTATGCATGTGTGGCGTAAATACGAGACAATAGGCAATGGGTCCAATTCTCTATTGGATTTTGAATGGTCCTATAAATCGAGGTGACAACTTTGTCCCCTTCTCGAACCAAATGGTACTCTTATTGGGTCTGATATGAATGAAAACTTGATCTCCCTCTTATAACTTCGGTCAATCCTATGTGCATCAGCATAACTTTTCTGTCTATCTTGTGCTTCCTTTAGTCTCTACCTAATCTGAATCACTTGTTCCTCCATCTCTTGAATCAATTCTGGACCAACTGTCACGCGATCTTCTAATCTTTCCCAACTCAACGGTGTTCTGCATGGCCTCTCATATAGAGCTTCGTAGGGTGGCATTCTGATGGAGCTATGAAAACTGTTATTGTAGACAAACTACCAAAGGTAGGTACTTCTCCCAATGGGTTTTATTATCCATAACATACATCCTAAGCATGTCTTCCATGACTTGATTTACTCTCTAAGTTTTCCCATCTGTTTCAAGATGATAAGTTGTTCTTAAGTTCAACTGAGTCCCCAACGTTGACTGCAAACTTGTCCAAAACCTAGAAGTGAATCTGGAGTCCCTACCTGAAATAATCTTCTTAGGTATCCTGTGCAAACTGATGACCTCACTTACAAACACACGTGCCACATCAGTGACATCGTAAGTGTCTATAACCAGAATAAAATGAGCACTCTTGGTCAACTTATCAACTATCACAAGAATGGAATTGTGTCTATGAGATGTGAGTGGCAACCCCACAAAAAAATCCATAGAAATGACTTCCCATTTGGACATAGGAACATCATGTGGTTGTAGGAGACCTATTAGGTGATGGTGGTCAACTTTCACTTGTTGACACTCTAGGCACTTGGAGATGAAATGGACTACATCGTGCTTCATGCCTACCCAGAAGAAGAGCTTCCTCATGTCTGTGTACATTTTCTTCACAATCGGATGTGCATAATAAAGTTCTCTATGGGCTTCCTTCAGTATGATGTTTTGAATATCCCCACTTTTGGGGATGTACATCCTTCCTCGATATCTTAATATTTTGTCTACTTCTAGGCTATATCCTTCATACTTTGGATCTAATTTCCTCCCACTCTGGAGGTTTGAAGTAACCTTTAAATACCAACTATCTCCAAGGCGTTGCGTCAACACACATTCCCTCAAATTGACTTTTAAGGGTACCAAGGAGAAGACATGTGGTCTCCTACTCAAGGCATCCACGACCACATTTTATTTTCCCTTGATGTATGAAATACCAAAATCGTACTCACTCATAAAATCACTCCATCGCCTCTTCCTGGAATTAATATCCCTTTGAGTGAAGAGATGTTTTAAACTTTCATGGTCTATTTTGAGCTCAAAGTTTCGCCCCACTAGATAGTGCCTCCAAAGTTTCAGAGCTAGCATTACAGCTGCCAAATCTAAATCATGAGTAGTGTAAATCTCCTCATGTTTCTTCAACTTCCTTGACGCATACACTATCACATCTCCATCCTGCATTAGCGCGAATCCCAACCCTTACTTCGAGGCTTCCGTGTAGACTGTGAAGTCATTTTCCATATCCGGCACTTGTAGAATTGGTGCACTAGTTAGTAACCTCCTAAGTTTGATGAATGCACTATCAAATTCTTCTGTCCATTCATACCTGACCCCCTTGTGTTGCAAAGTGGTGATGGGTTTCTCTATTTTAGAGAACCCTTCCACAAATCTCCGATAATAACCTGCTAGCCCCATGAAGCTTCTTACCTCATGAGCATTTTTCGGCACTGGCCATTCCATAATGGTCTTTACCTTTTCTGGGTCCATAGAGATTCCTTCACCGGAAATGATATGACCTAAATAGTGAATTTCTTTCTGGAAGAAAGAACACTTCTACAACTTCCCATACAATTTGTTCTCTCTAAGGCAGGACAACACTACTCGCAAGTGTTCCTCATGTTCTCTTTCGTTCTTGGAATAGATGAGGATATCATCTAGAAAGAGTTGTACAAAATGGTCTAAGTACTCTCAGAATACACCATTCATGAGGCTCAAGAATACTGTTGGCGCGTTGGTCAATCCGAAAGGTACTGAAACGAACTTGTAATGCCCAAACTGAGTTCGAAAGTCATTTTTAGGAATATCGCCTTCCTTAATCCTTAACTGGTGATACCCTGATCACAAATCAATTTTTTAGAATATCGTTGCTCCTTTCATGTGATCAAAGAGATCATCTATCTGTGGCATTGGGTACCTATTTTTCACTGTAGCATGGTTCAAGTCCCTGTAATCTATACACAGTCATAAGGAACCATCCTTCTTCTTCACAAAAATTACTGGTGCACCCCAAGGTGAGACACTGGGCCTTATTATCCCTAAGTTGAGTAGCTCTTTCAACTGCATCTGCAACTCACAAAGTTCTAGTGTTGTCATCCTATACATAGTCTTGGAAATTGGTTCTGCGCTAGTTTTTATGATCCAGGTGGATATCGGTGGCCACCCACCTTTTCCAAATGGCTCAAAACAGTTTTCTGGCCATTTTGGCAATTTACTATTTTTAGCAGGTTTTAACTTCCGGGGCCATTTTGAGGGTCCAAATGAAGGTTTTTAGAGATCGAGGTTCTCAATGATATCTAAAAGAATAATTGAGCCCCCAAAATGAATCTCCTCGACAATACCTTTCCAACGAGCTATCACACGCCTAAAACGGAGATCGTATGCAAAAGTTACGACCCCAGGAAGTTGATGTACTCACTTACCTAAACGGGGCCCACATGACTTTTGGCGCTTCATATCCTAGGGTTAGGTTTTTGGATGTCTAGGACTTTTGGAATTCCTTTTTATTATAAAAGGGCCTTCATAGCCTCATTGTAATCATCTTCTTGCGAATGCGAGTAGCCTTCACATCTCTTCTCAGAGATAAGCTGCCACCATTCTAGCGAGTCTTTCACTCTGTATTTTTACAGTCTCTGTACATTTATTTCATTAATAGAAATCGTGTATTACTGTATATCTGTGTTTATGGTTGCATCT
>ML789894.1:12514-42387 GCA_009831015.1 Picea engelmannii | reverse complement strand
CACACGCCTAAAACGGAGATCGTATGCAAAAGTTACGACCCTGGGAAGTTGATGTACTCACTTACCCAAACGGGGCCCACATGACTTTTGGCGCTTCATATCCTAGGGTTAGGTTTTTGGATGTCTAGGACTTTTGGCATTCCTGTTTATTGTAAAAGGGCCTTTAGAGCCTCATTTTAATCATCTTCTTGCGAATGCGAGTAGCCGTCACATCTCTTCTCAGAGATAAGCTGCCACCATTCTAGCGAGTCTTTCACTCTGTATTTTTACAGTCTCTGTACATTTATTTCATTAATAGAAATCGTGTATTACTGTATATCTGTGTTTATGGTTGCATCTCTGATACATTTCTGTTATATTATTGAACATCTGCGATATCTCTGTGCATTTCTTTATTATATCTCCGATCTCATTTCGTGCCGAAAATAATAAATCAAGCTCCCTCTCAGGAGATAACCCTGGCAACTCCTTCGGAAAAATGTCCTTAAATTATGACAATACAAGGTACTAATCCAAGGAGGGTCCTTTCCTTTCATTCATTGCTTCCACTACATATAGTTGACACCCTTTCCTCATTCACCGCTTAACCTTCATAGTTGAGATAAAGTGTAGAGACACCTTTCTCCATACATCGTGGATCTCTACTGGCCTTCCTTCATCGTCAACACAAAGTACCCTTTTTGTAAAACAATCTACCATAGCTTGATGGGATTCTAACCAATCCATTCCAATGATTAGATCATACGTCCCGAGAGTAGTGGTGTATACCCTCAACCTAGTAGTACACTCTCCCAGGTATACTAGACAATTATCAATGCTAGGTCCTACCGCTTGTTTTTTCCTCGAATCCATATCGACTTGTTTAAAATCATCGTGCTCGTAGGCTACCAACCCACTCTTTTCTAATGCAGAAGGTGAAATGAAACTATCTGTAGCACCAGAATCAAATAAAATTTTAACATTGATATGATTTAGCATACCTAACGACTCCACCACCGTGGATTGATGTTCTACCTGGCGATTATAAACTGTTGCATAAATATGGTGGCTACCACTTGCTCTTCCCATCGGGGCCTTTCCTTCTCTATGCACAAATCTTGATTGCAACTCTGGGCAGTCACACTGGTAATGGGGTCCTCCACATCCCCAACATGTAACATGAGATTGAACCTGCGCACTTCTCTGTGACGGTCTCTGAAATGAGTTCCTTCCCCTAGAACCCCTGCCCCTACTAGGTGCTCCCTGAGAAGGTCGTGAACTTGCTTGCATCGTTGGTGATGAATGGGATGTTGCATTCACTGCCATTGAAATACCTATGGAAACTATCCTTGGTGTGACTCTATTACCATAAGGAGGTGTCCTAGAGATCCCTCCCCTAGAGAAGGTCCTAGGGGCCTTCCCCACGAATCCAAGATGATGTGGAAAGGTCGATCTCATACCTCCATTTAATTTCATGCGTTCCTCGACATAACGTGCATTTTCAACTTCGTTCGCTACTGAAGACGGTTTCCACATCTGTACCATGGCCCTTATCTTAGGGTTTAATCCATAGACAAAGCATTATGCCTATTGTTGATCATTATCCATGTACAAAACATATTTTACCAAATCCATAAAGTTGATCTCATACTCTTCCACGGTCCTATTTCCATGTACTAGAGCATGAAATGCTCCCACCTGTTGTTCCTCAAAGTAAGCTGGTAGACATTTCCTTTGGAACCTTTCATCAAAAATTTCCCAAGAGACGGTGTCTGGGGTAAGGTGAACCTGCCTTTCCAGGTTTCCCCATCAATTCAAGGCACTGTCCCTTAACTGAAAGATTGTTATTTTCACCTTTGATGTGGAAGCATAGTCTCTTAAGGTGAAACATCGTGTCATTCCTTCCAACCATGCCTCTACACGTTCACTGGCACGACCCTCAGAAAACTCTGGAAGTTTGATCTTTTGTAGTTCTCTAGTGATGTCCTTGAGTGGAGGCCCTCCCCCTGAATCCCTCGACGCTTCAGGGTTACCCACTCTAGATAGTGGGGGCTCTACTTTGATCCTTGCTGGTTGACGCCCCTTTAAAGTCTCATTTATGGCCTCCAAAGAGCGCAAGATGAGAGCTAATTCAGGCGATGGTGGTGGCGGCATTGGCGGTCCTTGCGACGATACCCCCCCGACCTCGATTTCCTCGAGTCCTAACCATCCTGTATACTTGAATCTGCATCAACCAAAAGTTTGTTAGGGAAGAGTTTAAGGCAACTTGCATTCGCATAACTTATACTTGAAAACATAGGGTTAGGCATAATTTTATTTTTTACTTGTCTATAAACAGACTTTAAACTCTTTAGGGTAAGTGGCTAGGTCAGGGTTAAATTTTCTAAGCTCAATGTCTTCTCCTAAGAAAACTACTGACTCCCTCGCCTGGTAGCTATGCTAGCACTGTACCACACTCACCAATTCCTCTAACTTACCTTCCTAGTGCGCATGAAGCCCCCCTCCCCCTTATCATGGTCTAAGTCCTTAAACCTTTCGTTTAAAACTAATTAATGTGATTTTTATCATAATGTTGATTAATTATTAAAAACTAATAATCTAGACTAAACTTTAACCTAAGTTTCAATCGCCTTAATCAGCACATTCAATTTAATCCTGGAAATTAATATTTTTATTGGTATCATACTTAAGTACTTAATTAATATGTACTTAATTAATTTAATTTTAATCACATTAATCATACTTATAAATCATACTTAATCACCTTTGATTAATCATACTTACTTTGTTTTATTTTAAACATAAATTTAAATATATATATATATATGTGTGTGTGTGTGTGTGTGTGTGTGTGTGTGTGTGTGTGTGTGTATTCTCGTTTTATTATAAATAATTAAAATTTAAACTAATTTAATTATTTAAANAATTTAAATAATTTAAAATTTAAAACAAAAATAAAATCGGGTACACATGAAGCCCACGTGCACCCCCCGGGGCTCTCATCCCTCAAAACCCTACACGCACTCACCCCGACTCTCCATCCACAAACCCTACACAAAACATTCACATAACGCTCTGTCGCCTCTCCACTCTGCACTCTCCCTCTCGACATGCTCAGTTTGATGCTTAGGGCATAACCATCGACCAATGGGTATCCTTCTTTGAGGTTTAAAGCCTGGTTTTGGACATGTTGATCATGCTGGCACCCCCTCGTGGGATCCTCGGCGCTATGGTGTTGGGCTTTGTGTGTTGCATGGTTTTCTTGGCGCTTAATCGAATGTGAGGCAGGAATGGAGTGCCCGCAGCTCGCCACGACAAGTTGAGATGTCCGCCATGGTTTCTGCGCTTTCACAGGTTGTGGCTAGAACCGTTCCCAACTGACTTCTCCTTGGTGGCTTGGCACCTGATAGCTTGGCTTTAGTTCTTTGTGTAGTGTTAATGCGTAGTGTAACAAACTTCGGTCCGTGAGCTCTCCTCCTCGTCACTTGCGCTGAGTTGTTGCTTTGTGTTATGTGTTGTCTTAATGTGTTAATCTATGTGTTGTGTATGGCAGGTGCTCTTGGTTCGATAGCTATGGATTTGGAGATTGGGCCTGCGTATTGCACTGAAGCACCCATTGTGGGCTCCTCCTCCATGTGACTGAGCACTTTGGGTGCTTAGATGATAGCTCGGGTTTAGAAAATAATGCCCTTTGTTGGCTCCTCCTTCATGGCTTAGCATTTGTATTACAAACCCTCCATGGCATTTGTATACATTCTATGCTCCTTGTGGGCTTGGACTATGCTATGGCATCTGTATACATGATATGCAGAAATCTTCTTAGTGAAAATAAGAATAATAACTTGGATATTTTACATTACACAATGAGATATTTTTCTCTAATATGCAGCTTTCTTGGCTCGGTCTGGGATGACTGAAATTTCGTGGGGTAGCTCAGTTGGGAGAGCATCAAACTGAAAATATGAAGGTCGTGTGTGTGATCCGGTTAACTCGTGTTGGGTTGTGGGATTCACGCTTGGGCACTGGGCTAGGTTTGGCTTCTATATTTGGATCTGAATTTTATTATTCAGTTCCTTACAAATGTGTTTCTACATAGGAGTAGGTAGATTGTTTATTTGACAAGTTAAAGAAGTCTTCATAACAAACAAAATCGTTTTCCAGCTACAGATCTTCAAGCAGCAGAAAATTCAAAAATTCAATGTACGCTAAACTCGAACTAATCCACAAATTGCAAAGTGATTGTGGCACACAGGCCATGGCCGAGCCTACCAACACAATTTTGTTGCGTCTCGTAAGCTTCTCCTCTATGTGATTTGAATTGTGCTTGGCACTTGTGCACTAAGCTTTGACTTGTGTCTTGACTTGTTATTGTGTGGTGTGTTTGCTTGATAGTTGGTGAACTTGGAATGTAATGCTTAGTCGACTTAGGGTTTGGTTTGGTTTGTAGGTTCTTATATATATATTATTTTTTTATCAAGATACATAAATTTCTTTCATCTAACTTATATGTATATAATGTATTCTCTACCTCTTTTATAGGTCAAGCTTAATTTTACTTTTTTTTTTTATCTATGCCCCTTTTACAGGTGAGGCTTCTTACATGTGAGGCTTCTTACAGGTTTGAAGGTTAACAGGCCCCCTTCAAACTTACAACAGTTTCTAAGGTTTTCTGGGTTATTGTTGGAACAACTTTTCTAAATTTTCTTTCTTACATGTGGGTAGGTGGGTAGGCCCTGGTCCAAGTTTTTAAACTTGGATTTGATACCATGTGTAAGGTCTCTCCAACAGAGCCTTATTAAAACATAAATTTAAGTATAGAAATGTTATCCTAAATTCTTTACAGTTCATTATTCAGCATATAACAACTCATTGTTCATCATAATTTAAAATTTAGAAGCATAATAATGAATAACATATTCAACATAAAAAAGTAATGAACAATATAAAAATAATTAACACAGCATAATAATGATGATAAATACCTCAAACTGATGTTGTTTTGAAAATCTGCCCCAAGATGAAGCTCTGCCCAAAACTGACTAACCTCCCAGCTAGCTAAGAACAGCCTATCTGGCTCTCTAGCCCTAGGATTCCTTACGGTTTCCTAACCCCTGAGCCCATAATTCCTAGCAACAGGTGCCCCCTATGAAATTCCTCCAGCAAGCTCCTCAACCAAAACCAACAGTAAGCTCCTCAAGCAAAACCAGTAATATAGAAATACAGATCCAGTCCCCAAAACTCCCTCTCTTCACCTTCTCCTTCTCCAATATGAAAATATTACCCCAAAACAAAAGAAGACCCCCTTCTTGAGTTTTTCCCCTTGCCTTATCCTCCTTTCCCTCATTATTCACAGCCTTATACCCCCATTAAACCTCAACCACCTTATCCCCCCTTCCATAAATGGGTCCATCTACCGATACACTAAGTCTCCAAAATAAAAATTAATAATTTATTAACTAAAATTCATTAAGCAAATATTTAATCATGAAATTAATTAATTAATTAATTAAACTAATATTCATTAAAAAAAAATTTAATCATGATAATTAATTAATTAATTAGGGTTGTTACAACTTTATACTCAAAAGTTGTGGAATTTGGAGGGGATTCTAAATATGGCTTATGTTTTTTCATCTGAGTAGTCGAACAGAAAAGTTGCTCTAGAGCCCAATATTTCAAGCCAAGCATAGCCAAGTTCATACTCAAAAGTCTCAGAATTACTTGTTGCAACCATTCGTGATGTTTGTTTCTGTCCAGAAGTTGCATATCTGAAAGGTGGTTTCAGGATTTTTTATGTAAGAATTTCTTGGTATTGTTTCAAGCATTAAATATTAATAAGAAATCTACCACTGAAGATAAAGGCCTGGAGATGTAGGAAAATTTGTGACGAACTCCGTTATGAATCTTTGGTGTTATGGTTGTTGTTCTTAACGTTTACTTCTTGTTCTACATTCTTTATGATGGTTGCAACATTCATTCATTAAATATTCTTCTTCTATTAATTCCTAAGTGGTAAATCAACTCATGCATAAATGATGCAGGAGCATCTCTCCATGTCAGTCAGCCAGCTAGCCAGCCACGTTAGCGCATACATTCAAGGATGAAGAGAGGCGCAACCCTCATCTTCAATTTTGAATTTGAATGTAATTAATGTTGTAGGTTGTTGAGCCATGGAGCCGTGCCTTTGTGTAGGCATTAGAGTAGGTAGGCCTTTAATGTTTGTAAGGCTAAGATATAGATCCAGATGGTGGACTAGATAGCCCATTCAATGTAATTGAATAGGGTAGGTAGATTGGAGGGAAGAGCTCGAAGATCCCCCTCATGTAAAAGATCAATTTCGATCTCATTTTGATGGGAGTTAGTAGAATGAGAGAGAGAGAGAGAGAGAGTTGGTAAGAGTTAGAGTTTGCGAGTAGAGAGAAGAAGAGAAAGAGCTGAGACCTTGTTATAGGCCGTGTTCAGGAACACCTTGTACAAACAGGAATTTGCCATTTAATATATAAAGAGCAGTTTTTCCTGCATATTTCTGTGTTAGATGAATGTCTGTGAGTGTTCTTTTATGCTGTGAATGTATGTTAAGTTTATGCATTTGCAGGAGTTGTTTTGGCTTCAAGCTTGAGAGGTCTTTGAGGCTTCACACCAGGAGGGTGTGACAGAACGTTGGGGGTTCTGATAGTCGTGCACAGAGGGTGCATTTCTGAACTCTGTGGAGTCAGACAGAGGCGTGCCAGGTGGGCACAGAAGTTGAAATCAACAACTCGGAAGAAAGACCAGTGAGGTTGCTGAATACCTTAGGAGGCAAGGTTGTGTATGAGAAAATACAGTTGCAGACATAATATTTGAGGAGTTATGTGAAGCTCTACCAGGTGGGCATTGAGCCAGTGCAAGGACTACACAGAAGAATTCTGCAGTGAGTTTTGTATAACTCTGCCAGGAGGGCATTGAGACAATGTGCAGACAGGCACAAGAAGAGAACTCTGTTGAATTCTGTATTTTGGAGGAAGAATCCACTGAGGGATCTTCTCATGGTTGTTGAACACCCTGAAGGATTCAGTAAGAGGTTGCTTGAGTGAAGGATAGCCAGGAGGGCATCCAAATTATCCATCTGCAGGAGAAAGGAAGAAGGATTTATTTCCTTAGAGGTCTGAGTATTTGGAGAAGCTCAGAAGAGATAGCACTTTAGTGTGTGAAGACTCTGCAGAGGCGCAGAAGTCAAAGAATCCCTTGAGGATCCGAAGGATAAGCTCAGGAGGAGTAGTTCTTTCAGTGCACAGAGTCATAACTGCAAGGAGTGCAGAAGCCGCAAAACTCTTTGAAGAGTTCAGAGTTCCCAAAGCTCAGGAGGGACAACGTTTTCATATACGCACGGGAGGACTCAAGTCGAAGAGTTCGCAGAGAAGAAAGAAGGCAAAGGTTGAGGCCTTTGAGAAATTGGAATTCTTCCAAGTGTAGGAAGAAAACACTGAAGCTCAGAAGGAGGCATAGCAGCCGTCAGATCAGACTGGGAAAGAGATTTGGACCGTTGGTTTTCCATGTCCAGGAAGGAGCAAGAGGAGCGCACAAGAGAAACGATCTGGACCGTCGGATCTTGGTCCAATTACTCGTCAGCCATTGGATCTGACAGGAGTTGTACGAGGTTTAAACTTCATGAACAGGAGGGTGAAATTATCAAGAGGTGTCGGGACATCAGGATATCGGCATTCAGGAAATTGAGGGTTTTGACGTCGAGAGGTTAGGACACTCCAAGGTAAAATCCCCGAAAGGAATTTGCCATCGGAGTTTCGCATATCGGAATATCAAAAGTCTCGATGACATGGGATCGGGAATCTCCAGGATGAAAACCTCAAAACAGATCTAAGCCATCCAAAAGTTGGGACACATGGTGGAGATCTGGAGTCGTCGGCATTTCGAAGTTCAGAATTTTGGAGATCGAAGGGACAAGATGCTGGGACATTTCGGCATTTGATTTTTCCAAATCGCAAAATGGATGTGGACCGTCCATATTGAAGGGACGCGTGGTAGAAATCGAGGCCTTTGAGAAAAATCCCGATAGGAAAGTCCATCGGCATATCAGGGCTCGACATTTCACGAATCCTGAAGATAGGAGATCTGCACATTTCGGAACTGCGAAGTCCGAAATCGCAAATGAATGTGGACCATCCATCCTGAGGGGATGCGTGGCAACAATCTAGACTTTCGGGAAAAGTCCCAAAAGGGGAGAGCCCATCGGCATATCGGGATTCGACGTTTCGCGAATCCTGAAGACGAGACATCCCGAGCATTTGAAATCATGAAATCACGAAATGATTGAGGATCGTCCATCATAGGAGGATGCGTGGTAGAAATCCAAGAATTCGAGAAAAATCTCGATAGGAGAGCCATTTCGGCATATCGGGATTCGATGTTTCACGAATCTTGAGGACAAGAAGCACGCGCATTTCAGAAATGCGAAGTCTGAAACCCTGACAAGGTGGAAAGCTTCGTTGTGGGGATAGCTGACGTCATATCAGGAAATTGGGATTCGGAGGATCGAGAATCCTGAGGACAAAGTGTCCATGCATTTCGGCATTTGAAAGCCCGAAATCGCGAAATACATAGGACTGCGGTCATATGGAATAGTGGTCACATGGACTAGGAGATAGCCATGAGGGCTAAACGTTGTTGAAGCCGTTTCATCATTTCAGGATTTCGGTGATCATGGAATCGAGAGAACATGGGTTCTTGTGACACAGGGAATCAGGAAACCCCAAAGCCCGAAATCACAATTTCCTGTGGGGAAATTGTTCATGGTCATTTTCGGGGCCGTGAGGGAAAAGAAAGGACCTGTAGATTGATTCATGCATGATTCCAGTAGGATTCGAAAGAGCCGCTTCGGCTCGAAGGTGAAATTATAATGATCCTTAAGACCGGTTGGTCATTGCAGAGACTCTGCCGAGGCAGAGGCGGCGTCTGCGTCAGTTGGTAGGAAGAGTCTCTACGCTGACCTCTCGGTCTTAAGGATCGTTCTAATTTCACCTTCAAGCCGAAGTGGCTCTTTCGACTCCTACAGGAATCACGCATGAATCGATCCACAGGTCCTTTATTTTCCCTCACGGCCCCGAACAAGACCATGAACAATTTCCCCACAGGAAATTGTGATTTAGGGCTTCAGGGTTTCCTGATTCCCGATGTCACGAGAACCCCTGTTCTCTAGATTCCTCGATCCCCGAAATGCCAAAACGGCTTCAACATCGTTTATCCCCCATGGCTATCTCTTGTTCCATGTGACCACTATTCCATATGACCGCAGTCCTATGTCTTTCGCGATTTTGGGCTTTCAAATGCTGAAACGCATGGACACTTTGTCCTCAGGATTCCCGATCCTCCGAATCCCAATTTCCCGATATGACGTCAGCTGGCCCCACAACAGAGCTTTCCACCTTATCGGGGTTTCGGACTTCACATTTTCGAAATGCACGTGCTTCTTGTCTTCAGGATTCATGAAACGTTGAATCCAAATATGCTGAAATGGCTCTCGTATCGTGATTTTTCTCGAATTCTTGGATTTCCTCCACGCGACCTCCTATGATGGATGGTCCTCAATCATTTCGCGATTTCGCGATTTCAAATACTCTGGATGTCTCGTCTTTAGGATTCGCGAAATGTTGAATCTTGATATGTCGATGGACTCTCCCCTTTCGGGATTTTTCCCAAAAGTATAGATTGTTGCCACGCGTCCCCTCAAGATGGATGGTCCACATTCATTTCACGATTTCGGACTTCACGGTTCTGAAATGCGCGGATCTCCTATATTCAGGATTTGTGAAATGTCGAACCCTGATATGCCAATGGACTTTCCTATCAGTATTTTTTCCCGAAGGCCTCGATTTCTGCCACGCGTCCCTTCAATATGGACGGTCCACATCCATTTTGTGATTTTGTGAAATCAAATGTCGAAATGTCCCGGCATCTTGTCCCTTCGATCTATGAAATTATGAACTCCGAAATGTCGACGACTCTCGATCTCCACCACATGTCCCAACTGATGGACGACTCAAATCTATTTTGGGGTTTTCATCCTGGAGATTCCCGATCCCCTGTGATCGAGACTTCCGATATCCCGATATGTAAAACTCTGATGGAAAATTCCTTTCAAGGCTTTTACCTTGGAGTGTCCCGACCTCTCGATGTCAGAACCCCCGATTTACCGAATGCTGATATCCTGATGTCCCGACACCTCTCGAGACTTTCACCCTCTTGTTCACAAAGTTTAAACCTCGTGCATCTCCTGTCAGATCCAACGGCTGATGAGTAATTGGACCAAGATCCGACGGTCCAGATCATTTATCCTATGCTCTCCTCTTGCTCCTTCCTAGACATGGAAAACCAACGGTCCAGATCTCTTTCCCAGTCTGATCGGATGGCTGCTATGCCTCCTCCTGAGCTTCAGCGCTTTCTTCCTACACTTGGAAGAATTTCAATTTCTCAAAGACCTCAACCTTTGCCTTATTTCTTCTCTGCAAACTCTTCGACTTGAGTCCTCCCACGCGTATATGAAAACGCTGTCCCTCCTGAGCTTTGGGAACTCTGAACTCTTCAAAGAGTTCTACATCTTCTTCACTCCTTACAGTTATGACTCCATGCGCTGAAAGAACTACTCCTCCTGAGCTTATCCTTCGAATCCTCAAGGGATTGTTTGACTTATGCACCTCTACAGAGTCTTCACGCACTAAAGTTCTATCTCTTCTGAGCTTCTCCAAATACTCAGACCTCTAAGGAAATAAATCCTTCTTCCTTTCTCCTGCAGATGGAGAATTTGGATGCCCTCCTGGCTATCCTTCACTCAAGCAACCTATTGCTAAATCCTTCAGGGTGTTCAGCAACCCTGCGAAGATCCCTCAGTGGATTCTTCCTCCAAAATATAGAATTCAACAGAGTTCTCTTCTTGTGCCTATTTTCACACTGTCTCAATGCCCTCCTGGCAGAGTTATACAAAACTCACATCAAAATTATTCTGTGCACTCCTTGCATTGGCTCAATGCCCACCTGGCAGAGCTTCACAGAACTCCTCAGAGATTCTGTCTGCAACTGTATTTTCTCATACACAACCTTGCCTCCTGAGGTATTCAGCAACCTCATTGGTCTTTCTTCTGAGTTGTTTATTTCAACTTCTGTGCCCACCTGGCACGCCTCTGTCTGACTCCGCAGAGTTCAGAAATGCACCCTCTGTGCATGGCTATCAGAACCCACAGCGTTCTGTCACACCCTCTTGGTGTGAAGCCTCAAATACCTCTCAATATTGAAGCCAAAACAACTCCTGCAAATGCATAAACTTAACATACATTCACAGCATAAAAGAACACTCACAGACATTCATCTAACACAAAAATATGCAGGAAAAACTGCTCTTTATATATTAAATGGAAAATGCATGTTTGTACAAGGTGTTCCTGAGCAAGGCCTGTAGCAAGGTCTTGACTCCTTCTCTTCTGCTCTCTACTCGCAGACTCTAACTCTTACCAACTCTCTCTCTCTCTCATTCTACTAACTCCCATCAAAATGAGATCAAAATTGATCTTTTACATGAGGGGGCTCTTCGAGCTCTTCCCTCCAATCTACCTACCCTATTCAATTACATTGAATGGGATATCTAGTCCACCATCTGGATCCAGATCTCAGCCTTACAAATATTAAAGACCTACCTACTCTAATGCCTGCACAAAGGCACAGCTCCATGGCTCAACATCCTACAACATTAATTAATTTCAAATTCAAAATTGAAGATGAGGGTTGCGCATGTCTTCATCCTTGAATGCATGCACTGACATGGTTGGTTGGCTTGCTGCCTGACGTGGAGAGATGCTCCTGCATCAATAAACTTAACCATAGTCTTTAAAATATCAATTATGGATCAGAGAAAGAAGTAATGTTTAGTTGGGCGTAATGTAATGTTTAGTTCCATTATTCTTGGCTCATCATTCTTATAGCCTTAGCAAGGTGGAAGGAACCAAATTTTTCATCCTTTCTGGATAGGAAAGGAAAGTGATATGCAACCAGATATGATTCCCTCTAGCAGACCAAGGACAATAAAAATTCGCAGGAAAATAACATAGTATTTGCGATGTTTCTTGAATAAATACAACAACACAACCAATATGTGGTGCATTCCTGTGAAGGAAGTCCAGGAAACTGAAGGGATAACCAGGTTCAAGGCATCCAGGCACCACATGTGGATCCAGGCCAATGAAATGGAAAATAAGAGACTGGCCAGATACTGGAAACCGCAGTGGAAAATGTCAGTACCAACACCAACAACAAATCCAGCCGCAATGCAATCCACCAAGCCCAAGGGGTAGGCTGAAGTAGGTCCCTTAGAAAAAAAAAACAACAACCCAGTTGATAACACTAGGAAGGTTGCAACGCAGAATTAGGCATTGGGAAGTAGCGTAGTACCCAAAAGACCAAGGAGGAAAACAATAGTGACCAATACAAATATCCAGTATGATGCTAGAAAGGCGGACACGTCACATATTGGCGAGGAAAGGGTACCAGTTACAATGAGTGGGGCGCAACCCTCACACACAAAAAGGAAGACAACACAGGTAGAAGAGACACGAAAAAAGAGTAAGTATACCAAGGAAGACCCAGTTATCACCTTGACATAGGATGATGTTAAATTCATCACAGACAAGGTCCAGGACAGGGGGAAAGAAATCGTTTGAGTTGCAGAGGCACAAAGAGAAGAGATCATGGAAAAAATTATAGAAGTCCATGAAACTATACAATAATTACAAAGTCAAGTAGTACCATAGGCCACAACACAACGACATGAAAAGACACAATGACCCCCTGCACAGAAAGAAGGAGAGTAGACAGTTCAATTGGTAGTGCAAGTTAGGGACACATTCACAGTCACTCACCAAATGATCAAAATTGATCAAGAGACTGCATAGAAACCCATGGGGGAAATTGATCAATTTTAGGTATTCATGGCATAGATACCCACCAAGGCATTATACGGACTCCATGCTAGTATAATGCAAGAAGTACAATCTGAATCCCACACGGATACCACTAACTTGGAGGTGGGTAGGGGAGTCGCGAAAATGTTAAAAATCACCTGCGACCAACTGACCTCGGAGAAACATGAGTGGAAAGAATGTGCTGAAAATCTAGAGCATAGGCTAAAAAGGGTATATGACCACATCCCAGATAGAACACAAGCACCAGAGAGGAGTTCAAAAGAAAAGATAAAAATCATTTCACAGATAATTGAGGGATATAGGCAAGAAATCGATGAGCTAAAAGAAAAACTTAATCCTATGACTCCTCTTGAGGTTTGAGAATAGAGAGAACAACAATATGCACTCTAGATAGTGGAGATGGGGAAAAAAGAAAGGGAAGCCACAAAGTTGTTCCACCAAACTGCGCAGATTTGTACTATTTTAGAAGAGGATGAAAAGGTCCAATAATTGGACCAACAAGAGGAGAAAATCAACGCTTCCATACAAGAGGTAAATCAACGACAAAAAACAATGAGTATTACAAAGCACTTGAAGGGAACCCAAGAAATGAAGACTCTGCAGAAAGAGTTAAAGACAATGTAGATGAATAAGCAAGAAAGGCAAGCCCAATTGGAGCCCCTCCAAGAACAAGCAACATAGATGATTGTGCAGGGGGGAGGAAGAGAAGACAAGCATGGAATAGGAACATTCAAAGGGTACAAAACTACTACAGGAAGAGATAACAACGTAGATAGTCGAAGCACTAACATACAAAGCTGCGCAGATGAGGGAAAAAGCAAAGGAACTAGTATAAAAGTTCCACAGTTTGGAAAAGTTTGTACAAGGAACACGCCCTACCTGAGTGGCTCAGGACGAGCCACATGTCATTGTTGGGGGCATGTTGGGCACAAACCTATTTTGATAAGTAAGTCTATTTTTGGCTCAAGCCTACTTTTGGAGAAAGACCTATTTTTGGAAAGAAAGACCTAATTTTGGAGCATGCACAACAAGTGGCAAGAAAGTAGTAGGGAGAAAAAGAAGGAAAAGAAGCATGGAGCAGGAAAGGAAACGTGGTGAGCAAGAATACAAGCCTAACCATGATAGGGTTAGGTTTTTTGACAAGATTGCAACGATTATAAGCCTATAAAGTAGTATAAATAAGGACCTAGGAGGTCTAGGTAGAGAGAGGATGAGAGAGGAGAGCTTGTATTAAAGAAGGGATGTCAGTTAAGGATTGAGATATAATTAGTTGGAAAACTATTGATTGTAATAAGTCTTGTATAAGATTTGAATAATTTATTCCTTGAGGGTTAGGTCACAGGATGAGGAGTGTAATATACCAGATATAAAAAGTATGCAGAACAGAAATAGAATGCTAGAAATGGGAGAATAAAAGCAATATAACCAGAATAATCACCACAATAACATTGAAATGATATAAGAATAACAACAGAAATAACACTTTGATTCTGAGAGCAATGTTCACGGGCCTCTTCGAGGGGGCAACCTCCAGTTGAGAAGATCTCTATTACAATAATATCCAAGCTAGGTTTCTCATACCCTCGTATCCTATTTATACTAAATGTGTTTATCAAAAGAAGCATCTAGAGGAAGATCCTTCTAGAAGGGGAAACTTCTATTAGGTCTTGTTACATTCGAATTATTCTATTTTATTGAAAGGCCTTATTAATATTGACCTTTATTACATCCAAATATATTGTTCTACCTATGTGCGGGTTAGGACCCTAACATGTCCTCCCCCTTAAAAACAACCTTGTCCTCAAGGCTTGAGATGTGGAAATTGTTGCAGAATGGTAGTTGGTTCCCAAGTGAAATATGTTGGAGTTGTATCTTTCCACTGGATTAACACTTCCTTGATGGTTCTCTAATGCAGGTGATGCTCACGCTGGTCCAAAAATGATTGTGGTTGTAGCCAAATGGATCCTTCTTCGGCTAACTCAGGAAGGTTGATTTGAATTTGGCACTTAGTTTCGATCACCTTCTTTATGAAGGAAACATAAAAAATAGGATGTAGCTTCAAATGAATGGGAAAAGATAATTGATAGGCCACCTGTCCCACATGCTTAATAATTTTATAAGGACCATAAAATTTGGGCGCTAGCTTCTGACAATGTTCGACCTTGAGGGAATTTTGCTTGTAAGGTTGCAGACGAAGAAACACCTGATCCCCTTCTTCAAATTGACCTTCAGAGCGACCTTGATATGCTTGTTGCTTCATGTGATTCTGTGTCATGACCATATTCTCTTTGAGGGTATGGAGAATAGCCTCTTGAACTATAAGTGTCTGGTCAACCGTCTGGATCTTCGAGACACCAGGTAGGTATGAGAGAACTGAAGGTGGCTTCTATCCATATACCTCTTCAAAAGGAGTCATGCGTGTAGCTTTATGGTATGAAGTGTTGTACCACCATTCAGTTAGGGCTAACCATTGAGCCCATTGATTTTGATTTTTCGAGGAAAAACACCTCAAATATGTTTCCAAACACTTGTTGACAACTTTTGATTGACCATCAGTCTAGGGATGATAAGATGTACTGAGATGAAATTGGGTGCCTTGTATCTTGAACAATTCTAGCCAAAAATTGTTGGTGAAAGTTGGGTCGTGATCAGAAACAATAGAGTGTGGCATGCCATGAAGCTTGAAGACCTGATCCATGAAAATTTGAGCCACTGTGGATGTTGTAAACGGGTGTTGAAGAGTGCAGAAATGAGCATACTTGGAAAGGCGATCAACAACCACCATGATGATTGATTTATTTCCCGATTTGGGTAAGCCTGTAATAAAATCCATAGAGATGTCCTTCCAAATAGCAGATGGAATCGAGAGCAGTTGTAGTGTTCCCAGAGATTTGACTGTTTCTCCCTTGTTGCATTGACACACATCACATTCGGAGACAAAATTGCAAATGTCTTGTTTCACACCATCCCAGAAAAAAAAAACGTTTGACTCTTTCATAGGTTTTGGTGAACCCAGAGTGCCTCACTGTCGGTGTAGCATGAAACTCAACAAGTACTGTGGATTTAAGATTTGATTGTTTACTTAAATACAAACAGCCTTTGTATCGAAGCTCATCATGGAGCCAAGAGTACCCTGGGGGAGCTGGAGCACTGGACTGCAATTGTTGGATCAGCTGTGAACTTTTGGGATCTTGTAGCCATTCCTGGTGAACAACTTGGAGCCAATCTGGTACAAGGAAGGAAAGAGAAAAAAGGGATCCGTCATCTTCATATTTGTGGGAAAGTGCATCCACAACCACATTTTCTTTTCCTTTCTTGTAAACAATCTCGTAATCATAGTCAAATAGCTTAGTGACCCATTTTTGTTGCTCCGGGGAGAAAATGTGTTGTTCCAGAAAATAATTGAGGCTTTGATGGTCTGTCTTAATTTGGAAGCGTTACCCCAATAGATAAGGGCACCACAAATAAACAACATGCATAATAGCAAACATTTCCTTTTCATAGATAGATTTGCCCAGATTTCTTTCAGATAGTTGCTTGCTGGTAAAGGCCAAAGGCCGACCCTCTTGCATAAGGACAACACCAATTCCTTTCCCTGAAGCGTCACATTCTAAAACAAAGGTCTTTGTGAAATCAGGAAGGGCCGGGACTGGAGTGGTGCACATGGCCATCTTCAAGGTTTTAAAAGATTGATCAGCAGCTGGAGTCCAAGTGAAAGAGTTCTTTTTTAAGAGAGCAGTAAGAGGTGTTGCAATCTTTCCGTAATTCTTAATGAACTTGTGATAATAACCTGTTAAGCCCAGAAATCCATGCAATCTTTTGAGAGTCTTTGGGTGATGACAATCTTTCATAGATTCAATCTTTTTAGGATCCACCATGACGTCGTCCTTGCCAAACAGATGACCCAAGTACTCTACTTCTGAGGCACCAAAAGCACATTTAAATTGTTTCAGGAAAAGTTGGTGCTGAGAGAGTAGATGGAGAACTCGATCCACATGAGCAAGATGTTTTGTCCATATCTTGCTATATATGAGGATATCATCAAAGAAAACTAAGACAAAAGGATAGAGAAAAGGATGGAAGACATGATTCATGAGGCTTTGGAAGGTGGAGGGGGCATTACACAAGCCAAAGGGCATGACCAAAAACTCATAGTGGCCCTCACGAGTTTTAAAGGTAGTCTTGGGAATGTCTACCTCTTTCATACGTATCTAGTGGTAGCCCAAACGAAGATCAAGTTTAGTAAAGAATTGGGTGCCACTCAGTTCATCCAGGAGGTCATCAATGACAGGAATGGGAAATTTGTCTTTGATGGTAAGTTTGTTGAGGGCACGGAAGTCAGGACACGTTCACCAAGAACCTTATTTCTTTAGGACCATGACCACAGGATAAGAGTAGGGGCTCGTACTAGGGTGGATAACGTCTGCATTAAGGAGTTCATGAACCATTTTCTCAATTTCATTTTTTGGGAAAAGGGGTGACGATACGGATGGATATTGGGAGGAAGGATTTCAGGTACAAGGGGAATGGAATGATCATGAACACCACGTGAAGGAGGGAGTCTCTGGGGAGTGGAAAACACCACTTTATGTTTAGAAAGGATGGCTTCAAGGTCTTGTGGCACCGAGGGTGTTTATGTTGCTTGTATGGCATGGAGTTGAGCAATAACACCAGAATGACCCTTTTTGAGCATCTTTTTCATGCGATGGGAACTAATGATCTCAGGTGAACCGACGGTGATGACTTGGAACTTATATTGGTGGCCATCCTAGTCAAATTCCATGGTTAATTCCTTAAAATCCATGAGAATGGGACCCAAATTCCTTAGCCAGTCTGCGCCCAACACAATGTCACAACCACCCATGTCGATAGAAAACATATGAGATTTCAGGTGGTAGTCCCCAATTTGTAGAAGCACATTTTCACAACATCCTCCACATTTCATGGAGCCACCATTGGCAATCATGATTTGGAAATTATTTACGGCATGGATGTAGCAATGAGTTTATTGGGAAATGTGACAATGAATAAAATTATGGGTGCTTCCACTATCAACCAAAATGATGACCTTCCGATGCTTGATGTAACTGATTAGCTTGAGGGTTTGGGGAGCGGAGAAGCCAGTGAGAGAATTAAGGGAAATGACTGGTTCTACTTCAGGAGGGTCTGAGGGAGGGGTTATGTCGGGGGTTTCAGGTGACTCAGACACAAGGGGAGTTTTAATATCCCCTTCTGAATGATCCTCGGAGATGGCCATAAACAACATGTGTTCCTTACACTTGCGGCCCGAGAAATATTTGTCATCACAATTATAACAAAGGCCTTTGAGTTGGCATTCATCCATTTCAACCCTGGTCAATTTTTGGATCTTTAGTGGAGCAGAGGGTGTAGTGGGATTTACTAGTTTAGGGCGAGGGATAAAGGAGGGTTTCCGGTTTTGAGAAGATACAACTTGTTGTGCTTCTTTATCTATTTTAGTAGCCTCCACCCAACTCTTAGGCCAAGCCATGAGGACATGGGCCCGAATCTCATCCTTGAGGCCACTGATAAAACATTCTCGAAAAAAGGCATCAGACATACCCTCTATCCGAAAAGCCAGGTGCTCAAAGGAAGCTATAAAGTCTTCCATTGTTCTTGATTGTTTCAACTTTGTCAAACGGACCAAATAGTTGGTGTCAGTGTCAAAGCGTTCATAAAGCTCTACCACAAAGTGTGTCCAAGCAATATACACTTGACAATAAGTTTTTCTCCATTGCCACCATTTCCAATGTTCTTGATCTAGATGGAGAACACCATATCGGAGTTTTTCCAAGTCATCTATAATGTTGTATAAAGAGAAATAATGTTCCATTTGGGTTACCCAACCAGTGGGGTCCGAGCCATCAAATTTGGTCACATCCACCTACGGAAGGCGTAGGTCACGTTGAAAATGATGGTTCTGAAAGTTATGGGAATGAGAGGAATGGTCACCTTCAGTATGTGGAGGTGTGGAAGAGGAAGGGTTATCTATAGGGATATGCAGTTTGGTGCAGAGTGTCGAAAAGACAGATTCAAGCTGGGTGGTGAGGTCTTGTTTTATTTCCTCCATTGAGGACTGCATGGTTGTATTGATGGCAAAAACATTGGCACTGATTTGTTTCACTTCTTATTGGGTCTCGATGAGACCAGATTGCAAGGTGTTGAAGAGAGCTTCCAATTCTTGGCTACGGGTATGGGCCATGAGGATGGGGGAACTGAAAAGGAGCGGGTGGGGTCAAAATAAATTGCCGAAAAATGATATGGATGAATGTGATAAGGGAGAAGAGATGAATCCAAAGGAATAGGTCTCAAATAATAGTGAAAAGATTTCCNCCTGCGGAGTTATACTCTGGTCTGAAGAATACTGCAGAGAGGAAATGCCCAAATGCTTAACTAGAAAGAAATGTGTATTTACTTGGCAACCCGAACACAGTTGCGCGGCAATAGATCTTGTCTGTTTTAATTTTTTTATGTTTCTGTCCCCAAGGGTTAGGTATTCAAGGGTTCTATAGACAAGGGTTTGCCCTGTGCTATAGCTCTCTAATATATGTGTGGGGTACAATAGTAGTACTTGGCCCAATATCTCAGGGCACTAACTAAGGAAGATAGACCATACCCTTAGCCATATTACCCAACTACTCAGGTACTAGAGAGTATCTTCCGGAGTGTTGTTCTCGGTGGCACTATAGCAGTTAGGCAGCCAATCGGTTTATCTAAAGAGGGCTTCAGGAAATATAGGTTGATCCGTACACATGTGATGTCTGATGGGATACCACTTGAAGGGGTACCAATAGGGGTTACAAGGGTGGCCAACAGATGTGCTCTTAAGAACTTCTTTTAAGGAGGATAGACCGTATCCTTAGCTATACTACCCGACTACCCAGGTACTAGAGAGTATCTTCCTGAGTGTTGTTCTCGATGGCACTATAGCAGTCAGGTGGTCGATCAGTTTATCTAAAGAGGGCTTTAGGAAATCTAGGTTGATCCATACACAAGTTATGTCTGATGCGCTACCACTCGAAGGGGTACCAACAGGGGTTACAAGGGTGTCCAACATATGTATGCTTAAGAACCACTTTTATTTCCTACGTGTATGAATCCCTCAACCATGAGTTTATGCATGTAACGATAGATCTCTATGGCTTAAAGACGTCAGAATACGTCTCTACCCTGGAAAAAAAGTTACCCACAATTTCTGCCAAAGAAAGTGTTGTGATACCATTTGTAATATACCAGATATAAAAAGTATGCAGAATAGAAATAAAATGCTAGAACTGGCAGAATAATAGCAATATAACTAGAATAATCACCACAATAACACTGAAATGATATAAGAATAACAACATAAATAAAACTTTGATTCTGAGAGAAATGTTCACGGGCCTCTTCGAGGGGGCAACCTCCAGTCGAGCAGAGATCTATTACAATAATCTCCAAGCTAGGGTTCTCATGCCCTTGACTCCTATTTATACTAAATATGTCTATCAAAAGAAGCATCTAGAGGAAGATACTTCTAGAAGCGGAAACTTCTATTAGGTCTTCTAAATTTGACTTATTCTATTTTATTGCAAGGCCTTATTAATAGTGACCTTTATTACATCCGAATATATTGTTCTACCTATGTGCGGGTTAGGACCCTAACAAGGAATCTGGTGTGATCTAGTTAGCCTCGGAGAGGGTTCTTACCCTCATTTTGATTGTATTATTGAAGATGTAATGCATGCACCACAAGATTTTACAACAGAATAAATAAAAGAGCAGAGAAGCCAGATCCTTGTGGTCATAGCCACAAGAGGGGGTGAACCATGGTAAACCTTGTGTTCTGTGTGATTGTTAATGAATGATTTACTTTCTGTTTATCTTTAGCTTAAGAATGAATGGTTAAAGTAGCTATATCAACATGCATAGGTTTAACGATGAATAAATAATAGAAGTAATTGATTGATTAACAAAGATAATATATAAGGAAGAAAGAACCCATTCACAATCCCCACTCTTTCCTAGACTACAAACACCTGAGTATTGCAGTCCCTCATAAAATTTATCTCAGGTGAGAATGCACTATGCACCCTATGCGCAATGTTGCCTTCTGGTTTACCAGGAGGGCCGATAGTAATTGAGGGTTTTGTTGGAAACCTGTTTGAGATCAAAACCTGGGCCAACCCAAGAAGTAAAGAACCAACAAATGTTTTGGGTGAATCCATGAAGTTGGGTAACAGTTTTTGGCAATGGAGAGTGTGATAAAAGTCTTTTTCATAAACCTAATCAAGGTAATATTAATCACTTAATCAAGTTATTAAATAAGCCCTCAATCGAGGGTTCTTGATGGATGTGACAAACCCTCAATCGAGGTGTTAGATAGGGTTACGTAAAACCTTGATCGAGCTATTGAGATCGATAGAGATGTTAAGCAAACCCTTGATCAAGATATGGAGCTTGAATGAGGTCCTTTTGTAATTATCCATAAAGGCCTTTAGCTTGATCAAGATACTTTTGTTTACCCACAAGGACCTCGATTGAGGGTTTAATTAACCTTCAATCGAGGTATTTTGAATATTTCATTAATTCTTCGATCGAGCCAAATTGCTTGATCAAGGGTTTAAAACCTAAAGTTCTAGCCCCCTTGCTAAATGATTTTCTACAATTGCAATATCTAGGAGGAAAACCCCTTCATCTCTTGCATCTAAGGTGGTGTAGTTGATTTCAATTGACTCATCGGTGAATATTCTATCCGATGACATACCATTTTCACAATTTTGATTTCAATTTATTTTTTCATTTATATTCTTTCAAAACTTATACTTAAAAAAAATCCATGGTTCCAAGGGATCTGAGAAAAATCAATAGCATAAAAAATACACAACCAAAAAATTATAAAAAATATGTGGGATTCCCATGGATGTCTCCTCTTCAAAAGGGTTTTTTTTGGTTTTTCACTTTATGTAAACAGTGGGAATTTTGCGAGAACGCAAAGGTGTACAAAATTTTATTCAAATGTTAATTGGTAGGATTCAAAAAATAATGAAAAATATAATTTTTCAAAAAGGTTTAAAAAATAAGTGGGATCTACCTATGCTATGTGTCGATTGTGCTCATGTGTGTGTGTCTGTCAAACTTATACATTTAACATTGAATTAGTTGATGGGAACAAAAGTCACTTGTTAATTTTCCTGGAAATTTGGAAGGACGTGCATTTAATTAAATGCAAATTTGACACACACACACACACATATCATTAGAAATATAACACAATTCCCTACAAATTGTTTTTTTATTGCACGTCAAAATTCACAAGTCTTCTATCAATTTGGAGGGTTTCAATTTAAAAATTATGTAAAATGACAAATTTTCATCATCACATTTCACTAAAAGGTGTTACCCATCTTCATGGAATCACCTCATTCTTAACCCAACATCTATTATTTTATTGAATATTTGTTTCCTCACCTTGCATGGTGTGTACAACAAACTTGTTTTTGTTGACTAGTCCACTACTTTATCATCTCAAAGTTTCACTTTGAATTTTTATTGTTTCATCAATTTTCACAATAAAGCCATGTTTCCACTCATATGTTTGAAGCAACCAAAATCAAGAAACTAAAATTCCTCCTTAATCTCCTCTGTGTAATGACATATGAATGTGTTAGATGTGGAATGTTTTCATTCAACATAGATGGAATTTGTAGTCTTGTTTTTTAATGTGACTCTATTTGATCCTACACTCCCTTTCAAAATGACCAAATCTTTTACAATAACAAAAATTAATGTCTCTTATCAACATTACGATTCCCACAACCTTGACCTCTACAACCTTTTCCCCTTCTTCTTGAATAACTTGATGGCTCGTCCTTTCTCTCTTAGGAGTACTTAGTGTTGTGGTTTTCTTCTCCAACTTTAGCTTTCATTGCAAATGCTTATTCTGAACGTGATGATTTTAAGGATGGAAATGTTAAATTTTTTAATTAAATAAAGTACCAAGGCAAGTATTTCTCTTCCCTATGCACCTAAGGGGTGAGAAAGTGCCTAATGTGGGCCCTAGTCATTTAATTTGTGAGATGCAAATTAAAAGGTGACTTTATGACTAAAGTGAGGGTGAGTGAAGAGACACCTAATCTCAGCCACTCATCTAATCTAATCTCAGCCATTGGATTAGAGAGACTCCTCACCTACCTCATGAGGTCGATTAGGGTAGAAGGGCGTACCCATTCTTGGGTAGTTGAATCATTTTTGAGAGAGCAAGAGAGAGAGAATTTTCGAGCAGCAAGAGAGTAGCCATTTCTGAGAGCTAGGGCATGCTTTCCAAGGTAGAATAATAGCACATAAATCGAGGCAAAGGTTCATCATACATAGGAGGCCGTACATCATGCATTTCGAGGTCTGTACAGTCATTTGTGTGCACAGAAATCGAGACAGTGTACAACATTTAATTCTGTCCATATGGTACGGATTTTATCAGTCCGTACAGAGTAATTTTGGCACAGATTTCGAGGAGGGATAGACAACCACACTCAGGTCATACCGTACGAATTCTGTATAGGTTTGTACAGTCCTTTCTTGGCACAGAAATCAAGACAGATTGTTGTGTGGGTTTTCTGGGAAGTTTGGCATGGTTTTCAAGGCGGTCGTACAACCATTAATGCACCCAAAAATTTGTTGAATCTACTATCATGTATTTCGAGGTGATTGTACAACATTTTGGAGGCACAGAAATCAAGGAGCAGACCTGTTTTTGATAGCAGAAAATTCTAGATAGAATTTTGAGGAGTTGGCTCATTTTCCTGTGTGAAGATTTGGCACAGTTGTCGAGACAAGTTTGTCATTTAAATTTTAGAAGATGAATATGTTGTAACAGAATTCTCTGAAGCTCCTAAATAATAAAAATCTCCCTCTCTCACTAGTTTTCCCCTTGTGGGTTTTTCCGGGGTCAAAGTTAGACCAAAATTTTTGTGTCTATAATTTTCTGAGTTTTATATGCTACTGATATTTTATTTCTACATTGAAAATGAAGTTCAAAATCTTCATGTTTCAGTTCTGAAATGATTTCTGTTGTGTATTTAATTGCTGATATAAAACTAGGTTTGGGCATTAAACATTGGCTAAAAAATCAGTGAGACTGAAACTGGGTTGGGGTCTGAAAAATTAACATGGTATCGAAGCTGAGTTGAAGAGAAGCAGAGATTTCAACAAACAGAAAGTTGGGACAACAATCACTTCACAGGGCAGATTTTTGAATTTGTTATTTTCAGCAGAAAAAGGGTCAATGGCTTCTGGTTTGAGAGTTGAGGACAGACTTGATGGGGCAACAAATTTTGGTGCTTGGAAGGAGAGGATGATCTTGCTTTTGCAATAAAACGAGTTGTGGGATATTGTGGAGAATACCACTACTCATCATGTTGTGGTACCTATTGATGCTACTCTTCTTACAGCCTATACTAAGAAGAGTATCAAGGCTAAGAGATTTATTCTTGATGCCATCAAGGATCATTTGATTCCTCACTTGATGGGGAAGACACATGCCTATGAGATGTGGGAGTCTTTAACTAAATTATACCATAGTACAAATGAGAAAGGGAAAATGGTTTTGAGGGAAAAACTAAAGAGCATAAAAATGACCAAGGCTGAAAATGTGGTCACATACCTTACTAGATTGACATAGGTGAGGGATGAGCTTGGAGCTGTGGGGGAAGCCATAGTTGACAGTGATCTTGTGAGAATAGCATTGAATGGAGTCTCCAAACAATGGGTTGTTTTTGTGGAGGGCATTGTTGCTAGGGAGAAGTTTCCCGGTTGGGAATGTCTTTGGGATGACTTTGTTCAGGAGAAGACCCGGAGAGGTTATGTACATGGAAATTCATCTACAGGTCATGAGGAGGAGACTGTGGCTCTTACTACCACTAGAAAGAAAAAGTTCAAAAGGGGTCCAAAGGGAGGACAGAATCCCAAGGGTGAAGGGAAGAAAGACATGAGCAAAGTCAAGTGCTTTGCATGCCATAAGTTTGGGCACTATGCAGGATAGTGTCCTAACAAGAAGAAGAAACAAACAACAGCTTCAGCAGAAGTGGAAGAGTTTTCCTCCAAGTTTGACAAGGAATTTTCCTTGATTGTGTGTCTATCCTCGAGGACCATTGCTTCAGATACTTGGTATATTGACAGTGGTGCCTCTCACCATATGGCAACAATTCGTAAGAACTTGACAGATCTTACTCAGTGTGGAGATGCAGAGGTAGTGCTTGGAGATGACCGGGAGGTCAAGGTGGTTGGTTGTGGGACTATATCATTTTGGAGGGAGTCTTTGCCTCCCATGACTTTGACAGAGGTTCTATATGTTCTGGGCTTGAAGAATAACTTAGTGTCAGTTTCTACTATTGAGGAGAAGGGCTATGAGGTCTTGTTCCATGATGGGCAGGTGCTTCTTTTCCCCAGAGGGTCTAGCATCACTTCAGCCAAAGTGATTGGCACTAGACATGAGAGATTGTACAAGTTTTTGTTCCAGCCATCGAGAGAATTGATTCATTCTACAAGCAGCAGTAGTGACCTATGTGAGCTATGGTATAGGAGGATGGCACATTTTCACCATGGGGATTTGAGAGTTCTGAGGGAGATGGTGACGAGAGTTCTAGATTTCAGTTCAGAGCACCATGAGTTGTGCAAGGGGTGTGCTTTGGGAAAGTACACCAAGATTGTTTTTTCGAGCAGTGACAGTAGAGCAGCAGGGATACTTGATCTTATACATTCAGATGTATGTGGCCCGATGTCTTCGGCATCGTTGACTGGTTCCTTATACTATGTTGTATTCATTGATGACTTCTCTCAGAAGTCTTGGATTTTCTTAATGAAGACCAAAGGACAGGTCTTCAGTCGATTCCAAGAGTTCAAATCTCTTGTGGAGAACCAGACAGGGAAGAAAATCAAAGTCCTGAGATTGGACAATGGGGGTGAGTATACCTCCAAGGAGTTCATGGACTTTTGTGCAGGAGAGGGCATCAGGAGGGAGTTGACTGTTCCTTACAACCCGCAGCAGAATGGGGTTGTAGAAAGGAAGAACAGGGCCATTTTTGGGGTTGCGAGAGACATGCTACATGATCAAGGGTTGCCACTATTTCTATGGGTTGAGGCATGCTACACTGCAGTCTATCTGCAAAACAGGAGTCCTCACAAAGCTGTGGGGAGCATGAATCCTGAGGAGGCTTTCTCTGGGAAGAAGCCTGAGGTGGGGCACTTTTGGATTTTTGGGTGCATCACTTATTCATATGTCCCTTCTGAGAAGAGGACAAAGTTGGATCCCATGGTAGAGAGAGGGATCTTTGTTGGGTATAGTGAGACTTCAAAGGATTTTTGTATATACCTTCCTTCCTTGAGGAAGATTGTCTTGAGGAGAGATGTCAAATTTGAGGAGGACAGAGCCTTTAGGAAGTCTAGAGGGATAGAGAGAGGTGAGTAGTCTTTATCTCAGATTCAGGTGAGCCCGCAGCAGACTACAGTGACACAGAGTTTGGGGCCACCAGCTTCGGTGACGACAGTTTCACAGGTGACAGGGCCACAAAGTTTAGGTTCACGGGCTATTGGTCCACAGGTTTCAGGATCAGGTACTTCAGAGTCTACTACAGGATCATTATCTTTAGGACATGGGGTTGAGCAGGGAGATTCCCCTCCATAGGACACTACTTCAGAGAGGAGGAAGCCCAAGTGGCTTCAGGACACTTTGAGGGAGGCACAGGGTTCAATGGGGAATCCCAGGCAGGCAGTGAGGGAGAGTAAACCTTCGGAGAGGTTTTGCAGCTACATCGTGATGGTGAGCAGTATTCGGGAGTTTGAGCCTTCCACTTTTGGGGAGGCCAATAGTAGACAGGTATGGAGAGATGCCATGATGGAAGAGTACAATTCCATCATGAAGAACGATTTCTGGGAAGTTGTTCCTAGACCTGAGGGGAAGTCAGTGGTGACCTCCAGGTCGCTCTACAAGCTAAAGCATGTTGCGGATGGTAGCATTGAGAAGTTCAAAGCTCGTTTTGTGGCTCGGAGGTTTTCACAAGTTGAGGGGGTCGACTGTGATGAGACCTTTGTGCCGGTTGCTAGATACACTTATATCAGGGTAGTGATCTCCATTGCAGCAGAGATGGGTTGGAAGATCCACCAAATGGATGTGAAGACCGCATTTTTGAATGGTCTTATTGAGGAGGAGGTGTATATTGAGAAACCATTGGGCTTTGAGGTGCATGGGAGAGAGTCTTGTGTGTGTAGACTGAAGAAGGCATTGTATGGGCTAAAACAAGCTCCCAGAGCTTGGTATTCAAGGATAGATGCCTATTTGCTGCAGTTGGGTTTTGAGAAGAGTGAGGTGGATGCCAACCTATACTTCATTGTGGTTGGAGAGGATCCCCTCATTCTTCTGCTATATGTGGATGATCTTTTCATTACAGGGGTAGAGAGACTCATCAGCAGCTGCAAGGAGAGCGTTGCTTCAGAGTTCGAGATGACTGATATCGAACTGATGCATTACTTTTTGGGATTGGAGGTTTGGCAGGAGCCTGGACACATCTTCCTGGGACAGGGGAAGTATGTGTGTGACATTCTGAGTAGATTTCAGATGGGAGATAGCATGCCCATGACCACTCCCATGATTACCAACTGGAAGAAGCTTCATGCTTCTGAGTCACAATTGGTGGATTCCACTTTGTATCATCAGTTGGTCGGGTCATTGATGTATTTGGTCAATACCAGGCCAGATATTTGTTTTGTTGTCAACACTCTCAGTCAGTTCATGGTGGAGCCTAGGAGAGTGCACTGTGTGGCAACAAAACATGTGCTCAGGTATCTTTGTGGTATGATAGATTATGGTCTGGACTACCAGAGAGGAGATGGAGTTCCTCTGGTTGGATATACAGACTCGGATTGGTTAGGATGTGTCAGTGACAGGAAAATCACTTCAGGGTGTTGCTTCGGATTAGGATCAACAATTGTGTCTTGGTTTAGTCGGAAGAAAAAGTCAGTGGCTTTGAGTTCGGAAGAGGCTGAGTATATGGCAGCCAGTTAGGCCAATTGTGAGGCCCTTTGGGTTCACAAGATGCTGGTGGGATTGTTCGGTGTGCAGTTGAGACCTACTATGATTTACTATGATAATCAGAGTTGCATTAAACTCTCGGAGAATCCATTTTTTCATGACTGGTCTAAGCATATCGAGATTCGTTATCACTTCATCCGTGATTATGTTCAGAGAGGAGTTGTGGAGCTACAATACATATCTACAGAGGAGCAGGTTGCAGACATACTCACTAAGGCATTGGGCAGAGGCAAGTTTGTAATTTTCAGGGACAAGCTTGGAGTGGTGAGTAACACTTTCCTCGGTATGAGGGAGTGTTAAATTTTTTAATTAAATAAAGTACCAAGGCAAGTGTTTCTCTTCCCTAGGCACCTAAGGGGTGAGAAAGTGCCTAATGTGGGCCCTAGTCATTTAATTTGTGAGATGCAAATTAAAAGGTCACTTTATGACTAAAGTGAGGGTGAGTGAAGAGACACCTAATCTCAACCACTCATCTAATTTAATCTTAGCCATTGGATTAGAGAGACTCCTCACCTACCTCATGAGGTCGATTAGGGTAGAGGGGTGCACCCATTCTTAGGTAGTTAAATCATTGTTGAGAGAGCATGAGAGAGAGAATTTTCGAGCAGCAAGAGAGCAACCATTTCTGAGAGCTAGGGCACACTTTCCAAGGAAAAAAAATAGCACAGAAATCGAGGCAAAGGTTTAGCATACACAGGAGGCCATACAACATGCATTTCGAGGTCCGTACAGTCATTTGTGTGCACAAAAATTAAGACAACATACAACATTTAATTATATTCATACGGTACAGATTTTATCAGTTCGTACAACGTACTTTTGGCACAAATTTCGAGGATGGACAGATAGCCACACTCAGGCCGTACCATATAGATTTTGTACAGGTTCGTACAGTCCTTTCTTGGCATAGAAATCGAGACAGATTGTTGTGTGGGTTTTCTGGGAAGTTTGGCACAGTTTTCAAGGCAGTTGTACAACCATTAATGCACCCAGAAATTTGCTAAATCTACTGGCACATATTTCGAGGTGACTGTTAAATTTTTAATTAAAATGAAGTACCAAGGCAAGTGTTTCTCTTCCCTAGGCGCCTAAGGGGAGAAATTGCCGAATGTGGGTCTTAGTCAAATTAATTTGTGAGATGCAAATTAAAAGATAACTTTATGATTAAAGTGAGGGTGAGTGAAGAGACACCAAATCTCAGCCACCCATCTAATCTAATCTCAGCCGTTAGATTAGAAAACTCCTCACCTTCCCTCATGAGGTTGATTAAGGCAAGTGGGCGCACCCATTCTTGGGTAAGAAGGGTAAGAAGTTGGAGAAATCTTGGTGAGATGCCAAGAGGCTCTTAGTGAGATGCCAAGAGCAAAGAAGTTGGAGAAATCTTGGTGAGATGCCAAGAGGCTCTTAGTGAGATGCCAAGAGCAAAGAAGTTGGAGAAATCTTGGTGAGAGGCCAAGAGGCTCTTGGTGAGATGCCAAGAGCAAGAGGAGCTGAAGCATTCTTGTTGAGAGAACAAGAGGAGCTGAAGCATTCTTGTTGAGAGAACAAGAGGAGCTCGAGAATTCTTGTTGAGAGAACAAGAGAGAGAAAGAGAGAGGTTGAGCTGAGAAAAGAGACAGCATTTGCCGAAGGAGAGAACGCATCCCAAAGAAAAGAGAAGTACGGATTTCAGACAGCAAGGAAGAACAGGTCGTACCGTACGGATTTGTTGAGGTCATACAGCATGTAATGTGCACAGAAATTGAGGAGGACAACAACTGTAATTTCTGAGAGTATTGGCATGCATTCCAAGGCTGCCATACAACATTTGTTGGCACAGAAATTGAGGTAACTGCTGTAATATATTTCTGAGT
>ML789893.1:300951-315638 GCA_009831015.1 Picea engelmannii | reverse complement strand
TGTAAATATGATAAAATGGTGGGAGCGGACGATGGCTCTGCAAATCCCCTTTGGTGGCAAACCAAAACCCATGAATATCAACTTGCTAAGTTACCCCATCAATCACCCCAACAGTGGTCAAGTGGATTAGTGTAAGATCCAAGGAGTCATCAGAAATGAAAGGAACCTAATGCATATATAAGAGGGTCATAATGATCAAATATGACACATACCATGATACCTTGGACCAATTACCTCATGGAGCAAGAGCCCCCTCCGATGCAAGTCCAAGCCGGTGGTGATGTAAGCTGTTGCTGCTGACAGGACAAATCTGGCGAAGAAAAAGAAAGATGGGTCCTCCAGGACGATGCTCAAGTCGATTCTGCTCTCAGTACTCCATGTCTAGGACCTGTGGGCCTCGAGACATGATCTCCTATTTATCCCTAGATATCGGGGATAACATGCTCGAAATATCCTCAAAATCTTCCCAAAAAACTCCCTAAAATCTGCCTAGAACATCCTCAAAATCTGTCTGGAACGTCTTGGGGACGGCCAACAAGTCCCCAAGTCCCCAATGGAGTCCCCAACAATTTGGGTAAGTTTCCTAAGGGTCCCCCAGTCCCCGGAACGCTGGAACGGCGGGTACACGGGTTTTTTTTGGGGGGACGGGTCCTTGTGCAACATAGCTAAAGTCCAAACATAGCAAAAATGTAATTTCGTAATAATGAGTTAGAGGATGATGTAAAGATGGATAAAGGTGGGAGAGATTTTTCCTTACCTTTCCTAACCTTTTCCAACCCTCACATCACCCCCCCACCTAGCCATTAAGCAAAAACGTCACTTTGCCTAGAGGGGTGTGCCTCCCTTCTAGAAAGTCTCCAAAAAGCAAAAAAATAATGAAAAAATTAAAGGGAGACTAAATATATCTCCTGACACACTTTTCCTAGCCTCCCACTTGCCTTTTTGCTTGATCCCAACACTCCCTCACTCATCCACATCCTTGATCCATGTGATCTCCCCCAAGTGGTGCGCTCTCCAANCCCCCCCCCCTCTTGTGGATCTCCAAGGAAAATTCGTTTTTATTATTTGGGGCCTCTTTCTCTCCCTTGGCACGCATCCCATAGCCTTCCACTACACTTTTGCTTGATCCCAACACCTTCCACACCCATCTATACCCTAGATCTATGATCTAAACCCTAGATGGTGTGCCCTAGCCTTGAGATCTACTCTTATGCTTGGTGGTGGACACTTGGCATTGATCCAAGAGAGGTAGGTTTGCCTCTCTAAGTATAAATAGATCCCTCTCCTCACTCCCAACTCACCATATCTTGAGCTAAGGTTATGCTACTTGATTTATCACTCTCTCTCTCTCTCTCTCTCTCTCTCTCTCATCATTTTCATTCTCTAGCTCTTAGGGTTTTGGAGATAGTTTTCTCCAAAATCCTTTTCTTGAGTAATAAAGAGAAAATCTTTGGAGGATTATTGGAAGAGTTATGCACATGCTTTTTCTGTCATACACATGAGGTAATGTTGTTCTAATTTTGTTTTGTGATTGCATCCATTGGATCCTAAGGTAAAATGTTATTTGGGTAGATCTAGTAATGCACATGCTTGTAGATCTATATATCTTGATATGCTAGATAGGATTGAAATGTCATCTTATTAGTGTATGCAACGTATTGTCTACTGTATGCCATCACTTTTCAAGGTTTTTGCAGGTTTAACTTCAAGAGTTTCATTGTTAACACCTCAAGCAAGAAGGCTCCCTTGAGACACATACAAACTCCATTCCTTTCTCACTATTATTCTTCTTTTATATTGTTGTTCTTTTCCATCAATATTTCAGCTAGCATAGCTTAGTAAGATAGGCCATTTTCAATCAAATATTTCAAAATTTTCTTAAGAAAATTTTTTGCCCTAAAAAGGCAAAAGTTTTTCTTCATTCTTTTGGTTGTGTAGCATTTCCAGCAAGAATACCTTGCTGGTTTTTGCAGGTTCAGATCTAGTTGAGAGGAGTTTTGGCTACCCAAAGGCATCCACACAACACTCAAAGACCCCCCAAAGGGATTGGTAGCTATTTCTCAACCTCCTTCAATTTTTAAGCATTTTTAGTCATTTCTTCTCCTTCTTTCTTGCTTTTAGTGGCTCATAGTTATGGGAGAAGGAGTGGTACGGCCTCCTCCCACGTGTGAGCCTTGGGGTAGTTAGGATTTAGCTTAGATCTTGCTTTTCCTTTTTCGATTTTTGTCTTTTTGAGCTAGGACGTGGGGGTTTGTGAGATAAAGGGTATCTCCCAAACCCTAGGACGTGGGGTTAGGGTTTGCTTGTTTTCTTCTTGGTTTGTTTGCCTTTCTCTCTTTTCTAATTCTTTTCTAAGTTAAACAACTTAATTAATTGCCTACCTGTTTGGGAGAGGAATACCCCAAAAGCTTGGGTTAGGGTTTAATTTGTGGTTGAAGATCTAATTAGTTAATGCTCTAAATATTCTAGATCTAGATCTAACACTTAATAATTCTCTAGCTTAAGCCTATTGGGCCTCATAATCAACTTAACTAGATCACATGCATGCTTAGTTCACTACAAGTGTTTATCTTTATGTTCCATGCTTAGATCTATAATCCTTAATGTTTAGTTGCTTCAATAAATGGATGGTGTTCTTCTTTATTGCATAGATCTCTTTAAGGCCATTTGTCACTTGCTTGAAGTAATCTCATTGGATAAGTTGATAGTGTAGGCAAACACTTAAATCTTTTTCTTTCTCACACTTAATGCTCATATCTAAATGCTCTCAATCATAAGATAAGTGTGTTTCTCTTTTCATCTTGTTAACAAGTTGTTCTTTCCCTTGTAGCTTATTTCTTTACTTTGGAAGCTATCTAATTGTGCAATCAAGTGACTTGCTCTCACATAGCATATATGTGTTAATGCTCTTAATTTCATAAACTTAATCAACACATTTTTAGGCTGAAGTGAGTTTCGGCCAAGTCACTAAATCACCGTTAAAAAGTGTCATAAAACACTTAAAACACTCTAAAACACTCCTAAAAGTCTACCTAATTCATATAATAACTTAATAGACTCTTTAGGGTACCTTAGACCACCATCTTCACCATCTAAAACGGGGATTGAGGGGCAACGGAAGGTGATTAGGCCGGGGATGGTCTCGTGACGCGGAGCGTCCTTTCTGTAAGAACTCAATCTTTCGGGCTAACCTGTGAAGCTAGGGTAGACCTTGTTGCCATACTTCTTGAGCATCCAGCAGTCATTTGGCAATAGGAGGAGGAGGCTTTGGTGAAATCTCAATAAAAGTAACTAAAACTTAATAATCTTAAGGAAGCTTAATAACTCAACCTTGGACTTAAATCTCTAAATACTTTGTGGGTTTAATAACTAAGAGTGGGTATCATTCATATTCATAATACTTGTGCCTAAAGTATCCAAATCTTATTTGTTGATGTATTGATGATGATGATGTGTTGATGATGATCTCATATGTGATGTGATGCTTTGATCTCCTATTATCTTGCACACAAATAATTAAAGTGGTTAGCTTGCTTGTTGTATCCTAGCATTCTTAATTTGTAAATCTTGTATCTAATATTCTTTGGAATTGATTATTCTTTTGCAAGTAATTTGTAATCATTTTTATAACGAAACACCCTAACACATAGTTGACCCCTTGCCCAACCTTAGGCAGTAGTCTTAGTTGACTTAGGGAAAGGGCTACTTGACATACTAACCCTTGCATCTTGCATTGTTGCTTGTGCATCTTAGGATTAGAATCCCCCCAAGCCTTAACAAATTAAAACTAACTTCTAGAACTTAACTCTAAAACTAATCTAGAAACTAGGGACTACCCCCCTTGGCTTCCCTAGGAGTGAGCCTAGACGGAAGAGGTTCCGGTCAAAGTGACAGCGTGGGCTGTGAACCTAGGCATTGTGCCTCCAAGGACACACTAAGTGAGTTGGACTTAGCTCACGTTTGCAAGTGTGTATTAGGACGGCAACAGGGCCCACATACCATATGAAGACCATTTGCTTTGAAGGCCTAGAAGACACCTTAGACAACCTCACCATGCCCTCACAAGCCAAACGTTTTGCTTTAGAGGCCTAAAACGTCACCTTAAGGGGCTTGATGTCATGCTTGAGCGGCTTGAGGTGGTGATGAGGACACATGGCACGTTTTGGAGGAAGGTGGTCTTGAGACAAGATGAAAAGGCAAGAATTGAGGACACTTTGCTTTGGGAAGCCTAGCACACCCTTCTCCAAGCCCAACAACTTAGCCCAAGTGTCAAAACATGACCTCAAAGGAGGTTGACATCACTTCTTTAGGGTTTTCCTTGTGCAAATTAAAATTTTAATTGAATTGTTTAGTATTATTTGTGTAAAGGGGCAAGATTAGGGTTGTTGACCCCTATCTTGTGGTTTACCCTAAACTTATGTGGACAAACTATGTTTTAGAGTTTTAGTATATGTTATTGCACAAGTTGTAGGTTGGGAAAAGCCCAACCCAACCACTAAATGGTGACAACTAAGAGGTCACCTACCCACTATCACCTTAGGCAGGTGACCACGTCACTTTAGAGGTGAGGTAATCACCTCAAGGGGGGAATCCCAGTGACCCTAAGGGAAAAGGGATGAAGATGGAGATGAAGTCCCTAGAAGTCGAGTGAAATATTCTAAGTTGTAAAAGTAGGAAAAATCCTTCTAGTTTTGGTCTTGGACTTTCGTCAAACACTTGGCAAACCTCTGTAATTGATGGCTGTAGATGAAATTTGAATGGTCTGCAGGGTTTACTTGGGTTTGCTGGCTGTTTTATTGATTTTCCGGTCTCTTATACCTCCCCAATATGATGCATAACATGTGGTTTGACATATAAGAAAAACCCATAAAATTATAATGAAAAGACGTTCATATTTATATGATCAATTTAGCTAAACAATGCTTGTTCTTTATTTTATATTACTGTTGTGTCAATACAATCAAAATGTAACAGGAGTACCTCCCAAAATGAAGAGAACAATTGCTACAACAAGCTTGGAACCACCCTTCATACACAGCCAAGAGACACGATCCAATCTGCCCACACGAATTGCTAATAGAGGCACTGTTCTGTGGTTATGGTTCTACTAACAGCTTGAGAGATTTGGCAGCTCTCAACGCCCCTCCATATACAAGAGATAGTCCAAAGGTGGAGTCGACCAGCATCAAGGAGAAGTCGACCAGCAGCCACTCCTCTTGACCTCCACGCAGCAAGGAAGAACCCGCAACTTCTATAGATGGGGAATACGGCCAGCCTTCACAACACGCCGCCCACAAGAGGAATACCCAACAGAGACAGCCACCACGATTTTGATGATGCGTCTTGCCCACAAGAGTTAATACGCTGCCAGGAAGAAGAGGACGCGCCCAGCTCCAAAGAGAATACACAACACTGCCCACGTGCCAAAGAAAATGTCCTCTTTCTTGCCAAATCTGCAATGAAACCTTTCTTCAATGAAACTCTCCGAATCACAATGCCGATGTCTACAAAGAAAAGCCTGAATGGCTTCTCCGATCTTCAGCTAGGAAGGTATTGTTTCAACCTCGAAACCGAATTTTCTCTCCAAGGGTTTCGAAACCCTCGTCTCAAGCTCGCAAGCTTCTCCAAAACAATTTTCTCAAAATGAATAATCAATCCCCCCTTTTTCCCCTTCAATCATCCTTTTATTCATTCACTTGTCCTCTTCTCCATTAAAATATTGATTTAATTATTAATTGGAGAGAAATACCCTCAAAGAGGGGTTTAATAATAATAAACTCACTTTTCCTAAGTTTTCACTTTATAATTCGAAAGTGACTTTACCAGTATCGTTTCCCTAGCTCATCCGTCTAATGGTTTACGGGAAACTGTATAAACCATCACGGTATCCCGATTGCCTAGGAAAAACGGGACATTACATCAAGTCTAAATGGTATGAAGGTCTTGGAATGAGGTCTTGCGAAGGTTCAAGGGTTGCCAAGTAGGTTGAGTGACCCACCAAGTGTGAAATACATGCCCGAGACACAAGAAAAACAAGCATATGTTGCAATATAATCAAGTGGAAAAGAAAGTGAAACTTGTTTTCCCTAATAACAACAGTTAGTAACTAATGTATATCAACAAATAAAGATATCTAAATCAACATAAGACTAGTTAACCAATGTCAAAGCAAAACTAGCAATTGACTATGAATTATGAAGTACTTTAAGAGCAAGTAAGAGGGCTATTATAAACTGATTTTTTGCAGTAAATTATCAGCCTTATGGCTGTAGCATTCAAAGGTGTACAACAGCAGAATCAACCATCAAAATGTGCCCCAAATTAGCCTAAAAAGTGTGCCCTAATTAGTAGATTAGGTGAGTGAAGTTTGGGGAGTTTCTTAGGGTTAGTTTGTGAGATATTAATTGTCTAGGGTTAGGGTTTTCTGCAGCCTTATGGCTGTAGGAAACAAGTTAGTGCAGCAAACAAATTATTGGGAGAAAAAGGATGCCTAAATGAGGCAAGAAAGCCAAAGGCTCAAGGAAAACTTTCCAAAAGAGATAGACTTATCATCCGCAAAAATCACGTTTCCCAAGGCAACAATTTTATATCTCCAATGCAATAATAAATGACTAGTGCTTTTACTAATTGGGTTAATGGGGTCATGCAAAGAAAGAGCTTAGAGAAGCTACCTCCTTGGGGGTGTAAACCCTCTTACTCCCCAAGGCAAGTTTCTTTAGCTAGGGTTTAAGCTAAGAGGGTGTATGCCCCTATACTTCTCTTAGCAAACCCTTGTTTAACCAATAATATGAAGAATAAAATAATGAAGACTATGGTGGGGGTGTATGCCCTTATACTTCCCACCTAGATCCTAGCACAATAACCTTGACTTGAAACAAATGATAGCATGAAAGTATAGACCATACCAATTCAAGGAAAAATGCCAAGATAATCCACCACAATAGCAAGAGAGAAGCCTTCCAAGGCTAGCGCATCACTTCCATCAACCATAACATCAAGAGATAACCATAAACAATAGCACAAGAGAGACCATTTGCCAAAGATAGCGAAAATTTCAGACCAAGTCTTCTCACAAGAGGGAGAGTTATGTTAAAATGAGATCTTATGATCTCTTATTTATACAAAATGTCACCAAGGTGACTTGTCCACATATTTAGGGGTAAACCACAAGACTAGGGGTCAACAATCCTAATCTTTCCCCCTTAACAAAGTAATATTAAACAATTCATTAAAAATTCACTTTTGCACATAAGAAAAACCCTAATTCATATGGACGTCACCCCTTTAGGGGACGTTTTGGAACAAAGAGGAGGTCGTTGGTGATGGAGGAGAGTGGAGGGGCTTCCCAAAGCCATATATCAAGCAATAAGACCATTCCCTTCTGTTGTCGTCCTTATACACACTTGCAAACGTGAGCCAAGTCCTGCTCACTTAGTGTGTCCTTGGAGGCACAATGCCTAGGTTCAAAGCACTATTGAATATATCTCCGATATTTCGGAAATGTTGGAAATGTCGCCGACATTTTCACCCTTCCGATATGTGCTTAACAAAATTTCACAACACATCCGACACAATGAAAGTGTCGCAACACTTTCATCATCTCGCGAGAAATTGTCAATGTGTTGCGGGTCGATGCAATGTGTCGCCCTGCTGAGAATACCCGCAGAAAAAAAGTGCACGTGAGGGGTTTTAGAGGCCACGGGTCCTTTTTTTTTGTCATTGTTTCATTTGTGAAGTGTGAGAGAGCTAGAGAGGTGTGAGGGAAGTCATTGTGCATCTATCCAAGGAGGAGAAAGCCAAGGATCTTGCTTCCATTAGCGCCAGCGGAGAGATCAAGATTTCCAGGTATGATAAAAAATGTTTTTCTTTCATTTGTTTGAAGTTTGAACTTGAATATTTGAACTTTGTTTTCTAAATTTTTAGAGTTAGGCTAGGGTTTGCAATGTGCCTCTTCTTGTTGTTTTTGAATGGAAAATTCAATCATTCTAATTCATCTATCTCTTATTATTTAACCTTTGCATTAGTGTGTGTTTATTTTTATTTTTTTTTGTGCCATAGGTTTAATATTTTCATCTAAACAAAATGTCGAAGGCATTGGATCCAATGTGGGTGTATGGTGAACCAGTGCAACTTCCCAATAGACAAGTATTGACATGCAATCTTTGTGGCAAAAAGCTTTTTGCGGGAATTACCCGCTTGAAATACCACCTTGCCAAAAACCCTGGGATTGATGTGGATCCTTGTCCAAACAGTACCCCGGAAATTATGCGTATTGCAAACCAATCACTCATTGATATGTCTAATAAGAGGGCTAGAGCAACAGCAACACGACAGAGAGAGAATCAATGATTTGAATTTTGGATTCCTATGATCTATCATTTTCATTTTATCATGTACTATTTAGTATCTAGATGCCTCATGATGATTCATCTCATGAGATACATTTATTTTGATCATTTTATGTGATTCTGTATCTACTATCATCCTATCAGGAACATGTTTCAGAATTTTCAGTTTAGTAACGATATGTGACCACTTGACATCTTATGCATCTTATTTATTGGTTGTATTTTCATATTTATGTAGCAAAGTGTTTATTTGACGTTGTTGTTAATTTACAAGTTTAAAAAATTGAAAAAAATGAGTGTTTTTGTATTTTTTTGAGGTCTTGCGACATTTTCCGCTGATGTCGCCGAGAAGTTACATTCCGGACCCTCGCCAAGACTTTCCCTGACACAAGATATACAACACTAGTTCAAAGCTCACGTTGTCACTTTGGCTTGAACCTCTTTCGTCTAGGCTTACTCCCGGGGAAGCCAAGGGGGGTAGACCCTAGTTTCTAGATGAGATTTACGTTAAGTTCTAGGAGTAGATTTTAATTAGTTAAGGTTTAAGGGGAGTCTAACCTATGATGCAAAGGTAGTAATGCGAGATGCAAGATTTCTTATGTCAAGCAAACCTTTTCCCTAGGTCAACTAAGACTAGTGCCTACGGTTGGGCGAGTCAACTAAAGTTAAGGGTGTTTAATTACAAGTAAGATTACAAAGGTTAGATACTTACAGATAAAGAATGCTAGTTGCACAATATTACAATAAGATACAATTTACAATAGATCAAGCTAACCATGTGTGTTTAAATGTGCAGGAAATTAGATACAATCAAGACGTGAGCATCATCAACACATTAGGCCTATCAATGGCAACATCAACACTCAAAAATCACAAGGACACTTAGAAGATTTAGAATCTTTAAATACAAGTGTTCCACAATAGTTAAGACACTTAATTGATTACTCACAAAGCATTACTTATAGATGAGATTGGAAGATTATGCCTATAAGTTTTAAACCTTAAGATATGTCAATTTAAACCAAGGTTATTAGATACTTAGTGAGTTTAGGGTTTTTAAGATTTGAAAGACTTTAATTACCCTAACTAAGTGTTTGACCAAAAATCTTCTCCTCCAATTACCAAATGGCTGCTGGATGCTCAAGAAGTGAGCCAACGAGGCCTACCCTAGCTTCACAGGTCAACCCTAAAGAACCGAGTACTCTCGGAAAGGATGCCACGCGTCGTGAGACCGTCCCCGACCTAGCACCTTCCATTGCCTTCCTCAATCCCTATTTTAGATGGCGAAGATGGTGGTTTTAGGTACCCTATTAAGTTTATATATCAATTGGTTAAGTTTTTAGGTGTATTAGAGAGTGGTTTAATGACTTTTAGTTGCCTTAAAATGGTGATTTTATGCCAAAACCAAAACTTTATGCAGCTTTAAAAATGTGTTATTAAGCATGTAAAGTTAAGCACATTAACACATGTAAAGCAAGTAAAGAGAGCTGAAATAAAGATTTATTGAATCACCATTAGTTAAGCCACAACATGAAAATCTTGTAAAAGAATGCTAATGAACAAGGGCAAGAACAACTTGCCAAAGAAAAGAGAGAGACTCAAGCTTATCACCACTTATCTATTGATTGTTATAGCATTGAGATAGAGCATTAAGTGTGAAGAAGGAAGCTTAAGATTTAGATGTGTGCCTACACTATCAACATGTCCAACAACACATTAACTTAAGTGATAGCAAATGGCCTTAAGTGTGAGATAGCATAAAAGAGAAAACCACTTATTATACCATCAATGCATTAAACTATTTAGTGTTGGAAAATGAAATAGAACTTGAGATAGCCTTAAGACATGCAAAAATAGATTATACCAAGTATAGATTATGCCCCAAGGGCTTAAGCTAAGGACTAATGTGTGAATGAGATCTAGATCTAGAATATTTTAACCATCAAAACATTAAGAAATCATTAACACATTATTTATCCTCGCCTTACAATTTTGGGGATGTCTCTCCCAAGGTGTAGGCAATTATTAAGATGAGAAAATCTTGAAAGGGAAAGAGAAACAACAACAAACCACTCAATAGCACAAGGTGGAGGCAAGCCTACCTTTATTGTGTCAAAGGGGTTGAGAAGTAAACAAGCTACAACAACTATTAACAAATTACTTGCTAAACCCCACATCCTAGCTTAGGGAGATGACTTAAAATGGAAAAACTTTAAAATAGATCTAACCCTAATCTCACACGTGGGAGGTAGGCCGTACCAATTCTCCTCCCAAGCTATGAGCCAATAAAAATGACTAAAAATGAATAGATCTATGCACAGGAAGCTAGAAAAGTGAAGAGAAAAGTTGAGACTTGTTACCCACTTGAAGAGAACGGTCTTAGAGTGTTGTGTGGCTGATTTTGGGCAATATAACCCCCTCAACCTGATAAGAACCTGCAAAAACCAGCAAGCTATGCTTGCTAGAAAAGCTACACACAACAATATAGATGAAGAAATTTTTCTGTTTTAGGGCAGAAATTTTTCACATAAAATTTTTATGGAAAAAGTGTATTTTAGATGACCATTCTATGATGTTAAGCTAGCTGAAATATTATATGAAATGGACAGCAAGAAAAGAATGAGAAAATAAGGAGAAAAGAAGGAGTTTGAGTGAGCTTTGAGGGAGGACTCTTCCTTGAGGCAATCCCAACAAAACCCTAGAAGAAAACCTGCAAAACTTCAACACATGTGATGCATACAAGTAAATAATATGGCTGAATATGCTAACAAAATGAAATACTTGCACCCTATTAGCAAACCCACATATATAGATCAACAAGAATACTCGTTGTATAATCTACCCAAGTAAAACACTTTACCCAAGAATCTACTCTATGCAACCCAAGATGCCAAATCCACAATATTACCTCATATGTAAGCAAGAGACAAGAATACTCGTTCTTCCAATATCCTCCAAAGTTTCTCTTTATTACTCAAGGAAAAATCTTGAAGCAAATACTTGCTCCAAAACCCTCAAGAGCAAAAGAATGGATGCAAGATGAAAAAGAAAGAGAGAGATGAGATAGAAATCATGTAGCATAACAATAACTCAAGATATGGTAAAGAAATGAGTGAGAGAGGGGTTCTATTTATACTTGGGAAGGCAAAGCTACCCCTCTTGGATGAGTTACAAGTGTTACACATCAAAGAAAAGTCACTTTTAGGGTTTTGGTAAGTTGGGGTTTTGGCATGGATGGATGAAGTGGAAATGAGTTGGAGTGAGTTGGCAAGGCTTTGATAAGTGAAATGATGAGTTGTAAAGTCTAGAGAAGCACACCAAGGGATATAATAAGTCTCCCATTAATTTTTTTATTATTTTTTCACTTTTTGGAGACTTTCTAGAAGGGAGGCATACCATTCTAGGAAAAGTGACGTTTTTGCTTAATGGCTAGGTGAGGGGGTGATGTGAGGTTTGGAAAAGGTTAGGAAAGGTTAGGAAAAATATCTCTCACACTTTTCCATCATTACTTTACCCCCTTTGCTCAAAAGTACAAAAATGACATTTTTCTTATGTCATGACTTAGCAATTAAAATTGTTGTTTTTGACTGACTGACACTCCTAGTGGACAAACACCTAGCAAAAGTTGTCGGACTAAGCTGAAACTTGGTCCTAGGGTGTAGGGGGTCTCATTCCATTTCTTTTGAGCACAAATACCCCTAGCAAAAGCCCAAAGACCTAGTTTTTACAATATTTTCTCAAAAATAATTAACTAATTAAATAATTAAACTTCCAAACTTGGGAAAATTTAATTAAATTTAATTAATTAAAAAAAACTAATCTAGACTCGTCGGAATTCCACGAAACTTTTTGAGATGTCATACATGGTCATTTACATCATCCCTAAACAATAGTTACCAAAGGATAAACCCATTAGAACGCCCTTCACCACTTTGGAGGAATTATTGCAAGTGTGAGGGAAAAACTCAAGGGAAATCAATAAGGCTGAAAATCCCAATTGATAACTTGAGGATAAAAAACCCTCGGTGAAAGGAACTCTCCTAATGAATCCATCCCAAGGTAACTGACCTAACTATGACCAATGCAGACCTATTACATTATTAACCCACACAAGGGTGTGGAAATTCCATTTACAAAAAGAAGTGTTGGGGCTAAAAATGCCCAGTAGAACCAAAAAGTCTTTAACAAATGAGCATCTGATGATGCATATCTTCATGGCACGTGGAGTTGACCCCCTAGTTGGATAGGTGGTCAACATCTTCATGATTCCTTCAAAATGTCCATGTGCCATTGCATGTCACCTCACCACCATGCCCTAACCCCCCTAGGTGACGTCATGCTAAAAAGGAGACGTTTTTCCTCTCCTAGGAAAAATGTTTGGCATGTGGGGGCTAGCTACATCGTCCAAGTCATCTTCAAGGCATTTCAAGTTTGATCTTCCTCATCCGGCATGCAGGCCCTTGACATCCACCTGTGGGCTTCAAGCCCCATGGAAGCCCAAGCTAGGCTTGTTCCTCCAAAACTGTCCACCAGCTAGGTCCTGCAGAGACAAACAAGCACGCCCTCCAAGGATCTCAAGTCATAACATCATGATAAGTGAATCCAATCAATAAACGAGCCACCTAAGCATGTGCATCAAAGATCACTATATCAAACAGTTAATTTCTCAAAGACACTATGCGACTTGTCAAGCTTGAATATGGGAGGGTTGATGAGGTGTCCTATTGGGTAGATCTTGCCCTAGGTCAAGGAAAGTTTCCAAGAGATCCCTCTATAAGCCATGTAAAGTGGGTGAGGTGGTTGGGTTTAAAACTCAATGGGCATAGGGCTCATGACATACAAGAGGTCGTAGTGTCTCATTCATGGGTGTCTTTGTAGAGGGTGTGTGGTACCTTCGTCCGCAATGCACTTTTTCCAAGCCCTTTATTTTCCATTCTTTCATTCTTTCATAATTTTAAGGAAAGGTTGAAGGCCACATGCCCTGGCGTGCCGCGTGATGTCCAGATAACGGTAGTGTCACCCACAAACACCTAGTGGAAATGAGAAGGTTGGCTTGTGATGAGACCCCCTTTCTCTCAGCCATGCAACTGAGAACCATTACCCTAGCTTGGTGACCAGATGATGGTAATGTCATACCACTAGATATTCATGGACATGATAGGCCGGCTCGTGATGAGACCTCCTATATCATATTTTATTGTGGGTCCCCTTTACTCAGAGATAAGCGTTTCATTGCTTTCTTGGGTGATCCCTGGGCGAAGAATATAGAAGTTTCATACAAGGCTTTTATCTTTTACCCAACATCAATTGCTTTGGGCCTTCATCCCCTTCTTCCCATAGAATGAGGGACAACCCCTTCTTGGGTCAATACACCCTAAAATCCCAAGAGATAAGGAAATGGGGGGGGAAACAGTGATGGAAAGTGGTAAGTATGGTCGGGAACGGTACGATGGCTCTTCAAGGGAGTTCCTAGTAGCAAAGCCATCTCCAAGGAAGATCACTTACTAGGGCACAAAGTCAACCACCATGGTCAAGCAAGGCAAAAGGCATAGTGTCCAAGCATATATCATGAAATCTAGAGAAATCTAGGATATAACATACTCAAATGGCTTTGTTGACCACCTATTTCAACTAGGGGTCAACTCCATGTTCCATGAAGATGTGTACCTATTGGTACAACCATTTTGATAACTTTTTGCTCAAGACATGCTTTTCTATGTAACCGAAATTTCTGCTCCCCTGCATGGGATAATTTTGTAATATGCTAGCATGAGTCAAATTTTGTCTAGTTACCTAGGACTTTATCATTAGGGAAGTCCTTTCATCGAGTGTTTTTTTTCCTTAGGTAACTAACCTTGGTTAACCGCAATTTTAATTATCCTTGAGTTTTTCACTCACAATAATTCTCCAAAGTGGTGAAAGGCATTTACCCACTTACATGGCTTGGATGAGGTCTCTTCCGGGAACTTCCCTTTTCCAGTAGACACTAGCCCAATAGGACGCCTTGTCTTTTTCTCCAGACTTGTATTGTAGGCTTGTGTAACGTTTTTGAGCTGTTAACTGATGTATTAGGGATTTTATGCACATGTTTAATAATATTGATGATGAGATGTGATTGACATTGCTATGATCCCTGTGACTGATGAGCCCATGGAGGGCATAGCTTTTGATGTGCAGGACCATGCCTGACGGACAGGTACTGTTATCCACCAGGTTGCACAAGCTGGATTTCCTGAAGAGCCGCCGAAGGATGAGCAAGCAGTGCTCATACACGCAGAATTCAGTGATTCAGCAGGCCCTGAAAAGGCCCATTTTTCCGTATTTCCACTGTTGTAATAA
>ML789893.1:269861-300851 GCA_009831015.1 Picea engelmannii | reverse complement strand
CGCTAGGAGTTGGCCTAGACGGAGGAGTTGAGGATTAGGTGACAGCACCTTAACTCTCACTTGCCCCCAAGGACACACCGAGTGGATTGAAGATTTCTTCCACGTCTCCCAAAGGTGTGTATAAGGCGGCAACAGGTACCATTTTGGACTGGTACACATGGGGAGATGATCAGTTCGGACCTCCATGGGGCTGAAGAGCCCATCAGGTGGATGTTGAGACCCCATCAAGGGGCAGAGACAGGATAGAGATGGATCAGGGGCTTTGCACCAGGGAAGGAGAGGACGTTCCACCAGAGGCACTTTGGCAGAGCTTGACCTAGGGAGATTGACCCTCTTTCAGTGGAACGTTGGCCTTGGAAGGTCTGGGACATCACCCTTGATGACCATGACGTCATCCAGCCTATTGGACGTCTTGGGAGGCTGACTGGGCAGTGTTGGCACGCGTGGCATGATGGAGGAGCCCAAGGAGGGATAACGTTTTGCTCCAGGATGCTCCATTTGCCCTAAAAGGGGCTAACGTCTCCTTTGGAGAGGCTAGATCTCTCTTTTCAACTTGATTAGGGTTTTAATTTAACATTTTAATATAAAACAATATGATTTTAGTATTTTGGCCTTGTCGTCCTTTTACATGACCTAAAATGTAAAATTAGGTCATGGAATGGTATAAATGAAGGATTTTCACCTTCATTTTTTCATGACAACTTATTCACTCCATAAGGAGGTTTGAAATTTGTGCCCTCTCTTAGGTTATTGGCTGATTTAGTGATGCGCACTTGTTGAAGGAGGATTATTTTGGCATGTTTTGGCATTTCTCTTGAAGGAAGGTGTTACAACTAGGGTTTGCATTGATATTTCTTGGTGATATGTAAGTAATTTTCTGCAAAACTTCTTGAATGAATGGTTGTAGTTTCATTTCTTGCATATGTTTATGATTTTTGCTGAACAAAACCCTAGGTGACAAGCACACAAGTAGGTCCTTGTCTCATATCCCCTTTGAAAGAAATTTTCAGCCATTTATTGAAGGAGAGAGCCTAGCCGTAGCTACACTCTCTTCTGTCTTCACCTTTGCTAGCCGTACCTTTTTACAAGCTTAGAAGAAGGAGATGCCTTAAAGCCTAGGGTTTCTACACTTTAGGGCCGATTTTTCTAGGGTTTGTTGGTAGAGCCTTGCTGCAGTAACACTTTGTTTTATCAAACCCTCTTGTCTCAGTTTATGTTATCTTTCAGCTAGTCGTTTTGCCATTGAGTCAAGGAAGGAGGAGAGATCACAAAGGCCTAGTTCACCTACACCGAAGTGAGCCTCTCTCCCCTAGGGTTTTGACTTTGGGGCCTTGCTTCAGCAACACCTCAAAGCCTCTCCCTCTAGTCCTTAGTCGTTGCCTCCTTTAGCTCTTGCGTACTTCACCTTTTGACTCCATTAACCCTAAGGTACTGATCTGAATACCTCTTGCATTGAAGTGAATTTGATCAAAACTACTCTCAAACTCGTGAATCAAAAACCCTAACTTCACTAAACCTAGCCTAAACTAACCTTCTAACCCTATATGTTGCCGTCACCTTTAGCCATAATATCATTGGTGCAGCAAAACCTTTTACTTTTAAAGCAATTGAATGGTGATTAAAGGCATAAATTAAATGAAGTATTGATTTATTACATTGAATGCCATATTGTTCCAGCATTTATTTAAGAAGTGATATTATTTTCATAGTTATTTTATAAACATTGACTTCATCAATATTTATCTTCAAATTGCTTATATGTTTATCAGATAGTCATTAATTTACATGAAGTACTAACCCATTGATCAAAGCTTGCATATATCAGTTTATTGTTGCTTTGTCTCAGGCAGGTGTATCTCTTTGGGGGGTTTTACTTTATTGGCCTTTGGCCGGACTATTTGCTCGGTGGTGACTTGTGAGGGGGAAATAACTACTTCATCTTGTAATCCTTTGCCTTCTCAAAACCCCAGGTCACTGGGGACGTCTCCCCTGGCCCTTACCACCCTAAATAGAAAGAACCATCCCATTGTGGTGACATTGGGTGGGATTGGTTCATGTTACGCCAGTTTGGCCTTCAAACCTCAAGCCTTTTATCCTTGCTACAAATTGTGCGATAATAGGGAACATTACAGGAAATTGCATTTGTCCAAGGATGATTAAAGGAACATTGCCTTAATGAGGTCCCACCCACCTACTTTGGAACAAAACACTCAAGAAGGTGAAGGAATGGTTGATTCTAAAGTAAGAAAGGAAGATTTTCAACAAGGGAGAATGGTATTTATGTGGGAAAAAAAAGGGGCAAGCCAAATATGCACAAGGAATTTGTTTGTTTGTGGCAAGGCCCTTATAAGATTGAGAATAAGTCTAAGAATGATTCATTTTATTTATCTATGTCGTAGGGAAGGAGATTGCCACTACCCATTAGTGGATCCCTTCTCAATCCTTATTATGTTGAAGGAATCTGACTTCTTAGAATAGTTTAGAGCAGGTTAGAATAGGCTAGAGTAGGTCATGTTGTGTGCTTGTTTTATTTCATTGTTTTTCTTGACGTTACGTATTGATTTGTTATGCATTCATGTTAGACTGGCATATATATGTTATAAAAAAATAAAAAATGATATATTGATGAAAATGATTTTTTTTTCTTTCTAGCATGGTTTTATATTTTCATAAACTAGGGTGGATAACATCCCCTTGCCTTTTGTTGTTGATGACTTTATGTTAGAATGTAGAAGGAATTTTAGAGTGATGCAGGTTGTGAGTCTTGGAGTACCAGAGATGTTGAGGTTTTCATGTGCTCTACGGTGAGCACATTCCCCATGTTGGAGCCAGATGTTACCCCCTCTCTCACCTAGGGGTAACTAGAGGAGATCATGCCTCATCACTTGCAATGAAGACAATAATCCTGAAAATGATGATCAACGTTCTCCACAACCATCCCCCCCCAGATGCCTCATTCCTCATCAACGTAACTCGTCACACCTCATCAGCATGGTTCACTGGAAGATGGTGGTCTAGCACATTATGAGGTACATTAGTTCTTGTTTCATATAAAGTGTCATATTTAATGCATTTGGCATGTGAGTGAGGATCATGGGTTGAAGTTGGATAATTAATCATAAGCTCAGAAGTTATGTTGTTTTCCTTGTTTCGCCTTGGTGGCCATATTTAGTATCCTAGTCTTGTGTTGTCACTCTTGGGGAACATGGGTACTACTGGGAGGCTTTGATAAGGGTAACGTATCGTTCCCCCCCATACTTAACAATTTCCATTATGGGGCCTTCCGCAGTGTAATAAACTTTAGTATGGCCGTTACATGTACACCAAAAAGGCCTATGGTTCATCCTCCTATGAGAAGAAGAGCTAGAATGCTAATGTTGATGCAACTGCTATAAAAAATAAGTAAAGAAAGAATGTTATAAAAGCAAGAAAGAAAAGAAAGAATAAAGTGCTTGAAACCTGAAAAGGGGACTTGCAATGCATAAAATGAATATCAAAAGGCAAGAAAGGGGTTTGGAATACACAAATTGTCGAGGAAAGGGTATCTCAAGCAGCAAGTGCTCCCTCTACAAAGGCGCTCATGGAAATGGACCAAGCACGGTAACTTGCATGTTAATGACTCCATCACCATGAAGTCAGCCCAACACGTTTCCATTCACCATACTTACACTTAGATAGGTTTATTGGGAAATATCCCTCTACCTGGGTACCGACACAACTAATAGGGTCTTTTGATGGTTCTCCCATACTTAAACTTGTCAAATTGCACAAAGTCTTGAGCTAATGTGAAGTTTGAAGGGGATATCTAATGTGAATTGCTCATGTGGCTTTTGTATTAAGTGATGGCTTACTTTATATGATTTTAAGGACTCTTGAACCTTGTGATCATTGGTCTTACTTGATTATGTGGCTTTGATTGACTTGGGTGCACATGACATGGTCTTTTGGAGGTTGTCCCTATGATTTCACCCAGGACATTGTGCTTTATACAGGACATAGCACATGTGATGTAGAGCGTTGGGGTATATGATGACTTGACACATTCAGACACATCCTCTCACACCTCTTGAACCCTAGATGATGGACATATGAGCTCTCATTTTGCATATATGGTCATATTGGTTGACAGATGGGCAAGAAGTCCACATCTTGGACAATGCACCCTAGATCTTGTTAGACTTTAGATGGAGGACGTTGCACTTAGACATGATTGGACACCCTTAAGAGAGGTGATGCACCTTCATTCCAACTTGGATGCTGACCTTTTCACCTTGAACGTTGAGCATATGGATGATGATGTCATGCGCTATGATGCCTTCATGATGATTGGGGCTTGTTTTCCATTGGGGCACCACTTTGATGATGAGTTAGGGTTCTTCGATGATGAGACATGACCTTTGATGAGGACATGTCACCTTCCACCATGCTTTCACCTTTTGATGATGAGATGTGGCCTTCGGAGGCCCTTGCACCCTTCTAGAGCATAGCATCACCCTTGTTGTGGTTTCCTACACCCACACGTGTGATGTTGGAGGAGACACTTTGGTGTATTAGTATGCATTATTATTATTTGAGGCTATTTGAGGGGTCGGCCTTGACCTATCTCAATGTATTATTATTATTATTTGAAGCTATTTGAGGGGTCGGCCTTGACCTATCTCACTTATATCATGGACATTTTATTCTTTTAGGGATTTTGAGGGTTTGTAGCACTAGGGTTGCCTCATATAAAGAGGCTAGTGCTACCTCATTTGCAAATCACCAAGTCACCACTTGTGAGAAACATCACTACTTGTCTTCTTTTCTCTCTTTTTTGCTATGGAGTACTTGTGCGCACTTTTGGAAGGAGAATCTTGTGGATGCTTTCTCTTGTTTTGGTGGATGATCTTTGAGCTAGGGTTTCTTCATGCATAGCGACTTGGTTTAGTAAGTATTATTCTTCAAGTTTAAGTGTTTGTTCATGGTATATTGTGGTGGATCCTCTATTAGATGGTTAATTGTTGCATGTTACCTTGTATGCTAGGTTCATTTTACTAGAAACCCTAGTAGGGATTAAGATTATTTAGCCGTCTCCTTATTTTCATTCATCTTAATTTGTTGAAGCATTTAAGATCTAGTCTAGGGGTTAAGATTGTTTATCCTCGTAGGATTTGTCTTTGCTAGTTCAAGACTTGGTGTTTATGAGTGGATAAGCCTTGCGGTTTGACCTAGTTCACTTAGATTTTTAAGCTAGACGATATAGAAGAAGGAAACAACACTAGGGTTTATGAGGGTATAAATTCTAGGGTTAGTTTCTTAAGGTTTAATCCTAGGCCTACGAGGGTATAGTCCTAGGGTTTCAAATCTCCAATTTTTCTTGGCTATCTAGCTCATAGTTGCAAGGAGCGCCCCGCCCCCCCCTCTCCTCAGCCCAGGAGCGCGCTCCGAGCTGGAGCGTCCAAGGAGCGAAGGTGGGAGCGCGCTCCAGAATGATTTAGGATGCTCCCTGGAATTTCGAGACCTCCACGCTCCGGAGCGCGCTTCCGACCTTGCTCTCTGTGCGCTCCTGGCCGGTGATCGAACGCTCTCGCTTAGGACCTGTGGACTCCAAAAAAATTCTTTTTTTTAATAATTCTTGAGTGGGAGTGGGACCTACCTAAGCTTAGGGTTTAGGAGAAAGGAATGAGGAGAATAAAGGATCTCTTCCTCCTCCATTCTCCTCAATCTTTCATCTTTGTTTGCTTGAGCTTAGAGAGGAGGAGAGAGCAAATGCGAGATTGAAGGAGAGTGTAGATTTGTGAGAGCTTGGAGGAGAGAGCAAAGGAGAGCTTGGAAGAGTGAGCAAAGAGGAGCTTGGAGGAGAGAACAAAGGCAAACATCTATCTCAAGTTTCAACATTCAAGTTTCAAGAGCTAAAGAGGTAAGCCCAAACCCCAACTCTCTCATTTCCTTGGCTTAACTTTTTTTTTATGTTTTTGTCCTCCTCTCCTACTCTTTCCCATTCCTTCTTCTCTCTCATTTTATTGCGGGTTGTTCATCTAAAACTTGAGGAAAATGGTCTTCTTTTGGTTTTTCATTCCTTTTTTGGTTCTCATGGTGTTGATGGGGAGGAGGTATCAAAGGGAAGAAGAGGATTAGTGGTGATTCTCATGATGATCATGACCCACAATATGAAGCTAATGAAGGGTTTGAACTTGAAGAGGAGGAAGAGGACAATGAAGAGTGAAAAACAAATGACAAAGATGCATTGAGACCCTTGTGGGGATGTGTGACAAAACTTGAGGATGGAAGAGGTGGTGGAACCACTAAATTTTTATGTCCTCGTAATTTCCATAAAGTAAAAGATTATACCGGTTCATATACCCGTGTGAAGAGGCATATTTGTGGTGTAATGGAGAGTGATTACAATAACGGGTCCATTGGGATCAATGTTTGCCTTAATATATCCATGGAAGAGAGACAAAGATACATAAAGATGGAGGAAGATGCACAAAAAAAGCGTGGTAAAAAACAAAAGCATCAATCCGATGCCTCATCTCGTTTTGGTGGCAACACATCTCCATCTCCTCATGGTTCTGGAACCTCTGGATCTAAAACAACAATAGCAGATTTCCTTGATATTGGAGGCAGGGATGAGGTGGATGCAAAAGTGGTCTAGTTTCTCTATGTGTGTGGTATCCCATTCAATGTGCTTCGCTTGCCCTATTGGCATGATCTTGTCAAGGGAATCAATGAAGCCCCCAAAGGATACAAGAGCCCCAACTATGAGAAAGCTAGAACTATGATACTTAATAGGGAAAAAACAAAAATTCAAAGAGCTCTAACACGGTTTACAGATGAATGGGGGGACTACGGGGTATCCATTGTATCAAATGGTTGGACAAATGTTAGAAACCAACATTTGATCAATGTTCTTGGTGTTTCTGCTACTGGTGCAGTGTTTCTTGCAGCACATGACTCCTCTTCAATCATTGCATCTTCCCAAAACATTTCAGATCTCCTCTTGAAAACAATTAATGATGTTGGTCCTTCTAATGTGATATAAGTAATCACTGTTAATGCAACAAACTGTAAGGGAGCAGGTAAAATCATTGAGTGAGTTCATCCACACATCTTTTGGTTTGGGTGTTTGGTTCACACCTTGAACCTTTTGATGCATGATATTGTCAAGCATAGAGAATGTGGATGGATTAATCAGTTGTATAAGAGAGGGAAGCAACTCATCAAATTTGTCACCGAGCATACAAGGGTCAATTACTTCTACAACACACTCTAGGTTGCAGCTACTTAAGATTGCAAAAACTAGATTTGCTAGCTATTACCTCACATTTAGGCACCTATTGAAGGTGATACAAGCTTTGGGTGTTATGGTGATGAGTGATGCATGGGATGAATTGAGCAATGATAGAGAAGGTGTTGATGCAGTGAAGGAGACAGTTCTTGACAGTCGGTTTTGGTCACAGGTTCAGTATGTTTTGCAATTCACCAAGCCAATTTATTACATGATCAAGTTTGCAGATTCAAATCGGCCAATCATTAGGGAGGTGTATGAGCAAATGGATAGCATGCTAGGGCAGATTAAAGACATTGTTGAGCTTAGAGATGTTAACTTCTATAATCAAATTCGTGTAGAGGTGGAAAAATGGTGGGAAATGCTAAATATTCCACTGCATGCCTTAGCATATGTTCTAACACCTAAATACTATCATGCATCATCGCTTTCATCACCAACACCTCATGGTGGGACCAAGAAAAGACCACACCAAGATCCATAGGTTCAAACAGGTTATATGAAAGCATTAGAAAAATTGGTCCTGGACGAGGAGTGTGACAACATAAGGAGACAATTGAGCCATTACATCCTTAGCAATGGTGCGTTTGGGACCAACCATGCAATTAAAGATCAAGGGAATTTGAGTTCTCTCGAGTGGTGGAACATGCATGGTGGTGCTACCCCACAACTGCAACGTTTGGCAACACGGGTGCTTTCACAGGTGGTGAACACTTCTTTTGCAGAGAGGTGTTGGAGCACTTATAGTTTCATCCATAGCATCAAAAGAAACAGGTTGAATGTAGGTCAGGCAGAGAGCTTGGTTTATGTTCATTACAACTTACGATTGTTGTCCCATTATTGTGAGGAAGCAAAGATGGATAAAAACTTGAAGCATTGGGACAACAATCCAGAGGAGGATAATTTGGAGAATGGAGTATTTCTTTTAGAGCAATTGGAGAATGCTCTTGAATGGTGATGATCATGTCGAGAGGCAACCCCCATCCACTGTCGTGTTCCACGTGTCCAAGAATCCAGCTACAACACTAGGGGCTTCATCTTCACTTTCGCCACGGCCGTCTACATCTACTTCTGCATAGTTTTGTCTTTCTCATGAGGCTCCACCACCACCACAAGGAGGCCCACGCAACAATCGTGGTGGTGGAAGGAGGCTCCCGGGATAATTGTTTGATGTTTCTCCTTTTTCATTACTTTATATGTCATAGTCTACATAGTATAGAATCTAGAATCTATATGGTAGATTCATAGTATTTAAATTTTAAATTTTAGCAACTAGCTTAGTTCAAACTTTCTTGTTTTGGACCTTTCGGTCTTCATACTTTAGTTATCACTGACCAGTATAGATGGCCTATTTTGTAAACATAACTATTTGGTCATGACTCATGTTATTGTTGACATTTGTTGGATAACTGATTTTATTTCATAAGTTTATGGTCTACTTTCTATTATATCAATATGGCTTAAAATTTTGTATGTTGGTTTGTAAGTTTGTAATTGCTAGAATCTAGATGGTTGATGCTCAAGCCTTCAAATTTGAATTTTGAATGATTAATCTTTGATGTACTATGGTCCATGGATGCCATTTCTATCTATATTAATGTACAAATGTGCATGTTTTCATAATATCATATATTCTGCAACTAATTTGTCTTTCTACATGTTTTTTTTAAATATATATATATAACGCTCCCGAAACACTCCGCTCCCAAAAAAAATTCGAAAATGATGCTCCAACGCTCCCGTTCTCTAAAACGCTCCCGCTCCGTGCAACATTGATCTAGCTTCTAGTTTAAGGTGTTGCTTGACTCCATTTTCCCAAGAAGGAAACAGCACTAGTATTTTACTTGCAAGTGATACAAAATCTTAATTAATACTCCCTCTCTCTCAAAAGCAACTTGTTAGTTAGATACTTCATTGCATTCTCATGCTCATACTAACTCAACGCTTTACATTTTAAGCCATTTCCTTGTTGCTGTTATAAAAGTTTGCTACAACCATTAAGGCTTGAGCATATTGCTGATAACTAACATAGTTCCATGCTCTTAACTTCATGCAATTACTGGTGGATGGTTTGTAGGTGTTTTCATTATTATTAGATATATTTTCATCCATTTTATTGTTGATTTAGAGCTGATATACCACTGCTGTTGTAATCTGTTATATCGCTGAAGCACATCGTATTTACTACAAGTTTTATTACAGAAACCTTTTCTCTTTGATAGCTAGTGTTCCAGGGCTTATTCTCCTTTCCTTAGACTTCGTATTTATCATTGAATGCATTGGAACACTTCACACACACACATGCGATCAATTACCTTGTCTAAATTCATTCTAACCTTGCCCTTTCCCTAGACCTAGCCTATCTCACCAAGTGACCAAAATAGGGGGTCGTAGACTTGCCTTTAGCTTGTTATAGGATCCCTTGAGGTCACAAAGGAAGCTTCCCATGTGTTGGATCCTCATCCATCACTAAAATGAGGGAAGTACTTGCCTAGGTGACAGTGGCAATTACTTCCAATTGTTACACAAGTTTAGCATCTTGTGAAGGCTGTGTACAAGTGCTAGATGTTGTGATAATAGTGACAACTGGTTAGCTAACCCCTTGGGTTCACAAATCTGTTCATCATACAGTTTACGTGACAAATAGTAATCAATCCACTCTTTAAAATTGGCAATGATATCTGCTGTTGTAATCATATCTACTGTTTTCAACATATATATGACATGAAAAGTATATTGTATTATAAAAACTACTCTCTTTTTTATTAATGATTTTCTTCCAATTCAAGCCAATTTCAGCCCTTTCTTGATCGTACTATTTGTCTATAAAATGGGCCGCAGAAGTTTTCTTCTGATAGAAAACTCCCCATTGCTGTCATAAACATTTACACATTACTCGATTGTTAATTTATGCTATATTTGGCTGCATAAACAGTATTCTTGTTTCTGTTCATTAGATGACTTTCTAAGATCACTCATTCCTATATATTCAGTATCACATATCCCATTAGACTATAGTATAACGGATTGCAAAACATAGTTTTTCGTTCTAAGATTTAAAACAGTGATATGGATGCATAATGTTAACCTTATCTTGTAATTTACATTAGAAGACTTAAGTAGTGCTTTTGTGATTCAGGAAATCCAAGAATATTTTGTGAACTACATGCTGAACGACAGCTTGGGGGTTATAGCCACTGCACATGTAGTATATGCCGACAGAGATCCTCTCAAGGCACGAAGCCAAAAATGCCAACTTTTAGCAAGGCTCCATTCTAAGGCAGTTGACTTTGCCAAGACCGGTGTACCTGCAGAAATGCCTCTATCCTTAATTCCCAGAGAATATCCAGATTTTATGGAGAAAGAGAATAAACCCACATACATATCTTCCGGGATACTTGGTAAGCTTTACAAAGCAATAAAGGACTCATCAAAAGAAATTCCTTACGCATCTATCTCTACTAGAGAAGATGCTCACAAGGCATATGATAACGATCTAAAAGTTGAAGGCTTTCAAGAATTTATTGAAGATGCATTGACGCAGAAAAGTTGGTATGACAGCAAGTTAACTGCACTGATGGAATATTATGGTGTACAAAGTGAAGCAGAAGTTGTAAGTGGGAATATAATCAATTTCTCGAAATTTTTTGATAAGGAGAAGAAAAGATACGGTGACATCAAGGAGAAAGTTATGGTGGCAGTAAGGGCCCTTCGCAACGAAGCCCGGGCTTGGTTTCAGGAAAGTTGTAGAGTGCACCACAAGGACTCTGCCTTTGCATGTGCTTGGTATCATGTCACGTATCACCCAGATTACTGTACTGAAGTTAACTTCATCAGCTTTCCATGGGTTGTATATGATGTGTTACTCAATGTCAAAAAATTCAATCATTTGAAGAATGGATAACATTCATTGTACAAGACTGTTTCTGATGCAATCCTCTTACATACTGATAAATGCCTTCTGAATGAAGGTGGTTTAATTTTTGTGGAATTTTCAGTTTTCCAATTTTAAACTTACATAATGTTCAGTTTCTTCTTCTAGTTGATTTCTCTTTCTATTTGTAATGGATGTATTGCCTTAGATTGGTTTGTTCCTTGCATTATTTATCTTCAAAGTTCTTTCTTTAATATTCAAAAAGGGCCAGCAGTACAAATAGTATGATATACACAATATCCAAATTTGTCTATTGCCAGACTCAAGCCTAAGACTTAGAGGAGAATTAAGGTTTCCATTGATTTTCTATGGAATTATTTATTGAGATTGCATTCTGATATTGGAAAGTTAGAAATCCTTTCATTTAGTTGCCCATTTTATGGTATCATTTTTCCATCTTCGCATTAATCTGTTAAGTTTGGCTCATTGCCAATGCAGCTGTTGATTTTCTTTCCTATTTCATCTTGCTCCCTGCATTGTATTTTTAACTTTCATTGCATGATATAAAATGTGTTTACATAACTTGTAAACTCTGCCAACTTTTTTTAACTTTCATTGCATAATATAAAATATGTTTACATAACTTGTAAACTCTGCCAACTTTCTTTTCAAATGATTTTTTTTTTTAATCATGGGAATTAGTAACTTGATGGAGTGGTTCCCAAGAGTGAGTATATCCAACAACCCGCAAGTCAGATCTACCAATAACTTGTGACTTAGTAAGGGTCGAGGTGTCCCAAGGCGCACTAAAGTGGACCTCTATCCTGAGGGGTATCTACCCTTCTAGCCTTATCACAACGGGCCAACATGTCATTCGTGGGAATAGAACTTGGGTAAAGAGGATTAACAAACATGTCAGTGGACCTCTATCCCAAGGGGCATCTACCCTTCTAGCTTTATCACAACGGGCTAACATGTCATTCGTGAGATCTGAACTTGGGTAAAGAGGATAACAAACATGTCATTCGAGGAAATTGAACTCGAGTAAAGAGGATAACAAACATGCTATCCAATCATCCAAGTTAAACCTATTCTTTTCAAATAATCCTACACATATAATATATGTGTTATACTATAACACATATACAATTTGTGTTAATAAAGAAAAGCAATTTACCTACTAACAATTTGTATGTGTTATACTATAACACATATACAATTTGTGTTAATAAAGAAAAGCAATTTACCTACTAACAATTTGTGTTAATAAAGAAAAGCAATTTATATTTATAAAGAACTGGACATATAGAGTTTGTATTTTAAAAGATGAGTTAAACTTGTCTCTTTGTTTTTTCTCTTTTGGTTTTTTTAACATCTTAGCATGTAGGGGGATAGGTACATGATATCAATTTATATAGACATGTTGTTTGGCGTTTGGCTCAGGAAAAATAGAGTACATAGTAGATTGTAGAGGGTCCTCGCATGAAATGATAATGATAGCTAAACATAGATATTGATTACCGCTTCATGATTGAGATCCAAAGTATAGTCGCTCTGGTTATTTTACATTAAAGTTGTCAAGGATGGATGTTGAGAATGGAGATATACATTTAAAGATTTTATCCAAATCTATCCAATTTCTAGTTAGAACACAAATTCATGTTTAATAATTGAGCTTTTTAAAGCATATTATGAGAAGCATAAAAATATTTATTGCCACAAACTCATGTTTGATAATTGAAATTATGAGAATTTAAGTATAAAAATATTTATGAATATATTAAATCTTATGGTCCCTTGGTTTTCATAATTGATTTATTTAAAATAGTCAAATACAAGTGACTTTGTGTGTCACCTTGTTTGAGTTCAAACTATTTTATGTTGTTATGAGTAAGTAGTTTAACTCCAAGGTACTTTAAGGTATTTAACATGTCACAAGCTTAGTTGATTTCTTGAAATTTGGATTTAATAAATTAAAAATATTAAAAATTATATTATTAAAAAGAAAATGTATATGATAATAATTATATTTAAGTTAATGATTTTTCAAACTCTTGATATGATATATGTTGTATATTTAATTTTTTAAATTGAATTAGAATTGTTGGTTATTAAAACATATTTGAATTCATTATCATGGTATTTGTGTAATTGTAACAATTGGTGATATTATCAATATCATTGACTTAGAGTACAAGTTTTTGCAGCTAATCATAGTGTTTTACGTGATTTTGGGTATTTTGTGTATGATAATTTATCCAACATGTCTTGGGTGATCACTTCACTTGTCATCAAGGAGCTAAAACGAAAATTAGAGAAGTGTTGTAGTGAGTAGAGGAAGTGTCATGATATAATCTAAGAGAAAAATGCAACATTTTTAGGAAGCGTTCTTCTCCTTGATCATATAGTGGCAATTCCTCTTGAACATTCACTATTTCTCATTCTATCTCCCAAGTGATGGTTGAGGTGCTCACACAAAACATGTTGTATAAACAATATTATATGTAGTATACCCAAAATCACTTAAACAATATCACTTTTAACTACAAAAATTGATGCCAAATTAAATTTATTATACCCACACCAAATCAATTTAAAGTGCAAATATAGATTATTGTCAATGCAAATTTGGGAATATTTGTTGAAAGGTGAATCTTACAGTCAAAGAAGGGAAGGTGATCCATTATGTGGATGAACAACGTATATTTGAAAAGTCAAAATAATCAAACAACTCTTGTATATCACCTTTGATAACTATCGTGTGAGAAGAGGATCGAGAAAATAGGAGGGACGAAGAAAAAAAAGGGAAGAATTCTAATGTTGGGACTAGGGTTTCTGAACCATGAACGAGAAATGCCAAAGAATTGATGTCGACTCTTAGTCACAAGCCAACCTTGGAGAGGAAGGAGGTTGTAAATTGAAACTAGGAGGAAAGGGACAAAAGACACCTTGGAAAAGACATTACTAGCAGCTACATGTGAAGGTGGCACTTCCCACATTGATCCCCATTCAAAAAAATCATCACAAAGGAGATGAAATCCTAGCTAAATTTTTTAAAAGTAAATATCATATTATAATGGTCAATTATATATTAGACATAGACATTAATAATGTTATTTTGACTTTAGGTTATGTTATGTTTTTATGTTTTATTTCACTTTAATGTGTTTTTGGTCTATCCCACATTCATAAAGTGGATTGACTCGACTAGCTTGTAATCCTTTATAAGAAAGCTTTCACTTTCTCATTATTAATGCAATCTTGGTTTCTTTTATGTGTCATGATATCATTATATGGTATCACAACCTAGCATTCTCAAAGCCGTGTCAAGAGTCTTGAACCTTTGAAAGATAAGGTGTCCACTTTTGCAACTTCAATAGTCTGGGTTTATGAACCATAAATGAGCAATGCCAAGGAATTGATGTCGACCCTTAGTCACAAGCCAACATTGGGGAGGAAGGAGGTTGTTCATTGAAACTAGGAGAAAAGGGACAAAAGACACCCTGTAAAGGACATTACTAGCGGTCGCGGCTAAAGGTGGCACATCCCACATTGATCCCTATTCAAAAAAATCATCACAAAGGAGATGAATTCTCTACTATAAATGGTTGAAGTAAATATCAAATTATAATGGTCAATTAGATATTAGACATATGCATACAAACATTTCAGCCACCAACATTGTACAGATGCCACCGAGGAGCTCTTGAATAGAAATTTGGACCTGTACAACCATATTTAACCATTCTTCAGTGAAATTTCTAAACAATTTTTTTAATTCAAAGGATTTTGGAGCAGGTTCAATATGTTCTAGCCTATATTGCTCCCTAGATTTGCAAATCTAAAAGAACTAGTTATCGCTTTATTGTTTTTCAACAAATCCAAGTTGAAATTGACTAATTTGGCAATGGTTGTGAGAAGCTCTTGTTGTTTTAGAGTTGTTTGAGAATAGATATGCCAAGATTTGTTTGTTTTCAACTATTTGAGAGTAGATATGTTGAGATATATTTTCTTTTTAGTTGTTTGAGAGTATATCTATGGTTTATTGGGTTGGTTTTTAGCAGATTTGGCAAAAATTGCATATCAGAGTGTGTATGTTTTCATAATTCATCATAATTGTTGTAGAACTTTCTAGAAGTAAACATTATTCCTATCCTCAACGATCTCCTCATTTAAATTCTAACCACTCTAACCTTGAATCCTAGCTCATCTCTTCAGTCTCCAGCTTCCTCACCCTCCAATTTAAATCCAATTTCGTTTTCACACTCCCAGGTATCTTCCTTGTCATCTGACATATTGGACATAAAGCCTATTTCATCTTGTGCACCTACGCAAAAAAAAAATGTTCCTCTACTCCTTCCTTCATCGATCCATGTCCCCTCATTCGTTGATCTGGAGCTTATCCCTACAACTATTTCTACAACGGATCACACCCCTAGAGTGATAAAATAATGTTTGATTTCCTCTATTACCCTAAATTCCAATCAATAATCCAACAATCTCTCTAACCTCGTTCTGCCGCCCAAAGTAAACACACTTGATATCAACTCATAAGGTTTATCTAGTAACCCTAACCAAACTTGCATTAATTATGAGTTGATTGTGAAATCAAAATTGCCTCCCAATTATGATACGCCTAAGAATTCGCATACTCTTTCGATTTCTAATAATAAATATAATTTCAATTTTTGCCTCTTTCTAACACTTTGAATGATCCTTTTCATAATAACAACAATAATAAACTAATAATATCTAAACACAACACTAGTGTTACCCCCGTTTTAGTAATCCAAATACATTATTCTTTCTAATTCTAAGATATTCATTTCACTAATAACATTTCTAACACTGACTTATGTTAATAGCATGGACTCCAATCCCATTAATGGGCCTCATCAATCTCAAAATTCTATTAATTATCCATCCACAACTGAAAATATTTCATCCTTTGATCTAGATCAACCTTCTCTCCATCTTCTTGAAAAAATGTTCTAACTTCGCCCTTGCCCCTCATGGTATCCTCGTTGAAGATATTATTTGCTCCATTGAATCCATAACACATCATCTTCCCACACACGAAGCTGAAGAAATTTGGCAAGAGTGTGGAAGGATAAACCTCCTAAACCGAACTGAAAGAAAGATGAATTTCAATCCACACGTTGTCTTAATGATAACAACAATATCATTATCTTAAAATCCAACAAAGGTAACACTATAGTGATTATGAATACCTTCGACTATGAATCCAAACTCCAAGACCTTTTTTATTCTTTCTCTTATAAACCTCTCCTTAAAAACTCCATTAATATCATAACCAATTTGGTTACCAAAGCCATCAAATCTTCCTCCTTGGATCTCGTCATTCAAAAACGTCTCATCCCTAAGAACCCTCAAACCCCTAAGATCTATGGATAATCCAAAATTCATAAAAAAAAGGCATCCCCCCTTAGACCTATATTCAGCGCAATAGGAGCCCCCACCCACATCATGTCTCGCTTTCTCATTGACATTCTTCGATCTTTCATTGGAAAAACTCCTTCCTTCATCAAATATTCCTTTGATTTTTCTCAAAAAACAAAGCATTTTCACCTTGATGAACATGACATACGATTAGTTTTGATGTTGTGTCTTTATTCACCAAAATTCCTATTACATAATACCTTGACCTTATCTCCAACCTGGTTGACCCCAAGACCCTCTACTTTATTAAAATTTGTCTCACCTCTACTTTCTTCACCTTTAAAGGGACTCGCTACAAACAAATTGAATGGACAATTATGGGTTCTTTCTTATCCCCTATGGTTGCTAATATTTTTATGGAACATTTTGAGACCGACATTTGTTTTAGTTGTAATTTATTTAACTAAATTATGAAGCATTTTCTATCAATCCAGGGTAAGTAAACTTATGAGGTGTCGGCATTATGTATGCAGAACTAGCTTGGTAGTCACTTAAGATTCTTGTGAAAAAACAGATATATTGCAAACTTAAAGCTAGAAGGTTCAGAATCTGACTCAGGGACTGAGAGTTATTCTCGTGACTAAAGAGACTTATTTAACCTTCAATTGGTTGAACCGTCAGTTCAGATGCAAACACTAGGTGTAGATCTGTAGTCACACTCTGTTTTAGTCAAATAGTGAAAAGTCAAGTGAGTCACCCTAAGTTATGAGTCATTGTCTGATTCTAAATTTTACAGACTTTATGAATCTTTTATTAAAAACATTATCACCCAACATTTTATAGTTAGTGTTTTAAGAATTTGTAAAATTGACAAAGTTTCTATACTTTTAGATAAGTATAGATCATTAAAATTTTCCTTAATTTTGTCTAGGCTCTAGAAAAAGACTCTTTTAGAATTTTCATGTATTTCCTATATTGACACTTATTTCAAGGAGAATGCAAAAAGAATAATTAATATAAGTTTATATGATTATAAAATTAAAGGATGGAGTGGTACATTGGATATAGCTTGGGTGGTTGGGAGGAATGGTTGTTATCCTCTCCACCCAGGTTCAATTCCTTGTAAGTGACATGTGATATAGCTAGCATACCAAGCAAAAAGTCCAAACCATAACCAAAGACGAAGTCACCACTGCAGCAGTTGCAGCTCTCCTCCAGTCATGCGCACCACTGGTCCTTATGCAGTTGTGAGAGTGAGTGAGTGCAAATGAGCTCAAGTGCCATCTACTTATAGTCCTCCAAGCGACCTAACTAGGTTGACTTCTTCTTCTGGAGGCTAATAATTTAATATAAATTATTCTCTTGAGTCGACTTGTCTTCTAGGGTTATTAACCAACTATTTAGGGTTTCTCTTGCTTCCCAGAATATTCTAGTCTCGTCAAAGGTTACATGTAGAGGTTAATACCTCCCGTAGTTACTGTAACATCAACACGCCCTCCTAGCTAGGGAGGTATTAAAGGAAATGGTCTTGAGCACAAACAAACCATTCAACCAATAGCATCACCATAGCCACACATGCTATTTGAAGATCACACAAATAAAATCATGAGCACTATCATCACTATCCATCTAGATAGTCTCCATGGAAATCATAACAATGCCATCGAATAGAACACAATTGTGTCTATCCACAGTAGTATACAACTACTATACAATGTTACACAACCACTCCTAGTAGAACACAACTACTAACCAGTGACATACAGTCACTAGCAGTGGATCACATCCACCACAGTAGCATACAACTATTGTCTAGATACATACAGTCTCCACAACAATCAAATCATATCATTTGATATCATCCTGCATCAACAATGTTATCAGCTGCATCACCTCTAAGTCATACTAGCATGATGTGCATGCATCGTATCTAAGTTGTATTGGCGTGATCCAGAGTATCATCTACATAATCTCTAAGTTGTATGCCACATAACTAGCATGACATAACTAGCATGATGTAAGCATCATCTCTAAGTTGTATGCCACACCTAAGTTGTACTCGCATGATGTAGATCGGTGCCTCACTGTGTCATCTCTAAGTTGTATGATCATCTCTAAGCCGTACTAGCATGACATATCTAGCATGATGTCAATACATCATATCTAAGTTGTTTGCCACCTCTAAGTTGTACTCGCATGATCATATCTAGCATGGCACGAGCCCCCTGTATCATCTCTAAGTTGTATGGTCATCTCTAAGCCATACTAGCATGACATATCTAGCATGATGTCAATACATCATATCTAAGTTGTACTTGCATGGCCATATCTAGCATAATGCATCTCATCGGCATTGTCTCTAAGCTATACTAGCGTGAACATAACTAGCATGATGCAAGCATCATCTCTAAGTTGTATGTTCACCTCTAAATTGTACTAGCACGATGCTCCTCAAGACATTGTATCAATAACTCCAACCATCTGTATCATATATGAGTTGTACTAGCATGATCATATCTAGCATGATGCAAGCATCATCTCTAATTTGTACTAGCATGATACAGATCCACAACTCACTGATAGTCCATGATGCCACATATCAGTGCTCCCTCCCAATCGAGGAAGTCATCTCCTTCCTTTCAACCAAGGGAGCAATCTCCACAAGCCCCATCTTATCCCTCAAGTATGCAAACTTTATCTTGGACAAAGGCTTTGTCAAAATATCTACAGTCTGCTCATTAGTGGAGATATACTGGAGAACCACTTCTCCCCTATAGACTTTATCATGGAGAAAATAATACTTGATCTCAATTTGCTTCGACTTGTCATGGAACATTAGGTTCTCTAAGAGCTTCAAACAGCTTTGGTTATCACAATATATCACGGTCGAATCCAACTCCTGATCAAACAATCCAGAAACCAGCTTACGGAGCCACACTGCTTCCGTACAAGCATCGCAAGTTGTAATATACTTTGCTTCCGCAGTGATGAGTGCAACAGACTTCTGTTTTATGCTAGCCCATGAAATCATAGAAGAACCCAAATTGAAACATAGTCCAGAAGTACTCTTTCTATCTTCCGCACTCCTTGCCCAATCTGAATCAGTAAATCCATGCAGCTTTACTTCACTGTTTCAGGCATATCTCAAACCATACATTATCGCCCCATGAAGATATCTCAAGATATGCTTTGCAGCCACCCAATGCTCTTGTCTAGGTTCCACATGGAATTGGCTCAATATTTTCATAGCAAAGCATATGTCTGGCCTAGTATTTACCAGATACATCAAGGAGCCAATCAATTGTCGATATAGGGATGAGTCTATTGGATCAGAATCAAAGTCTCTCAACTTCCTCAAATCTGTTACCATGGGAGTTGCCATGGATTTGCAATCCATCATCCCAAACATTTGAAGGATAGTTACAACGTATTTCCCTTGTCCTAGGAAGACTTCACCACGCTTCTGCTACACTTCTAGTCCCAAGTAGTAGTGCATGAGACCAAAATCCTTCATATCAAATTCAATGGATAACTTCTTATTACACTGAATAATGAGAGGCTATGCACCTGTCAGGAACAATTCATCAACATATAACAGTAGAATAACAAGTGCATTGTTCGCAACCTTGTAATAGAGATTTGGATCAGCATGACTCTTGGAAAAACCAAGTCTCGTCAAATAACTATTAATGTGTGCATACCAAGCTCTTGGAGCTTACTTGAGTCCATACAAAGCCTTCTTTAATCTACATACATGGGTTTCTTTTGGATGTACCTCAAAACCTTGAGGTTGCTCTATATATACTTCTTCCTCAATCACTCCATTGAGAAAGGCGATCTTTACATCCATATGATGTAAACTCCAACCCATGGAAGCTGCTAGAGATATTATGTCTTTGATAGATGTATATCTAGCAACCGGAGAAAACGCCTCATCATAATCTTCTCCCTCTTGTTGGGAGAACCCTCTAGCCACAAAGCTTGCCTTGTACTTATCAATACTTCCATCTACAACATGCTTGATCTTATACACCCACTTTGAAGTGACTACAAACTTCTCTTTAGGTCTTGGCACAACTTCCCATATATCATTCTTCATGATGGATTGGTATTCTTCCATCATGGCCTCCTTCCATTCTTTCTTCTTAATTGCTTCCTCAAAGGTGGAAGGTTTTGCATTAACTAAACTTGTTATGAGTGGTGCATAACTGGTGAACCTTTTGGGTTTCTTGCTTTGTCTGAAAGTACCAGCGGGAGCCTTATGCTTTTTTGCTTCTTGCAAAGTATTTTCAAGCCATGTTGATCTTTTTCTTGTCTTAGGTATAATAGTTGGTTCCACAGATTCATGTGGTGGTTCCTGATCATCAATAGGTTGTTCTGGAGAACATGTACTTTCTTCTTTGGTATCTTCATGTTCCTCTTCTTCGTTGGATTCTATAGATTCTTCTATAGACTTCTTAAATGTAATCCTTTCATCAAAAGTTATGTCTCTACTTATTTCAATCTTATGTTGACCCAGAACATAGATTATATACACTTTTGATGATTCACTATAACCAACGAATATTACTCTCTTTCCTGAGGGTTCCAACTTCTTTCTCTTATCCTTGGGAACATGAATGCATGCAGGACATCCAAATATTCTCAATTGTTCAACACTTGACTTATTTCCTGAGAATGCTTCTTCAGGAGTCATGTTCTTCAATATTCTACATGGACTTCTATTATGAACATAGACGGTTGTCATCGCTGCTTCTCCCCATAGGAACATAGATAAGTTCTGATCATTCATCATTGCCTTGACTAATTCTTTAATGGTTATGTTCTTTCTTTCAGCCACACCATTCTGTTGAGGATTGTGAGGGACAATGATATCCCTCATAATCCTAGCTTCTTTACAAAATGAAATGAGCTCCTTGGAGGTGTATTCTCCTCCATTATCATATCTTTTTGTCTTGATCTTATTATCTGTTAGGTTCTCCACTTCAGCCTTGAATTCTTGGAATTTTATAAATACTTCATCCTTAGTATTTAATAGATACAACCATGCCTTTTTGGAGAAGTCATTTATAAATGTTACATAGTAAAGAGATCCTCCTAGAGACTTCACTGGCATAGGTCCACATACATCTGAATGTATTAGGTCTAAGATCCTTTTGGATCTATTCTCATTGCTTGGGAAAGGTTTCTTAATGTTCTTCCCAAGTGCACATCCTCTGCACACACATTCATGTACTGACTATAATTATGGTATGCCTACAACCATCTGTTTCAGGGATGACAAGGCTTGATAATGAAGGCGAGCATACCTTATATGCCATAACTCACTAGGGTTGATTTCGTCATGTACTGAGGCTTGAGTATTCTAACCTAGGAGTTTGTATAACCTTCCTTCACGAGTTTCAATAACTTTAGTGTTTTCTATCTTGGAGTCTTTAGACCATACAAGAACTTTTCCATCCACAAAATCTACTCTATCTCCTTTCTCTTCTAAACAAGAAATAGATACTAGATTCTTTCTCAAACCAGGTGATCCGGATTATTTTCGACATGAAATGAGAGTGGAGATATAATAAAGAAATGTACAGAGATTATCAAATATCCAATAATATAACAGATATTTATCAAAGATACAACCATAAACACATAGATACAGTAATATACAATTTCTATTAATGAGCGAAATGTACAAGACTATAAAAATACAGAGTGAAAGACTCGTTAAAATGGTAGCAGCTTATCTCTGAGAAGAGATATACTGGCTACTCACATTCGCAAGAAGATGATTTTACAATGAGGCTCCAAAGGCCTTTTTTATCATAAAGAAAATCCAAAACCCTAACCCCAAAACATGAAAAGCCAATAGTTTTGTGGACCCCGCTTTGAGTAGTTTGGTGTATCAACTTCCTAAGAGCGTAACTTTGGCATACAATCTCTGTTTTGGGCGCATGATAGCTTGTTGGAAAAGTATCGTCTATTAGATTCATTTTGGGGGCTCAATCAAAGCCTTTGGCTATTATTGAGGTGCTCGATCCTGGAAAAAATTCATTTAGGCATTCAAAATGGCCCCAGAAGTTTAGGAACCGAAAAACTGCTAAAAATAGTAAATTGCCATAAGATTGTTTTGAGTCAGTTGGAAGAAATGGGTGGCCACAGATATCCACTTGGATCAATCCTCTCTCCTTAGGAAGCAATGGTCTCCATTTTGTTGAATTCCCGAGGGAGAGGGAAAAGCGTTTGTTAAATCTACATCTTGATGAGTTGCTTACCTTGTTGGAGAAGTTGCGTTGCTTAGCTTGTTGAAGGTTGTCATGAACCTGTGGTTGAAAGGGTTGGAACTTTTTAACCAGTTGGCTACATGAGATGACTATGTGCAGAAGGAATCCTTGTGCTTTGCTTCAATCTTGTCAACCTGCTTCTGCTGGACAGAAGGTGCTTGGACTGAGGCTGCAGTGGTTGCGGTGTTCTTATGTTCACCTTTTGAATAGATTGTGAAGAAGTTGAATTTTGTAGTATGAGATACTACCTTGCAACACTGTTTAGGTGGGACAATAGTTGGAACTACCTCTGGTATCCTGTAGAGATGACCCCCCAGAGCAACAATGACACTACAGGGTCGAGACTCATAGATAGCATGGCACTTCCACACATATGGTTGGTCCAAGAGAACATCAAAGACATCCAGCGAAGAAACATCACATAATACCTCAACCTTGAAGGGTTGGATGTCGTATGACAATCGACATTGTTAGCTGACACAGAGATCTCGTCCCTGACGAAGTCACCTGATGTTGTATGATTGTGGGTGTGGTGTTGTCGACAATCCCAACTGTTTGACGACCTCTACTGAGATAAGGTTATTTTGGCTTCCGCTATCAACAATAAAATGTAGTGGGGTCCCCTTCACCCACATCTATGAATGAAAAATGTGCTCCCCCTCTTCAAGATCTGTTGGTTCATCTAGTTGAATTGTTGTTGTCGTGACAATAGTAGTGAGGTCTGCGTCGATGATCTGTCTTTTTCCATTATTTTCTGAATCAGTGTTTGACTCTTTGTCTTTGATCTCGACCACCAATGACCATTTTGAGCAACATTCATTAGTGTTGTGCTAGGGGCTTTTGTGGAAATCACACCACTTTCTAATGTCCTTCTTCGTCTTCCCGTGACCAATCTTTTCTTGTGGCTTGGACTGGTTTTCGGGAGGTTGTTTGTTAGGGTTGTCTTTATCATATTTTGGTTGTTGCAGATTCTCATACCCGAACTCTCATTTGTTCTAGTGTCTAAATTTTTGTTCAATTTTAATATCATATCGATAGGCAACTCCCAACGATGAGATGTCGAGAAACTCCATTTTAGTTTGGATGTATCTGTGTAGAGCCCCACAATATTTTAGAACCAAATGTCACTCAGAATCTTTGATACCCAGCTTGGTGCGTAAGGTATGGAAGGTATTGGTGAACTCTGGAACTGCTTGGCCCCTCTCTTGACGCAACGTGGTCCATCTCATGTACTGGTCGTCATAGTTACCAACATGGTAATATTGTTCCTTGACCGCATCCACAAAAAAAATCCCAAGTGAGCTTGGCCCCATAGATTCCATACTCCTCTGTGGAACTTTGTTCCTAGTAAGTTTCAAACCAATGTTTGACATGGGGGAGAGCCTTAAGGAGTGCGAAGATGATAGTTTCCCTATCGAATAAATTGTGAACATAGAAATAACCTTCTAACATATTTAACCATTTATTTAGGGCATCTGCATCTATTTGTCCTTCAAATACGAGAATATAAAAATTAACTTGTACCTTGAAAGGAAAGGTGCCTCCAAAGTGGTCTCTTGATGAATACGTGTCGATTGTTATTGACAGAAGTTGAAGTATGTGGGAAAAATTCTTCATCATTTCGTCCCTCTATCGTGTGAGAGCTTGTTCAAGCAACAAATTAATAGAATCGTCTGCTCTGTTGTTTTTCTTTTTTTTCGCCATGGAGGGTTTCTTGGGCGTGCGAGAACAATTTTCCTCAAGATAGACAATATTGAGACCCAACTTGCTATACTCGAACCTTGTCAAGGACATGCACTGAAAAAACAATCAATAGCAGCCTGCTCTGATACCACTGATCCAGATTATTTTCGACACGAAATGAAAGCAGAGATATAATAAAGAAATGTACAGAGATATATCAAATATCCAATAATATAATAGAGATTTATCATATATATAATCATAAACATAGAGATACATTAATATACAATTTCTATTAATGAGAGAAATTTACAATAGTACTGTAAAAATACAGAGTGAAAGACTTGTTAGAATGGTGGCAACTTATCTCTAAGAAGAGATGTGATGGATACTCACATTCACAAGAAGATGATTTTACAATGAGACTCCAAAGACATTTTTTATCATAAAGAAAATCCAAAACCCTAACCCCGGAAGATGAAAAACCAATAGTTTTGTGGACCATGTTTTGGGTAGTTTGGTGTATCAACTTCCCAGGGGTGTAACTTTGGCATATGATCTTCATTTGGGGCGCATGATAGATTGTTGGAAAGGTATCATCGAGGAGATTAATTTTAGGGGCTCAATCAAATCCATCAATTATCTTTGAGGTGATCGATCCCAAAAAAAAATCATTTAGGCCTTCAAAATGGCCCCGAAAGTTTAGGAACCGAAAAACTGCTAAAAATAGTAAATTGCCAGAAAATTGTTTTGAGCCAGTTGGAAGAGATGGGTGGCCACCGATATCCACTTGGATCACCAGGAACATATAAAATATTAATAAGATGGATAGAGTTACCTGATTCCATTTTTATAGTAGCTTGTCTAATTCCTTTGACTGCATACGAGTTCTTGTCTCCAAGCTCTACTTTATGAGGTGTCTCATTTTCTTTCATGCTTGAGAAATTCTTACAGTCACCTGTCATATGCCTTGAAGATCCACTATCGATTAGCCACATGTCATATTCAATGGTTCCAGTAAGAGCCGAATAATAGAAGAAATATGTTTCATCATGCTTTGTCTTCTTTGAAGTTTCTTCATCATTGGTAGTTGATGTGTGATGTCTCTCTTTTCTCTTCCTTGTTAGTTTAGGACAATTCCTTTTGTAGTGGCCATAATCATGACATTAAAAGCATTGTACCTTTGAAATATATCTCTTGAACTTATTTCTTGAATCATTTCTTTTATTTCCTCCATGTCTTTTAAACTTTGTTGCAAAGGCTTGAGTATCTTCTTCCTTCTAAGGTTTTCCCTTGGAGTTTAACCTTGTCTCTTCTTGTGCATAACACGTCCAAAGTTCTTCTAACGTTGGAAACTCCTTCCTTGTATTCATTCTTGTAGAAAATGCATCCCATGATCAAGAGATACCATTGAGTGCTATGTTCACAACTTCCTTTATGGGATGGCTTCTTCAATAGCTTGTAGTTGATCTCTCAACTAAGAAATCCTCACAAAGTATGAAGCTATGTTGTCATCCTTTGTCATGTTTGTGTCACAGAGTTCATTCTTCAAACTCATCACTTGTCCAATATTTCTGACTGAGAAAAAGTTTGTTAGGGCATCATACATATTCTTGGATGAGTCAAAATGAGAGATGTAGGGTATCAAGTGATCCTTTACAAAGTCTACTATGATACTCATAGCATTAATGTCATTATCCTTGAACTTTTTCAATGCTGCAACGTTTTGAGGTTCCTTCTCTTTTCCTGCTTCAAACTGTGGTTCCATGATATTGCCTTTCATGATATCTAAGACTTTATTCTTAGCAAGGATGAGGTCAATCCTTGTCTTCCATGCTCTGAAGTTTAAATCCCCTTCTAACTTGTTTTTTGACTTCATAGAGTAAGTCATAGATGCATTGACTTTAACCAAAAAATCAAAGTTGATGCCTTGGCTTTCTGAGAGTACCAGGTAGTGTGTTAGGCTATGGTGCACTAGGCTATCAAGGAATTAGGTCAAGTGCTTCACTTAAGGTGCCTCAACAAGAGGGTTAAGGTTTCCTTGTTGTAGCAAAACTCTGACTGCAACTGCAACTGCAACGAGCAAATAACCTCCCAATCTACCTTCCAGTGGTTAGACTATCCAAAGATAGCGTGGGCCCATAACCTGTTAAAATAGCAGGTGTGCTCATTTCACCATAAACAATATCTCCATATTGTCACCCAACCATATGCACAAAGGCCACCCCCTAGCACCTTAACCTTGACAACTAGAATAATTCTCTAAGCAAACACTAAAACAAATAGCCAACCAAGATAGCATACTAATCAAAAAGTCCAAACCATAACCAAAGACCAAGTCACCAATGTAGCAGTTGCAGCTCTCCTCATGCACACCACTAGTCCTTATGTAGTTGTGAGAGTGAGTGAGTGAAAATGAGCTCAAGCACCCTCTATTTATAGTCCTCCAAGTGACCTAACTAGGTCAACTTCTTCTTCTGGAGGCTAATAATTTAATATAAATTATTCTCTTGAACCGACTTGTCTTCTAGGGTTATTAACCAACTATTTATGGTTTCTCTTGCGTCCCATAGTATTCTAGTATCGTCAAAGGTTACATGTAAAGGTTAATACCTCCCACAGCTATTGTAACATTAACATAGATAAGAGGTCTACCCCAAGGGAGGCGTCCTCGGTGACCTAAAGGGTTGGGTAACTAAATATAGGGTTGAAATTATACCTCGCCCTCTCACTGGTCACTCAAGTCAATAGATTCACAAGGTCTGTGTTCCAAAAGGATGAGGAAAATGAAGATATTTTGTGTACCTGCCCAAAACAAGACAACATAGCATATATATGGCAATTTCAAGTACAAAATTGATAGTAAATCCTCAAAAGACACTAAACCAAGTGAAAATATGCTAGCTAATAATAAAAATGCAGGAATGAATAAGTTTGCAACAACAATCAGTAATTTGTAATAGCTGCAATAAAAATACTTGAAAAATGCTTGAAAAGACAGTGAAAACTAAGCATTTAATATGTGGAATGATTATCAATTGTCACAATCAAATTCTAATATGTTAGGCTAGCAAATAAAGTCACTTATGCAGAAAATTTGTTGCATTTAGTATAGCTGTAACAAAGTTTTGTAACAACAACAAGTAAATTAGTAATCTAGGCTAAACTAGGGTTAGAGATAGTTAGTAAAAGCTTAGGAGAATAGTGTTTGAGTGTTTGATCAATCCTTCAACAAGAGAGAAGTGAGAACTATATCCTTTTAGGGCTTATGGAGTCAATTATATCAGCACAACAATTTGGAGAAAAATAACAATGATTATGCTTGTCTAAGAGATAATAAGGTGGAAGCTTGAGAAGTAGCACATTAAGTTCTCAAGCACCAAGCCTCACAGAGAAGATTCAACTAAGGTGTAGGCACTTTTAGGCTCTATCAATTTCTCCTATCCTTAAAATCTTGAAATATATTTAGTGCAATAAGAACTAGAAAAAGCTTCTAAAGTGCTAACACTTTAGGGCTCTAGAAGTTTGTCCAAACAAGATCTTCTTAGGAAAAACTAGAAAAACAAAGAGAAAGAAAAAATCACCTTATGTTTATTACTCCTAGGGTTTCAAGCAAGCAATTTCATAATATTCAATATGAATAAGTAAACATACCATAAACATTCAACATGAAATGAAAATTGCAAGTTTACTTACTTCACCAAGAATAATCAAGCACAAAAACCCTAGATTTGCCAAAATTCCACCAAGAAATGATCCAAAATGCATCCAAACAAGTCTCCAAGCAAGTGCACCTTAGTAATTTCAGCCAATAACCCTTAGAGGGAGAAAATTTCAGTCCTCACTCTTCAATTGGAGAGTTATGTTGAAAAAATGAAAATGCTAGCCATATTTATAAGGAAAATCCTGGATTATTTTACCCAACAGTTGTGTCTTTTCACAAAATTGAGCCTGCATGTCAATTTACTCATTAAAATAAAAAATAAAATCAATTATTTACAAAATGACCCTAAAGAGGGTGATGCCATCCCTCCTAGGGTGGCGTTAGGCCTCCTCAATGAGACGTTGAGCTGGAGAAGCGTGGTGTTAGGCCTCCAAAGGCCTTGACCCTTGCCCACATGTGCCAACATCATCTTCAAGGACCTCCTCCATCAATTCAAACCCCAACCCTAGGCGACGGCTAGGAAGTGTCCTATGGGCCTCCAAAGGACAACTTCCAAGTGGGAGGAGGTGGAAAGCCATCATAAGGTCATGTCAAAGTGCCTCCAAGGGAAACATCCTCTTCTTTCATTGTGCAATTGGTCATCACAATATTTCCCCAGGCATGGGGTCCCTGTATCCATCCTTGGGCTTCAAGCCCTCATGAAGGTTTGAACTAATCATCTCCTCATGAATACATGTCCACTAGGCAAGGTCCTGCAAAGACAAACATGTACACCCTCCAAGGGTCCATGAGTCACAAGATCATGCCAAGTAAGTTATGTATGATAATCAAACCACTCGAACATGTGCATTAAACCCCCCTTTTCAAATCAAACAAATTCTCAAAGACGTTATACAATTTGTCAAGTTCAGGTGTGGGAGGGGTCTCAAGGCATTTTATTGGGCTAGTCAGTCTTCAAGTCAATGGTGTTTCCTAAGAGAAACCCATCGAGTCATGTATGATTGTGAGGTGGAGTGGGTAAGACTTTTGGGCATGGGGTTCATGACATATAAGGGATCATAGTGTCACATTTATGAGTGCCTTTTATAGAGGGTGTTCTACCCCTTGTCCGTGATGCAACATTTTTCCAAACCCATTACTGCCATTAATTAATTAAAGTTCAAAATGATTGGGTACTCCAAATGGGTAACATAGAGCTTGGGAGGCAGTACCCAATGTCACTTTAAGGGAGAGGTACACAAAGTGCCATAGAGGTAAAATATAGCTTGTAACGCACTTGTGTAGATCCCTCAACAAGCGGGACGTCTATATATGTGAGCTTTTGGTTTTGCAGGTCTTGTGCTTTTAAGAGATAACGTTTCATTGTTTCTGAAGATCTCTTGGGAGAGCAACTAGAAGGTTCATTATTTGGCTTTTATCTGTTGCCAGATACTTTGCCCTCTGGGCCTTTAGCTTCTTCTTCCCATGAAATAAGGTACAATCCCCTCTTGGGTCAGTACACTCAAAAATCCCAAAAGATAAGGAGACAGAGGGAAAGAAGTATGGAAAGTGATAAGTATGATCGGGAATGGACCATGACTCTTCAAGGAACCCCCCAATAGTACCCTATTCCCAAGGGTGACCAAATTACTAGGACAAAATGACACCCACCAAGGTTAAATAAGGCAAAGAGTATAAATTCCAAGCAAATGTTATGTAATCAAGAAATATTCTTTGCAACATGTTCAAATGCTTTAAATATTAGAGTGACACTTACCATGATACCGAACTCATTACCTCATGGAGAAAGACGTGTTTTCCTCTAGGGCGAGGCTGGTGTGGTGGATGATGTTGTTGTTGTTAATGTGTAGAATGCATCAATGAAAAATAAGGGCCCTCCAGGGCTATGCTTTGTCCATGTGGCTCTTGACACTCCATGTCTACAACCTGTGGGCTTCGAGACATAATCTCCTTAGTTACCCCTAGGTTGGGGGTAACATCTAGCTCCTACTCAAGGACATGTGTTCACTGTAGAGCGCATGAGAACCTCAACATCTTTGGTACGAACTATGTCCTACACACTCAAGCAAAACTTTAGAGTATCTAGGGTGGTACTATCACCCTTTGTCCGTAAAAATCGAAATGAAAAAAAAAATGTTGAATTTTTTTTTTTGAAATATATATATTCTAACATGCAATCATGATCATACAATATATACAAATGTAATAAAGCAATATGAAAATGAAAATGCAACTACACTAACATGATATGCATGGTATATACAATGGATGTAAATTCCTACCTACCTACACTTACATCACTACTACATATGGGTGGATTATTCCACGAAAATTTTCCACGCTTCCACTAGTTTCATCTTTTTTTTAAACAAGGCGGGATTTTTGTCGATATTGCCACGCAAGTTCGTCGCAATATCCATGAAAATATTTTTTAAATCTAGTCGGGATTTTCGTCGCTATAGCGATTAACTTTTGTGGCAATATCGACGAAGATTTTGCCTATCTCATTGGTCGGTGTTAACAGCTAGTTGACTATTTGATCTATATATACGTGACTTTAAGAGACTTTGCGACACAATTGCTATAGTTGTGACACTGTTCTTGGCTTTTGTTTGAGTTGTTTATTTTTTCTGTCACCCACTGGTTGAACAAATCCAATTCTCAATCTACATAGCTCAGATTTTGAACTTGCAAGGTTAGTATGTTATTTTTTATTGATGTACTCATTTAACTTGTAATTTTTTGTTCAAATGTCCAAATTTCATTTAGCTTGTTTTTTCCTTGATAATATATTATAATATGTGTAGTACCATATTTCATG
>ML789893.1:245922-256946 GCA_009831015.1 Picea engelmannii | reverse complement strand
TAACCAACTGTGACGTCAGCCTTAATTAGGTTAGTTTGTTAGTTAGGGTTTCAAAATTCAAAGTTTTGAGAGTTGTTTTGGACACTAGGACTTCAACGTTGGAGGCTAAAGATCAGTGCCTTAGGGTATATGGGGTCAAACAATATAAGGGCACAAGGTTTTGAAAGGATGAAGACTTAAAGACAACAGGGAAGGGTTCTAAAGTGTTGCAAAGGCAGGGCCCTATAATCAAAACCCTAGGGGAAAGAGGCTCACTCGGGTGTTGCTTAAGCAAGGCCTCATGCTCTTTCCTCCTTCCTTAGGTCAACTTGGCAAAACAGCTAGCATAAATGATAAATTTAACTAAAGGATGAGGTGAGAGAAAGTGTTGTAAAGACAAGGCTTTCAAACCCTCGAAGATGATGGCCCTAGGTGTAGATAACCTAGGCCTAGGATGTCACCCCCTTTTCAACCTATAAAATTCAATGCTAGCTAAAGGGAAGAAGCAAGATGAGTGTAGCAAAGGCTAGGCTCAATTCTTCTTCTTCAATGGCCGAAATATTTCCCTCTAAGGGGACATGAAACAAGGACCTACTTGTGTGCTTGTTACCTAGGGTTTCAAATCAACAATTTAATAAGAAAATGCAAGAAATTAAACCTACAACCATTCAATTAAGAATTTTTGCAAGAAAATCACTTACATATCATGAAGAAAGCATGTGCAAACCCTAGTTGTAAACCTTCCTTGGAGAAAAATGCCAAAAGATGCCAAAAAATCCTTCCAATAACAAGTGTGCCTCACTTAGAAAGAAAAAAATACCCTAGGAGGGCACAAAAATCAGACCCCACAAGTGTGAGTGATTGTGTTATGTTCAAATGAGGGAAAAACATCCTCATTATATAGCATCTCATGACCTTTAATTTAAAATTAGGTCATTAAAAATAGCCGACAAGGCTACAAACCAAAAATCATACTATTTTACATTAAATTGTTAAATGAAACCCTAAATGAGCAATAATAAAGATGTCAAGCCCTCATGAGGGAGATGTTGCCCCTTTTTAGGGAAAAATACAACACAAAATGACAAACATTGGCCCTCTTTGGGCCTCCAAACTCTACCACACATGCCAAACTACCCTATCAAATTGCCATGCACTGGAGGTGATGTCAAGGGCTCCTAGATGATGTCCTGGGCCATCAGAGGGACATGTTCCACCTGCAGTGGGTCAACCCCCCTGGGCTGGGCTCAGCCAAAGCATCCTAGATGAAACGCCCTTCTTCTTTTCACGTGCAAAGGCTCAACCAATCACTATCCCGTCTCTGCCCCTGATGGGGTCCCAACAACCATCTGATGGGCTCTTTATCCCCATGGAGGTCCGAACTAATCATCTCCCCATGTGTACCGGTCCAACTGGTACCTGTCCATCGGGCATGATCCTACACATCAAAAACTTCTCCCTCCATGGGCTCATTAGTCATAGGGATCATAGCAATTTCAATCATGTTTCATCATTAATTTTATCAAATGCATGCATAAAACCCCTAGCATATCATCCAATAGATCAAAGACATTACAATGACCTACTATACAAAGCCGAAGAAAAAGACAAAATGCCCTATTGGGCCAGCATCCATAAGAAAAGGAAAGTTTCCAGAGGATATCATCCAAGACATGTAACATGAGGTGGTGTGGTCAAAGGATGTCCAGACATACAGGTAGAGTGAAAGACAGGGGTGGTATTATCCGCGGGTGCCTTTGTAGAAGGCGAGTTGTACCTGTCATGGATGCAATTATTTCCAAGACCTTTATTTCCTTTATTCTTTCTTTTCTTTATTACTTTTTCTTTCTTTTTATTTCAAGGTCTAACTAGAGGACACTGGCTTGGCGTGGCAACCAGAGATGACAGTGTTACCCACAAGCACTTTCACAGAGATGATAAGGCTGGCTCGTGATGAGACCCCCTTTCCCTTGTCCATGCAACCAAAGGTCACTGCCCTAGCGTGGTAACCAGATAATGGCAATGTCCTACTGTTAGGTACCCATGAACATAATGGGCTAGCTCGTGATGAGACCCCCCATCCTCTTGGCTAGGTCTTGTTTTGTCATTTGTCTTCGGGTCCCTCTTGTTTCTTGTCAAGAGGCTTTTTATTGCCTTCTCGGGGATCCCTGGGCGAGGCATCTCTAGGTTTTTTTTTTATGGCTTTTATCTCTTACCAGTTGCTTTTACCTCTTGGGCCTTTAGCCCCTTCTTCCCACGAGATAAGGTGTAACCCCACAAACAGGTCATCCTAATGTCCGGACTAGGGGAATGGGATAAATGAGTGGGAGATAAGATGTACGAGTGATGATATGATGGGAGCAGACGATGAACCTTCAAAATACCCCCTGGTGGCTAACCAAAACCTATGGGTACAAGCTTGCTAGGGTACCCTGTCAATTCCCCCAACCATGGTCAAATGGGTTAATGTAAGATCCAAGCAGTTGTCAGAAATGAAAGGAATTTGATGCATATATTTGAAGGTTATAATGATCAAATATGACACATACCATGATACTTGGACCAATTACCTCATGGAGAAAGAATCTTCTATGCTACAAGTCCAAGCCGAAGGTGATGGATGTTGCTGCTGCTGACATGACAAGTCTGATGAAGAAGAAGAAAGATGGGCCTTCCAGGGCCATGCTCAGGTCATTCCTGCTCTCGGTACTCCATGTCTAGGACCTGTGGGCCTCGAGACATGATCTCCTATTTATCCCTAGAAATCATGGATAACAGTGTCTAGGAATGGTAGGATTCCTCTTCCCGAATTGGACTTTTTCCAGTTAATTAATGATCATTTTGTTGATGACTAAGCCTAGCAATCCTAGAATCATACCATGGAATTCTTAACTATATTTTGCATTGCCTCATGTTCTAGTATTCAATGGGCCATGACCCAATGTTACATGTAGAGCTAATGCTTAGTTCCTATGTGGCGTGTTGTCCAACACTAGACTTGGATATAGTCAGACCACTTCTTTAAGTTTCCAAGTCTCTCCTAAATATCTGTGGGAAGTGGTGGTGCAACGATAGAGAGGAATATTAAGAAGTGAATCACTAAAACTTCGTCACTAGAAACTAAGTTCTAAATCTATACCAAATTGTTATCACCACTCATGTTTACTACTCTTATTGTTAGGTCCCTTCTAAGGTTGCCCAAGAACATCTTGAAAATTTATTTACACCAAGTCAACTTATAGGATAGGCTTTCACTGAGCTAGTTTGTTTTTATGTTTTACATCTAGAGATTTTAGGGGAATGGGAATTATTAGAACCGGGGTTTGAACCCAAGTGTTGTGTGCAAAGTGGGTGATTTGAGTCATGGAGGGAAAAGAGGCTTAGAAAAGTCTCCTTAAGAATCACATTAGTTAAGGGATTCCATTGGGAAAAAAAGCATGGCAATACATTTTCTAACAAAATAACTTAGTACCCACACCCACCCACCCCTCGGGTCAAGATTCTAGGCACTTGTATGGTAAAAAGTATCTATAAATCCAATGAAGCGATCAAGCCTTTCTTCGCCTAGAAAGAATCCTCTCTCAAAACTAAGCTCTCTTTTAATGAACATTTCTTGTGGTGATCAACTTTAATTATTATTGCGGGTAATCCTTTGGTTTAGTCCTCCTAATTATTAGCCCTAAAGGTGTTTCATTCAGGCATCCACACAACCAATGACATGTTTAATGGCTTGGCCAAAAATTGGCTACTTGTGTGGGACTATCTTAAGTGAAAGTTATCCCTAGTTAATATGAACAAGATTATCAAACAAATAATCCATGAGATTATTCTTAAATACTTTTTGTTAAATTTAAGTATCCCTAAAACTCATACTTTTTGGTGTTGGGACGGGAAATGGGGTACATCCATGACATTTTACAAATACAATTCAACCATGGGGTACAAGTGGCTTTTCTATAATTGTTTGAAGGCCATTTGAATCAAATCTGACAATTGAAATCCAAGCAAAGAGCATGGTTGTTTTTTATAAGAATCGTATGGAAACCCATTCTTGAGCCAAAAAAATAGTTTTTACATGGAGCCTTGTTGTGGGAGGCATACCTACAAATAAAAGACTCAAGTACCTAAAGGTGAAAAAGGCATCTCAAGAGTGTTAGGAAATTAAATACTTCCACACTAAACCTAACAAAAGAGGTGAAAAATGTACTATTGGCATGAAATATCCCAAGCGAAGGTGAAATATCCCATACAAGTGTCTTGTGTGGTTGTACAAAGACTACATCGCAAAGATCAACGAGAAGATTGAAATTGGACCTAATTATCTTATGTTATTTCCCTAACCATGGGTAAGATCCAAAGTGACCTACGTGATGTCCAAAACTTGTGAATAGTGATTGTATCCCACCTAAAGTCCATAGATCCCTTAAACAACCATGGTGAAAATGTACCAATCGTTCCAAAGATACCCTACATAGATATTTTGTGGTTGTTTAAGGACTGCATCACAAATATTATCCCTGATAAGATTCAAATAGGGCCTAAGCACCTTATGTTCTTTTCTATACATTATGCCCAAAACTTGTGAATGGTGACCATATCCCACCCAAATTCCATATATCCCTTAGAGAGGATATGTATGGTGGTTTGAGGCCTTGTTCATGTCCATTAAGATCAAGAAGATTCATTTAGGGCTTAAGGCCCTTTATTTCCTCCCTTGGCCATGGTATAGGTATTGAAACCCATTCTTTTAATTCAAAACATACTAATGGCGCACATATTCCCAAATAGAGGCATTTTTCATATTGCAACTATATTGCAACTATATTCTCAAATATTGGTGAGTGGTCAAATGCAACTATATTTCATCTTATGCAACTATATGCAACAATTATATGCAACTATGCAACATGCAACTTATGCAACTTAAACAACTTTATGGAACTTATGCAACTTTACGCAACTTTGTGCAACATGCAACTTTATGCAACTTTACGCAACTTATGCAACTTACGCATCTTTACGCAAATTTACGCAACCTGCAACTTTATGCAACAATGCAACTTACGCAACTTTATGCAACTTTACGCAACTTTATGCAACAATGCAACTTATGCAACTATGCAACTATGCAAATAGTATATGCGACTTATGCAACTATATGCAACTTATGAATGTGTGACCTATATCCTCGTAATGCAACTTATGAATGCAACTATATCCTCCTAATGGCTCTAAGTTCCTTCTTAGAGGCCTTGAGAGCCAACTATGATGCATAAAACCTGTGAATGGTGCCAATATGGTGTCCTAATAGCCATTATTATTATTTAAAGCATACCAATGTTGCCCATATTCCTAATTGGAGGCCTTGATCTTGGTCATTAAGAACATAAGGTTCATTTATATCCTAATTCCATTTTCTCCTTCCCTTGATGATGGTACAAGCCTAAACTCCCATATGTGATGTGAAAAAATACTAATGGTGTCCAAATCCCACCTCGAGGCCAAATATCTCTTAAACATTATCTACATGATCATTCAATGGTTATTTCATAGACCTTGAAGTGAAGAAGCTTCTATTGGACCTAAGGTACTTGTTTCCTCACATAGCCATGGTACACACCTTGAGACCTATTCTTATTATGAAAACGTACCAATGGTTCCAAAGATACCCTACATATATCTTGTGTGGTTGTTTAAGGACTGCATCACAAATATCATCCCTGATAAGATTTAAATAGGGCCTAAGCACCTTATGTTCTTTGCTATACATTATGCCCAAAACTTGTGAATGGTGACCATATCCCACCCAAATTCCATATATCCCTTAGAGAGAATATGTACATTGCTTTGAGGCCTTGTTCATGGCCATTAAGATCAAAAAGATTTATTTAGGGCCTAAGGCCCTTTATTTCCTCCCTTGGCCATAGTATAGGTCTTGAAACCCATTCTTTTTATTCAAAACATACTAATGGTGACATTTTCCCAAATAGAGGCATTTTTCATGGCCATTAAGCATAAAAAAACTTCATTTAGGGAAGAAGGCCCTTAGTTTCTTATCTTGGTGATGATATAAACTTTGAATTACATATATGGTGCAAAAAAAAAATTAATGGCACCCATATCCCACTAGAAGGTCAAATATCTCTTAAATAATATCTACATGGTTATTTGAGGCCTAGTTCATGGCCCTTGAATTTGAGAACTTTCATTGTGAGCTTAATGTTCTTGTTTTCTTCCCTTAGATATGGTACAAGCCTTGAGAACCGTTCTTATTATGAAAAAAATATTAATGGCACCAAAGATCCCACACAGAGGCTAAAGATTTTTGGAACTATATACAACTATATACAGCTATGCAACATGCAACTTATGCAACTTAAACAACTTATGAAACTTTACGCAACTTTATTGCAACTTATGCAACTATATGCAACTTATGCAACTATATTGAAACTATATGCAAGTAGGTGTGGCAATTTCAACTTTATGCAACTATATAACGGATAGATGTGGCAATTTCAACTTTATGCAACTAAATGCAACTATATGCAACTGTGTTGGTACCAAAAATGTATATTGGCACGGTAACTTATCTTCTTGTTTTAATGAGTGTAGGTACCACCAAATAGGTATCTGTCGGATCTATCTTCCTCGAGTGATGATCAAGATATAGTAAGAAAGGTTGAAAGTGAGACGTGTTGTACTAAATCTACCGGTTCTAGATCAACTAGGTTGGAAAAGGTAAGGAAAAGATTTTGTACCCACATGAAATATTTTATTGCCAACGGAGGGTCGTGTAATTATGATGTTGAGAGCATAGGTGACATTGAGTTTCCCTTGAGGTATAAACATCTACTGCAACGATGGGCACCTAAGGAGCTACCTGAAGTGGACACATATTTATTCATCCGTGGGAGGATGTATCGCATTGCTCCTTCGTCCTTACATGGATTGGGGTTATTTTCCATGGGTGGCATAAAGGTCAGCTATGGCACTGTAACTAAATTGATGGAGTATGTCGGACCATTATACAAATACAATCACTGGTTGATGTTGGTTCGATATACGCAAAGTATGCGGAGATACAGAGTTGCCGCAAATTATATACAACTACTAGATAACAATCAAAATAAAGGGCCAACTATGTATATTGATGGAAGACCAAAAGCTACTGAAAACATTGCGGGCTTTATAAATAGTACACAACCAGTGGCAACGACTAAGAAACCAAATTGCATATTTGAGGCACGTAAAGGAAATCGTATATTTGTATGTGCAACAAAAACAATAGTTCGAGGTGAAGAGTTGTTGATCGATTACAACTTAAATCGAATAGATGGAGGGGGTGCGACTATGGGGGTAAATATCTTACATACCATTTATCTCAACCTTTGATCAATCATTGTTACAATTTATCGCTGCAATATTTCAAATTTTTACTGCACACATTTTTTACAATCACTTTCATAACTCTTGTTGATTAATTTATTATCTCAACATCTATCTAGGGTGACTGTGGAAAGACACCCACTTCACCTCAGCAGGTAAATGGTAAATACAATAAAAAATTATGACTACAACAACTAAGTTTCAAAATTTTCATTATTTTTTTTCTGTTATTACTGCAATATTTCATTTTCTTAATGTTACAGGTGAATTTCATAACTTTTATTGATTGATTTATTGTGTCAACATCTGTCCAGGGTGACCGTGGTAGAAAATCACTTGCTACACATCTCCAGGGTGACCGTGGAAAGGAACCCATTGTGCCTCAGCAGGTAAATGTTAAATACAGTAACAACTTATGACTAAAACAACTAAATTTCTGAAATTTCATTATTTTTTTTCTGTTATAACTGCAACATTTCATTTTCTTAATGTTACAGGTGAATTTTATAACTTTTATTGATTGATTTATTGTGTCAACATCTGTCCAGGGTGATCGTGGTAGAAAATCACCCGCTACATCTCTCCAGGGTGACCTTGGAAAGGAACCCACTGTGCCTCAGCAGGTAAATGTTAAATACAGTAACAACTTATGACTACAACAACTAAATTTCTGAAATTTCATTATTATTTTCTTTTTTGTTATTACTGCAATATTTCATTTTCTTAATGTTACAGATGAATTTCATAACTTTTATTGATTGATTTATTGTGTCAACATCTGTCCAGGGTGACCGTGGTAGAAAATCACCCGCTACATCTCTCCAGGGTGACCATGGAAAGGAACCCATTGTGCCTCAGCAGGTAAATGTTAAATACAGTAACAACTTATGACTACAACAACTAAATTTCTGAAATTTCATTATTTTTTTTTCTGATATTACTCGAATATTTCATTTTTTAAATGTTACAGGTGAATTTCATAACTTTTGTTGATTGATTTATTGTGTCAACTTTTTTCCAAGGTCACCGTGTCTGAGTTTCACCCGCTACATCTGTCCAAGGTGACCATGGAAAGGAACCCACGGTGCCTCACCAGGTAAATGTTAAATACAGTGACAACTTATGACTACAACAACTAAATTTCTGAAATTTTGTTATTGTTTTTCTAATATTACTGCAATATTTCATTTTTTTAATGTTAGAAGTGAATTTCATAACTTTTGTTGATTGATTTATTGTCTTAACATCTGTCCAGGGTGACCATGTCCAAAAATCAGCCTTTACATCTGTCCAGGGTGACCGTGGAAAGGTACCCACAGTGCCTTAGCAGGTAAATGTTAAATACAGTAACAACTTATGACTACAACAACTAAATTTCTCAATTGTTAAAGTTCATCTCATTAATTTTATTCATCAATATATTGTGGCATGGTCAACATGGGAAGGCTCCCATAGAGGATATTGATGAGGACAAAATATTTTATTCGACAAACCCAATGACAACTGTAACGAAGGCCTTGAAGAAGGATAACATAGAATATATAGGTTTGATTAGCAAAAGACCCCTGACACAGGAGGACAGGGCAAGAATTGTAGAGCTACAAAATACAATAACTAATTTTGGGGTAAGTGGCATCTTCACATATTTTTATTAGCTATGACAATTTCATATCTATTTTTTAGTTTTATATTTTGTGTATGATCTGATAAAGAAAAATGTTCCATTTGTAGGAGTTTTTAAACCCCGTGCGTGGGGAACCTGTCGATCCTGCAACTACTATAGGTAGCAGTGATGGTCCTATGTAAAAAAATGGTCGACATAGCAAAGTGCAAGTGAGGATTTTTGAGCCTCTTGAGGTTCCCCTCGAATCCATTGATGAGCGAGGTGATTTTGACTAGCATGACATGCCATAGCATGATGAGCCAGAGCCTGGGACTCCACATGATGACTCTGGAGAGGAACATAGTGTAGGTGCACAAGATACTATTCTGCATGGAGCAGAATGAATTAAAAGCATTGGATCACTAGATGTCACCTTTCTGGTGGATGATGCATGTATTCCGATCAAGATTCAGAAGATTGCAGGTAATTGTCCCATTAATTGATTTATTTTTTTCATGAAATTGAAATGGACATTTGTTGAGATTATTATAAATTAATGGATAACACGTTTCTGCAGAAAACAATGTTTTCTATAGAAATTTACATGACAAAGTATTGGAGTTGTTTGGCCCCACCATTCGCACACGGTGGAATGGCTAAGATAACAAAAATAAATATGATTTAATAGATCACATGGTAAACTTGTTCGGCAACACTTTCAACAAGAAAGTGGTTACAAAGTTAGCCGACGAGAATTTAAAATACACCAGGGTCCAGTATAGGGATAAATTGCAAATAGACCTCAAGTATGAGCGCCCTCCCATGGTTCCTGAGAAAGAGTGGAATGCGCTAATAGAGGATGCAAAGGAGAACTTGTTTGAAAAACAAGGATGACAACCACGAGTTGGTCAAGCAAGGTACAACACATGTCATATTATCAGTGAAGTATAAGCATTTATGTTTTTCTTTCCTGTTTTAAGTAACAATTTCGATATCTAATTTTTTTCAAAAATTCCATATGTAGGCTACTAGACACCTCCAAAGCAACAAAGGCCAAAGCGGAAAAACACGTCCAGCATAAACTAGGCCAGGTGGCTACGGAAAACTAAAAGCCTGAATAGTAAGATTTAAATGATTAACTATGGTTAATATTTATTTAACAGTAGCGAACAAATATATGTTTTTGTTATTGGTATTATTAATGGTGTTATGCATTGCAGTTAAATATGTTCGACACTGATGCCACTGAGGAGGACTTGAAGCTTGGTTACAAGCATGGTTTTAAAAGTGTGATTGAATATAGAAAAAACTAGGGCCAGACTCCTATCTCCCTATCCACGCAGGTAAATCAAATGAATAAGGAAACCATAGTAGCATGCTTGTAAAGTCTATTCATATTTTATTATATCACCCTTAACTAAGTATTTATGTTTGTTTTCAAGCAACAGTGCTACCGCAGTAGTGAATCAAGAGGTATTCAATAAACACCGCGTCATACAAGGGTCCACATGTCCAGTGATAGTGTAGAGCAGAGTACCCATTCCTGTATGTATGCTTCAGAATTAGAAATATTTACTGTGATTGTAGATATTTATTTCATGATTTATACTTATATATTATCTTCTCAAAATTGAAGAGCATGTAGCTCAGGAGGGTGAAATGCGAGAGCAACCAAGTGGACAGGAAATTAACGCACCAACTATCCCAACTACTGAGACAGGTAAAGAGCAATAGCGTAATGTTAATCAAAACAATGAATTAGTTATTTCAATTATATTTCAACATATCGATATGATCATTTTCGTTGTTCCAATTCACCACCCTAAATAGATGCCAGCTAACCCTTCTCAGCGACGTACCAGAAGTATGGTACATGAGCGCACACAAACAATAGAAGGACATGGCACACGAAATACAATGTCCTTGGATGATTATGATATCCCAATTGTCAGTTTTATGAATGTAAAAAAACATAAATCAAAGAAAAAATAGATGTATAAATTCATGACTTGTATTTGGATCTTTATCGATGTTTATATGTTCATATGTTTTG
>ML789893.1:223180-240950 GCA_009831015.1 Picea engelmannii | reverse complement strand
TATATATTCTTACTATCGTTATTATCCTCCACTAATATTTTGAACTGGAAATGCATTCATAATTAATTTTTCTGAACTGAAATGTTGTGGATTTGAAATCGCAGGAATACAAGGCGAGAAGGGTTGACCGAATTCCGAGAGGAGATCCGGACATCCAGACGAGTCAGGTAAGTACCGAAATTCTGACTCTATCCATGCTCAGGCCACCTATGTTTTGGCCCCTGTTCCCACTGATATAATGATAATAGGGAATAATTTAGACTTAATCTCTTCACGCTATAGTTTATTCTCGAAAGGAAGTCTCTGAAATTTATCGAGTAGGATTACCATTGTTAATTTATGGAGAGATGTTTATTTGTTTAATTAGGATTACTTATCAAATGGAGAGACGTTTATTTGTTATATTTAGGTCACTCTGTTGAAGACGGGAACAGTTATAGCGAGCGTCGCTCTTACAACGAAAACACAAGTCAATAGTGAGTGTCGCTCTTGCGATGAAAACATAGACAAAAATTTGCTTCCATCGCGAGAGTGATGAATACGAGGTGTATTTAGATCAAAATTGAAAAAGTGAACTTTTTATCTTGAAGTTTGCGATGAAAGAATACTTTCATCGCAAGTAGTCGTCGCAATTTTTCTCATAATTTATTGCATTGTTCATTCTTTGAATCTTGTTATTATTCGCATCTTATGGATAGAAGTTCCTATAAGGCGAGGTAAAATGTATATAATCTCATATGTTCATAAATTATCTAGCATTGATTCTTTGGTTACTAATGCCCTCCAATCCTCCCTAGCTCATTATAAATCCCTCTAGGATCACCATCAAGGCTTTGTCTAGTTTCAAATTGGTGACTAACTTTGGTTGTATATGGAAAAACAATGTTTTAAGGGGTAGCATCATAAAAAACTAAAGCCTATTTGCTATTGTCCCTATATTGTTCTTCAATATATTAATGACAATGGTTGTCATTACTATTTCCCTTCCTTGCTAGACATCCATAATATCATTTATGTCAATCATCTCAAGCTATATGGGCCATCTATTCTGGAAGAGGAAGTTCAAGTCTGCCACTTAGCAGATAATATCCATACACTAGTGGACCTGCACACCTGCTACACTTGTCATCAATGAATTACTTCCTATCTTGTTGAATGCCAAGGTCACCATCCCACTCAGGACAAATCGCTATCCTAAGTTGTTTTTAAAAAGAACTTTTATCCCACTCAGGACAAATGCATTACCATATTACAATGAAATATTGTAATCCCATATTACATTGTAATATGGCATTACCATATTACAATATAATATGGCATTACCATATTACATTGTAATATGGTATACCATATTACAATGTAATATGGTATACCATATTACATATCTTGTGTAATTTTTTTTTTTAACTTAAAGGACATATCGCAATATCGACGATAGTTCGTCGGAAGACAATTTTTTGTTTTGAACAATGTCGCAATAGCCACGAAAGTTCGTCGTAATTTGCCACGGATTTGTGTCGCACATACAACATCTGCATCATAATTTTTTGTCTTGGCAGAAATTTCCGTCGCTATTGCAACACATTTTCGTCGCAACGTTCCACAAATGCGTTGCACATACAACATCTATGTCATAATTTTTTGTCTTGGCAGAAATTTTCATCGCTATTACAACGCATTTTCATCGCAACGTTCCACAAACATTTTTACATTGCCACGTTTGTTCGTCGTAATTTCCATGAAGTTTCATTGTAATTGCGATGATGCGTAAGCTTGACCTATCTTGATGACGATGACATGTGGCAAGCTAATTTTGTCGCTGTGTCCACGAAAACTTGGTTCGTGGATATAGCGATGAAAAAAATTCTTGGCTTTCGTGGAAATTGAGATGGATAAGTGTGGCAATAGCAACGAAAAACCGTCGCAAATTTGGTCATATGTACTAGTGCATGTTGATTGAATTCTAGGTATAATAATATAACCATTGAAACCATCCTAGAAATATTTCATAACACCTACCTTTGTGCTTCATCATAAACCAAAACAATGACAAGTTAAGCACAAAAATAACATGAGTTAGAACATGAATCATATCATAGGAAATCGTAAAATCTAACCCATGGAGGCGGGAGGGAGGAGCAAAATCATGCCAAGTCACATTCCCAAAAAAGTGCTCAATCCATCTCTGAAAAGGGTCATGAAAGGTTGAAGACTCGAGCGATTGACTCAAAGAGTCTGAAGGTTGACTACCCTGGACCTCATCACTCCCTGAGGTTTGAGAAGGAATGAACAAGAATCTAGAGGATGACTGACAACTCTTCAACGAAAGGTTGAAGGATCAAGGTATAAGACTTCTTCTTAAAGAATTCAACCTACCCCTAAATTCTAAGGAAAATCTTTTCCCTGGAGAAAACTTGAGACAAGGAACATGTTTCCTAGTTGCATCCTTATTGGCATGGTGAGATATAGGAAAAGGAGGTTGGAAAACCTCATCACAAGTATCCTTCTTTAGGAAAACCATGTCCTCACCCTTATCAAAAACTGATAACAACAGTGGTTGAAACTCTTCTTCATATAATATATCCAAGTGCTCAAGAGAATATTCATCAAAATCCTCAAGGTATGACCGAAAATCATTTTGAGAACATTGCATTAAGTCATCCTTGGGTGTTTGGAATACATTTGTAATTATGTCATCTCCTTAGTTCCAAATGTTATAATAAGTTGTAATGACATATGAAGGTGGTGAAGGAAACAATTGGAAATGATATTCAATGTCATAAATGGGATCTCCATCATAGCAAATAACATCCCATTTGCGTCCCCCAATGTGTATAAACTCATCAATATTATCAATCAATTCATTAGTTTTGTTAATGTTTAAGCCATTATTATAGTTGTTTGCATTTCATTAGATAACAATAGCATAATCTAAGATCACTGAGAAATACACAATCACAAGAGACACAACATTTATCCTGGGAAACCCTCCAGGGGAAGAAAACCAGCAAAACTTCCTTAATATAGATAGCCAATACAATGCCAAGAGATCTCTTAAACTAATACAGAAATTCCTCTCCCAGATATGCGCCACTCTCTCTCTCCTTCTTCTCCAGCAGCAAATCTGAAACTTGTCTCTCAATCAGCAAGTGAGTTGTGTGTCTAAGTGAGGCGTTGGCCTCTTTATTTATACAAGTTTGGCACGTGTGAAGTGTCTCTTCATTAGCAGGGTCGACTTCTCAAACTGGGTGGGTAAACCCACCTTTATTATATTTCTGGGCCTCTTTAATATCTGTTGGGGCCAACTTCTTATTCTGCCTATTACAATTGTCTTTTGACCAATACGCAAAAGGGGATTTGGTCCTATTACAATAACCGACATGATCAATCCACAATGGGGATTGATCCGATGAATAATATATCAAATAATAATTAGAATACTCTTTGCAGTTAAATTATTTCAACACTCCCCTTTAACAAGAAGGGTATTCTTCAGCAGCATCATGCGAGAGAGAGAGGACAACATCATCAACAGCATCAAGTGGGTGAGAGGACAACATCATCAATATCATCTTGGAACACTGACTGGCATATCTATAAATCATCGGAAGTTTTCTTCATCGGCATCATCGGCATTCTCAAGGAATGCCATCATCATCTGCATCAATATGTATTAGTATAAAAACTGATACATCATCATCATCATAGCACAAGGTTGGATCATCATAATAAAAGATTGGCTTTATGTCACAGTTGTCAAGATGGAAGCTCAGTACTTGTCTCATCTCAATGTCTTGCTTTACGTCACAACACTCAGGCTGGAAGCAAGATACTAGACTGGCTTTACGTCACAACTATCAAGCTGGAAGCACAGTACTAGTCTCATCTTATTGTCTTGCTTTATGTCACATCACTCAAGATGGAAGCAAGATACTCGTCCTGCTTTACGTCACAACCATCAGGTCAAAAGAAGGATACTAGATTGGCTTTACATCACAGCTATCCAGCCGGAAGCTCAGTGCTAGTCTCATCATATCATCTTGCTTTACGTCGCAACCATCAGGTCGGAAGCAAGGTAAACATCTCATCTTGCTTTACGTCTGACAACTAGGTCAGAAGCAAGGAACATCTCGTCTTGCTTTACGTCTGACAACTAAGTCAGAAGAAAGGAACATCTCATCTTGCTTTATGTCTGACAACTAGGTCAGAAGCAAGGAACACAACAACTACTCCCCCTTTCGAGGAAGGTCCTTTTGGACTATGCCAAGCTTATCTCGGAAGTACTCAAACTTCACATGATATAGGGGCTTGGTCAACACGTCAGCAACCTGTTCATCCGTGCTAATGTACTAGAGCTTTAAGGCTCCTCTCTATACCATGTCATGGATGTAATGATAACGGATCTCTATGTGCTTCGACCTGTCATGGAATACATGATTCTCTGTCATTTTTATGCAGCTCTAGTTGTCACATAGAATCAAGGTTGCTCTCATATCTAAGTAAAATAGGCCAGTCGACAAATTTCGAAGCCATATAGCTTCGCAATTGGCATAACATGAAGCAATGTATTTTTCTTCCATTGTGTTGAGAGAAATACTAGATTACTTCCTACTCTGCCACGAGATCATGGCTGATCCCAAACTGAAACAGCATCATGAAGTGCTCTTCCTATCAGAAACACTTCCTGTCCAATCTGCATCAGTATATCCACTCAATGTTAAATCATGATCTCCATCATAGCTGAGACCATAATCTATTGTACCTTTAAGGTACCTCATCACATGTTTTGTAGCCACTAGGTGAAAATGTCTAGGTTCTACCAAAAACTGACTCAATGTGTTCATGGCAAAACAAATGTTTGGTTTGGTGTTCGTCAGGTACATTAGCAATCCAATAATCTGTCTATACATTGTGGCATCAATCAAATCTGATGAAATATCGACCAACAGCTTCAGCTTCGCTTCCATGGGTGTATTCATGGGCTTGCATTCCAACATGTCGAATCTCTTCAAGATTTCGACCGTGTACTTCCCTTGGTTAAGGAAGATCCTCTCAGGGCTCTGCCATACCTCAAGACCTAAGAAATAATGCATTAGGCCAAGGTCTTTCACTTCAAATTCCGAGGCAAGTTTCTCTCTACATTCAGTGATGAGATTTTCTTCTCCAGTTAAGAATAAGTCATCCACATATAGCAGTAAGATTACTGGCTCATTGTTCATGATTTTGAAGTAGAGGTTAGAGTCTGCTTTACTCTTGGTAAAGCCTAAGCTTGTCAAGAAACTATCTATACGGCCATACCAAGCTCTAGGAGCTTGCTTCAATCCGTATAAGGATTTCTTCAATCTGTAGACATGAGACTTCCTGTCTTCAACCTCAAATCCTTGAGGTTTCTCTATATACACTTCCTCTTCGATGACACCGTTTAGGAAAGTTGTCTTCACATCCATCTGGTGCAACTTCCACTTCATCTTAGTTGTAAGAGCTATGATGGTTTTGATCGAAGTGTTTCTAGCCACAGGATGGAATGTCTCTTCATAGTCAATGCCTTCCTCCTGGGAAAAGCCACGAGCAACAAATCTTGCTTTATACTTCTCAATACTTCCATTAGCAGCATGTTTTATTTTGAAGAGCCATCTGGAGGATACCACATCTTTATTCTTCGGTCTAGGAATTATTTCCCATACTTCGTTCTTCATTATGGATTGGTATTCCTTTGTCATGGCATCTACCCATTCTTTCCTCTGAATGGCTTCTTCAAAGCAGGTAGGCTCCTCTTCTAGGAGATCACGCATCAAATTCGTATAAATGGAGAATGGCTTTGGTATTTTCACCTGTCTCGTAGTTCCTTGGGGAACACCGTACTTCTCTCCATATTGAATAAGCTCTCTAGCCCAAGCTGGCTTTCTTTTATGGAGGATCGTAATTTGAGGAGGTTCTTGCACTTCTACTATATCAGGGTCTTCTAGAAGTTCCTCATCAGGGGAAGTTACGACTTCCCTCACTGGTTCTGCAGCTCTGGGAACCTCCCTCATTTCAATATTGGGGATTACGGGTTCCTCTTCATATACATCTTCAAGCTGGCATAGTTTAGATTTCTTGAGCACTGCATCTTCATCAAAGGTCACAGCCCTGCTGATCTCAATGTGATGTTGACCTGGTATATAGATTTTGAAGGCCTTGGAGACCTCACAGTATCCCACAAATATTCCCTTCTTTCCTGAAGGATCCAACTTGTTTCTCTTTTCTTTAGGTATATGAATAAACACTGGACAACCAAATATTTTGAGATGGCTTACCTCTGGATTCTTTCCGATGAACATCTCTTCTGGTGTCTTGAGCCCAAGTGAACTATGGGACAATCCGTTCTGCACATAAACAACTGCCATTGCTGCTTCTGTCCATAAGCACATAGGAAGATCTTGATCATGGATCATAGTCTTCACAACTTCCAGTATGGTTATGTTCGTTCGTTCAGATACACCATTTTGTTGGGGATTATAGGGAGTAGTGAGTTCCCTCTTGATCCAAACATCTTTGTAGAAGTTCACAAACTCTTTTGAGGTATATTCTCCTCCATTATCTGACTTGAGTATATTAATCTTCCTTTCAGAAAGGTTCTGTGTCAAGGATTTGAATTCCTTGAACTTGCTGAACACTTTATCTTTAGTTTTCAAGAAATATATCCAGGTTTTACGAGAGTAATCATCAATGAATGATACATAATATACATAATCGCTAGTGGAGGATGATGGCATTGGGCCACATACATCTAAATGGATGAGTTCTAGGACTCCTTATGTCTTGTTGTCCCTCTTCGGAAACGGGTTCTTGATGTTCTTCCCTTGTGCACATCCATTGCATACACCTTTATGGTCACCTTTGAGTTCTGGTAAACCTGTGACTGCTTTGCATATGTATGGTAGTGCCTTATAGTTGATGTGAGATAACCTTCTATGCCAAATTTCACATGAGTTTTCAATGGTGTGGGTCATTGCAGCCTCTGAGTGACCCTTTAGTTTATACAAGCCATTTTCTTCATTTCCAATGATGATTGCTCCATTTAAGGTTTCTCCTTTAGCCCACATAAGAACTTCTCCATCTATAAAGGAAAATTTGAAGCCTTTCTTTTGTAAAGCTGAAATGGAGAGTAGGTTCTTCTTCAAGCCTGGTACATATAGTAGGTCCTTCATTTTTAGTGAATTCCATGAATTTAGTTTATGATTTGATTCTCCCACTCCCTTGATGGGATATTGGTAATCATCTCCAAGTGTCACTTTCTGAGAAAACTGATTTTCTAAGATACAAGAGAGAATGTTTCTTTGTTCCATCATGTGCTTGGATGCACCACTATCAATGAGCCAAGTGTCCTCTCTAGGTGTTACAGATCCTGAGAGGGGCGAGATCAAGACATGGTCTTTGATCTGCTCTCTTATCATCTTTACGGGTGGCTCTTCATCTTCGACTACATGGGAATGGAGCCTCTTATATTTTCTCTTGTATTCTTCTCGTCTAGCTGCACAAAACTTCGCAATATGTCCCATCTTGTCACAATGATAACATTGTACAGATGAGTAGTCTCTTTCCGTTCGTTGTCCTTTCTTATGAAATATCCTTGGATGAGATTCTTTATGATTGGATTTGTTTGACTGTTGAGGCTCTTTATGAGTCTCCTTTTGGAAGTAGGGTTTCTTCCTTCCTCCTTTGGTGTGAGTAGCTAGGGCTTGATCATCATCCCTTGCTAGTAACGCTTCACGATTCGCTACTCTTGTTTCTTCTTGGATGCATTCTTCCCATAGACTGTCAAACTTCAGTTTCTTCTTACTGGCACATATCGTTTGGAAGAAAGAATCCCAAGGTCTTGTGAGACCATTTAGGGCCGTCATTATGAGTTCGTCTTCGTCTATGGTATCTCCAATAGTTTTTAGTTGTTCTTTGAATTCTGAGATTCTAGAGAAGTATTCCTAAATCATTTCTCCTTTCTACATCCTTGTATTCTTTAGTTGAGTTCTTAGATTCATCTTTCGGCTTATGTTATTTTCTTCATATAGTCTGGTCAAGGCATCAAACATTTCTTTTGGAGTCTTCTTAGATGACACATAAGGAATCAGGTGGTCTTTGATTGAATCTGCAATGATTCTTGTTGTCCCTGATTTTTAGGGATAACTAGGAGATCATGTCTCGAGGCCCACAGGTCCTAGACATGGAGTACCGAGAGCAGGATTAACCTGAGTATGGCCCCGGAGGGCCCATCCTTCTCTTCTTCCATCATCTTTGTCATGTCAGCAACAGTGGCATCCACCACCATCGGCTTGGTCTTGTATCAGAAGAGGTTCTTGCTCCATGAGGTAATTGGTCCAAGTATCATGGTATGTGTCATTTTTTATCATTGAAACCTTTAAATATATGCATCTGATTCCTTTTATCTCTAACAACTGCTTAGATCTTACATTAGCCAACTTGACCATGCTTGGGGAGATTGATAAGGTGCCCTAGCAAGCCTGTGCCCATAGGTCTTGGTTTTCCACTGGGGGGATTTCTGAAAATCCATCCCCCGCTCCCATCATAGCACCATCGTTTCATCTTGTCTCATGCTCATTTATCCCATTCTCCTTGTCTAGGCATTGGGTTGACATGATTGTAGGATTGCACCTTATCTCGTGGGAAGAAGGGGCTAAAGGCCTAGAAGGTAAAAGCAGCTGGTAAAAGATAAAAGCCTAGAAATAAAACCTCGAGATGCTTTTCCCAGGAATCCCCGAGAAGGAAATAAAAGGCCTCTCAGCAAGAAACAAGAGGGACCCGAAAAATAAAAAACAAGACCTAGTCAAGAGGATAGGGGGTCTCATCACGAGCCAGCCTATTAGGTTCATGGGTACCTAACAGTATGACGTTTCCACCATCTGGTTACCACGCCAGGGCAATGAACTTTGGTTGCATGGCCAAGGAAAAGGGGGTATCATCACGAGCTAGCCTTCTCATCTCTGTGAAAGTACTTGTGGGTAACACTGTCATCTCTGGTCACCATGCCAAGGCAGTGTCCTCTGGTTAGCCCTTGGATAAAAAGAAAAAGAAAAAGCAAATAAAAGAATAAAACAAGAAAAGAATAAAGGCAAGAATGGCCTTGGAAAAAATGCATCCATGACAGGTACAACTCGCCTTCTACAAAGGCACCCATAGATAACATTATGCATTCTTGGCTCTCACTTCACCCACATGTCTGGACATCCCCTAGCCACATCACCTCATTTACATGGCTTGGATGAAATCTTCCTGAAAACTTTTCTTTTCTTGTGGATACTAGCCCAATAGGACGTCTTGTATTTTTCTCTAATCTTGTATTGTAGGTTTTTGTAATGTCTTTGAGCTATTGACCGATGTATCAGGGTTTTTATGCATATGTTTAATAATATTAATGATGAAATGTGATTGACATTGCTATGATCCATGTGACTAATGAGCCCATGGAGGGCGTATCTTTTGATGTGCATGACCATGCCCGACGGACATGTACCATTTGGACCGGTACACATGGGGAGATGATCAGTTCATACCTCCATGGGGTTGAAGAGCCCACCAGATGGATGATGAGACCCCATCAGGGGGCAGAGACAGGACGGTGTTTGATCAGGGTTTTGGACTAGAGAAGAAGAGGACGTTCCATCAGGGGCACTTTGGCTGAGCTGGACCTAGGGGGATTGACCCACTTATAGTGAAATGTTAGCTCCAGATGACCCAGGATGTCACCAGGAGGCTTGTGACATCATCATGAGCATATGGCAGATGGACAGGGTTGTTGGCACGTGTGGCAGTTTGGAAGAGCCCAAGGAGGGCTAACGTTTGGCTTTTGGATGTTGCACTGGCCCTAGAAAGGGCTAACGTCTCCCTCAGGGGGGGCTTGACGTCTCACTTTTGCTCAGTTAGGGTTTTAAAATGAACATTTAATGTAAAACAATATTACTTTTGATATTCTAGCCTTGTCGGCCTTTTTACGACCTAAAAAGTAAATTAGGTCATTGATTTACTATATATTGAGGAGTTTTAGCCTCATTTTATCATCATTCATCACTCACTCATTAGTGAGGTCTGATTTTAGCGCCCTATTGGGGTTTTGGGCTGATTTTAAGAGAGGCGCACTTGTTGAAGGAAGACCTTTTTGGCATTTGTGGTGTTTCTCTTGAAGGAAGGTGTTACAACTAGGGTTTGCATGGTTATTTCTTCATGAATTGTAAGTGTTTTTTCTAAAAAACTTCTTGTTGAATGGTTGTAGTTTAAATTTCTTGCACATTACTTATAAATTTGTTGAATAAAAACCCTAGGTGACAAGCACATTTAATTGGTCCTTGTCTCATGTCCCCTAATAGAAAAATTTTCAGCCATTGAAGAAGGAAGAGAGAGCTTAGCCATAGCTACACTCTCATTTCTTCTTCTCCCTGATCTAGCCGTACTATCCAGAAGCCAAAGAGAGTGATACGTCCTTGGCCTAGTCTTTCTACACCAGGGCCATACCATTCTAGGGTTTGTTGAAAAGGCCTTGTTGTAGAAACACCTTGCCTCTTCAAACCCTCGTGCTTTGGTTGTCTTTGCTTTATCTTCATCTAGTCGTTTTGCCAATTTGATCTAAAGAAGGAGGAGAGAGCACGAGGCCTTGCTTTAGCAACACCCGAGTGAGCCTCTCTCCCCTGGGGTTTTGTCTCTGTAGCCCTGCTATTGTAGCACTTCAGAACCCTTCCCTCTAGTCTTTAGTCCTCCTCCTTCAACTCTTGCGTCCTTCTTGTTGACTCCATTAAACCCTAAGGCATTGATATAAGCCTCCAACGTTGAAGTGATTTGATCCAAAAACTCTCAAAACTTCTTTCAAAACTAAAATCCTAACTGCACTAACCCTAACCTGCTAACCCTAGAATGATGACGTCACCCTTGGTTATTTCATCTTGATGCAGCAACATTTCATTTTATAAGCAATTGAATGGTAGTTAAAGGTATTTATTAGATGGTGTGTTGATTTGTTGCATTGAATGCCATGTCATTTTAGTATTTATTGAGGAAGTGATATTATTTGCATTGCTATATTGATAAACATTGACTTCGTCAATATTTATTGCCATAATTTCTTATTTAAATATTAGATAGTCATTAATATATATGAAGTGCTAACCAAGACCTGCATATATCAGTTTGTTGTTGTTTTGTTCTTGGGCAAGGACTCTACTTGGTTATTATTCATCTTCATTGGTTGTTTAGCCGGGACTATCTTTTGGTGGTAACTTGTGAAGGGGAAACACTTGTCTTTGACCTACTATTCTTTTGCCTCTTCAAAACTCCAGGTTACCGGGGACGTCTCCCTTGGGCCTAACCTCCCTAAAGAGAAATAACCTCCCCATCGTGGTGACATTGGGTGGGATAGGTTCATGTTACGCCAGTTTGACCTACAAACTTCAATCTTTTGTCCTCCCTACAAACTGTGCGATAACATTTTGGCGCCGTTGTCGGGGAACACTGAGTTAATTCTCCTCAAACGACAAATATTTTCGGTAAGCCTTGCCTTGGAGACTATTTTCTTACAAGCTTACCTGGCGAATCCACTAGGGTGTTTTCCCTTTTCTTTGATGATTTCAAGCAAATCATCTGGCGACTCCACAAATAGCTAATGACGACCCGTAGTGGGCGTCAGTATATACTTTCATCTACTACTATGACCTCCACAAATCCTATCACCCCTGTAAGTTCTCCCAAATGGTCTAATAAAGAACTCTTTGGTCCTTTAAGCTTACCTAACACCCAAGGGGGGTTACATGATCTACCCAAGAAGGTCGAGTCCTGGATACCCAAGTTTTCAGGGGAAGATGGATCATATGGAAACTCTCATTGGACCAACTTCTGTGATGCATTCTAGTTTCACCAATCCGGACAAGAACACCCCGATGTCTTTTTAAGGCTCTTTGTGAGCTCACTCACCGGAAGTGCCAGAAGATGGATTAACAAACTCCTAAAAGCAAGCATCAAAACCCCTAAATATCTTGACCAAGCCTTCAAGAAAGATTGGTGTGAAAAAGAAAGCATGGATTCCCTTTACTCTCAATACACTGATATATGCAAAGCCTCTAGCAAGGGCATTAGGGATTTCAATGATAGGTTCAACCTTCTACTCAAGAATATCAGGCCTAGTTTCTCAGAAGAAGTTGTCCTCCAACACTACTTGAACTCGTTGGAAGGAGTTTTGCAGTTTACTCTCAAATATCGGTCACCCTCGACTCTAGAAGAAGCACAAAATTTTGCTTGCCAGATTAAGAAGAACCTTGAGTTTGAAGACTACATCCATCAAGTCAATCTCTCACGCAATAATGACCCCAGGGAATCTAGTGACGAGGAAATCACCGAAGCTGAACGTAAGTTCCCAAAAATTCTTGAGGTAAAACTCATGCCTCCAAAAAGGAAATGGAACACAGCTTTCTCAAACACAAACATTGTTCTAAATGTCTCAAGAAAACATGAACCATCCGAGGATTTGGGCATGGCCACTCATAAAAAAACTAACTTTGAAGATTCCTTGTTTGTCTTGAACACACCGATGTTAGAAAATCAAGATATGAGTGAACCCGGATTTGAGTATTTTGACCAAACCAATAGGGATCCGGAAACCAGGTCTGAAGACCCCCGAGTGCATAATGGAACCAACTTAGACACTAGTATGTCCTGTATCTTGCAAAGGGTTAAAAGAATTTGCGAAATCATTCATTTTTTTACAAAGGAAGACCCGGATGACCAATTATCTTTTGAGGGGACTCCCACACTATTACAAACCGGTCAGTTTGAGCAATATGAGAAAACACCATCTTTATCATTAATGGATGATCTTGGACCTAGTGATTACAAATCGATGGATCCATACTTGTTTCAAGATTGCCCCACTTTTCCCTTGACAGGAGAAGACACAGATTGGGGTGATTATCCTGATGATGCCTCTAATACCTCTGAAGATTCGAATGAATATGGCTATCCAGTACAGAGAGTAAGTAATATCGTTGATTGGAACGAAGATGTTTTCAAAGACATAGAATTTCCAAGCACTTTCATTGTGGATGAAAACCCTTGGTGTTTTCAATGCAGTGAAGCACATTGGGAACATGAGTGTCCTTACAATAATTGTGGCCATCAACAAGTAAACAATATAGACCACATCATAGAAGGCCCTCAAATAAATATCACCGCTGAAGAGCATCAAGAGGCCATAAAAGAAGCAGCCAGGTCAACCAGAATGGCGGTAATAGACAAACTAGACCAGGAATCAAAAGAAAATCTAAAGAAATAAGAGTCCCAGGTGTATAGAAGAAAGAAGTTGAACCAACCTGTCGCTAACCAAACAAAAAATCCACCTTTGGATGTAATATTTCCTAAAACATCCAAGACTAAAAGGGTTAACCTAAACTTTGACCTTGAAGGGGCAATATCCAAGATGTTTGTAACCATCCCTTTTGTTGAAATATTGTAACTGCAAAGAGTATTCTTATTATTATTGATATATTATTCATAGGATCAATCCCCATTGTGGATTGATCGTGTCAGTTATTGTAAAAGGACCAAATCCCCTTTTGCAGATTGGTCAAAAGACAATTGTAATAGGAAGAATAAGAAGTCGGCCCCAACAGATATTAAAGAAGTCCATAAATATAATAAAGGTGGGTTTACCCACCCAGTTTGAGAATTCGGCCCTACCAGTGAAGAGACACTTCACATGTGCCAGACTTTGTATAAATAAAGGAGGCTAGCGCCTCACTTAGACACAACTCGCTTGCTCAGTTTGAGAGACAAGTTATGATTTGTTACCGGCAAACGAGAGAGTGAGTGACGCATATCTAGGAGAGGACTTTCTGTATTAGCATAAGATATCTCTTGGCATTGTATTGACTATCTATATTAAGGAAGTTTTGTTAGGTTTTCTTCCCATAGAGGGTTTCCCAGGATAAATGTTGTGTCTCTTGTGATTGGGTATTTCTCAGTGATCTTGGATTATGATATTGTTATCTAATGAAATGAAAACATCTATAATAATGGCTTAAACATTAACATGGTATCATAGCCAAGCTGAAGAAAGCACCTTTCGCAAGAGAAAAACGTCATTGTTGTTGTACCTGCAAATTAGGGTTTTTCAAAAGTGAAGCTTTTCAGCCCTAAAACTATCTAGAAAGTTGCGCCCTCCCCTAAGGATCAATTTGGCATCATCAGCGCACCTTTTCAGTGGTTAGATCTCCCGGAAAGTGAAACCCTAGTTTCACAAAGTACCAGAAAACCAGAGTACTAGAAGTACCAGAGTACCAGAAGTACCAGAAAACCAGAAGCACCAGTCCAGAAATCCGCAGATCAAGTTTGAGGGGGTAAAAGTTGGATTTTCATAAATCTGACTGCACCAGCTAACTCGCCTCATCCCAGCGCATCTATCCCCTAGATCAGAATTTCAAAATTCAAAGTTTGAAAAATTAGGGTTTCCTCATAAAACCCTAAGTTGCAGTTGCAGTTGCAGTACTAGTTGCAGTAGCAGCGGTACTACCATTGGCAGTCACCCTTGAAGTTTTTAAAGAGTTGGTAATGATTACCGTTGCTGCCAGATGGTGCCACCACCTGCAAATGATATCAAAGGTATGTACTCACATATGTTTAATGGTTAAACTTTAAAGAGCATTTGCAGGAGAAGGGATCTCTTGCCATAGATCCAGAAGGATCTCAAGATTCAACACATTTAGAGGAATGATGCAACCCACGTGTGATTATTCCGATATGCATCTATTTTTCATGACATTATTTTAATCAGTGTTGCATGTTGAAGCTATGATCAAATTATTAGAAGGATTGAAAGTTGATCATAGATCTTATCCTCTAACCTAACCTTCTGTCAAGATAACATATTGTCTTAGTACAACAAACAGGTTGAAGAAATCACTTGTCATCTTGAGTGAAGGAGACTTGGAAGAAAAGAAAGCACTCATTCTTGAAGACAAGGCTCCAGGTTTGATTCAATCAAGTTGATAAGATTCAAAGGTACACATGGCAAGTTGATAACTATAGTTGAGATAGCAGTCTTTGTAAAGTATTATACCTGATAGCATGTGAGCATATAGAGGTAAATGCTTTGCCTGATACAATTAACACCTCCTCAAGAAGAAACCTTGTGTGTTAGTTCCAGGTTTCCATGGAAGAATGCTTGGTCACAACACTATGAGAGTTTTGACCTCATTTCATATTGTATTCCTTACCTTTAATCTTTGCTTCAGATAAATTATAAGTGATAGCTCTAAAGGAGCTATTGTGATGGTTGTTCGTGCTATTGCTTCATATTATCATAAGGATATTATTCTTTCTTGTTGTTTTGTTGACCTTTCTCCAGGTCACATGTAATAACCCTGAGGAAGCTATAGTGAAGGTTGCAGAAGGCAACATGCTAAAGGAGAGACCATAAATGAAGCAATCATCATTGGAAAAGAAGAAGGTGGCTTACATAAGCTAAAGGGTCACTCAGAAGCTGCCATGACCCACACCATTGAAGAATCCATGTGAACTTTGGCATAGAAGATTAGCTCACATCAACTGCAAGGCGCTACCATACATATGCAAAGTAGTCACAGGTTTACCAGAACTCAAAGATGACCATGAAGGCGTATGCAATGGATGTGCACAAGGGAAGAACATCAAGAACTCATTTCCGAAGAAAGACAACAAGGCAGAAGGAGTCCTAGAACTCATTCATTCAGATATGTGTGGCCCAATGCCATCATCCTCCATTAGTGGGTATGCATACTATGTATCATTCATTGATGATTATTCTCATAAGACCTGGATATATTTGAAGTGTTCAGCAAGTTCAAGGAATTCAAAGCCTTGATAGAGAACCTTTTTGTAAGGAAGATTAAGATAATCAAGTCAGATAATGGAGGAGAATATACCTCAAAAGAGTTCATGAACTTCTACAAAGATGTTGGGATCAAGATCCCCAACAAAATGATGTAGTTGAATGGAAGAATAGAACCATATTGGAAGCTGTGAAGACTATGATCCATGATCAAGATCTTCTTATGTGCTTATGGGCAGAAGCAGCAATGGCAATTGTTTATGTGCAGAACCGATTATCCCATAGTGCACTTGGTCTCAAGACACTGGAAGAGATGTTCACTGGAAAGAAGCCAGAGGTAAGCCATCCCAAAATATTTGGTTGTCCAATGTTTATTCATATACCTAAAGAAAAGAGAAACAAGTTGGACCCTTCAGGAAAGAAGGGAATATTTGTGGGATACTGTGAGGTCTCCAAGGCCTTCAGAATCTTTATACCAAGTCTACATCACATTGAGATCAGTAGGGATGTGACCTTTGATGAAGATGCAATGCTCAAGAAATCTAAAATATGCCAGCTTGAAGAGGTATATGAAGAGGAACCCGTAATCCCCAATACTGCAATGAGGGAGGTTCCCAGAGTTGCAGAACCAGTGCGGGAAGTCGTAACTTCCCCTGATGAGGAACTTCTAGAAGACCATGAAATAGTAGAAGTGCAAGCACCTCCTTAGATGATGATCCTCCATAAAAGAAAGCCAGCTTGGGCTAGAGAGATTATTCAAGATGGAGAGAATTATGGTGTTCTCGAAGGAACTACGAGACAGGTGAAAAGACCAAAGCCATTTATACAGCTTTGATGTGTGATCTCCTAGAAGAGGAGCCTACCTGTTTTGAAGAATCCATTCAGAAGAAAAAATGGGAAGATGCCATGACAGAGGAATACCAATCCATAATGAAGAACGAAGTATGGGAAATAGTTCCCAGACCGAAGAATAAAGCTGATGGAAGTATTGAGAAGTATAAAGAAAGATTTGTCGCTCGTGGCTTCTCCCATAAGGAAGGCATTGAATATGAAGAGACATTCGCTCCTGTGGCCAGATACACTTCTATCAGGAGCATCATAGCTCTTGTCGCCAAGATGAAGTGGAAGCTGCACCAGATGGACGTGAAGACAGCTTTCCTAAACGGTGTCATCGAAGAGGAAGTGTATATAGAGCAACCTCAAGGATTTGAGGTTGAAGACAGGAAGTCTCATGTCTGCAGATTGAAGAAAGCCTTATACATATTGAAGAAATCTCCTAGAGCTTGGTATGGCCGTATAGACAGTTTCTTGACGAGCTTAGGCTTTACCAAGAGTAAAGCAGACCCTAATCTCTACTTCAAAATTATGAATAATGAGCCAGTAATCTTACTGCTATATGTGGATGATTTATTCTTAATTGGAGAAGAAAATCTCATCGTTGAATGTAAAAAGAGACTTGCCTCAGAATTTGAAATGAAAGAACTTGGCCCATTGCATTATTTCTTAGGCCTAGAGGTATGGCAGAGTCCTGAGAAGATATTCCTTAACCAAGGGAAGTATACAGTCGAAATCTTGAAGAGATTCGACATGTTGGAATGCAAGCCCATGAATACACCCATGGAAGCAAAGTTGAAGATGTTGGTCAATACGTCGTCAGAATTGATTGATGCCACACTGTATAGACATATTATTGGATCGTTGATGTACCTGACGAACACCAGACCAGACATTTGTTTTTCCGTGAACACCTTGATTCATTTTTTGGTAGAACCCAGATGTGTTCACCTATTGGCTGCAAAACATGTGATGAGGTACCTTAAAGGTACAATAGATTATGGTCTCAGCTATGATGGAGATCATAATTTCACATTGAGTGGATATACTGATGCAGATTGGGTAGGAAGTGTTTCTGACAGGAAAAGCACTTCAGGA